>JAQQTP010000064.1:5122500-5722500 GCA_029884605.1 Ormosia emarginata
GTTGTTTGCACGTAATATATGGCTCACATAACTCATATAAGTGAGTGAGGGATGCTGATTAGGTAAAGAGGAAAAGAAAAAAAATGAAGGGTGGTGATGAGAATTATGTGACTAATGTGAGAAAAGTTTACGCGTGATAACCAAGCCAGATGCATCATATCAGAAAATACAAACCAAACGATAGCCATTATTTAGAATTCACGTCACATTCACATACAACATTGATAAACCAAATCGTATGCATAAATTGAGATCCATTCTAAAGACAAAAAAAGGATAAAAGTTGATACTAATTTCTTGGATTAATTTCTCTTCTGGAGCTGGTTGGTCCATGCCTCAACAATGTGGCAACTGTTACCAAGTGGCCTCAAACTCAAGATGGGGGTGAATTGAGTTTATAAAAACTTTTCACAAATCTTTCACAAAATACTTGTATATCAATTTTCGTTAAAACTATTGAT
The DNA here is from genome assembly GCA_029884605.1 of Ormosia emarginata. NCBI lineage: Eukaryota > Viridiplantae > Streptophyta > Magnoliopsida > Fabales > Fabaceae > Ormosia > Ormosia emarginata. The sequence continues at coordinate 5,122,962 of JAQQTP010000064.1, forward strand.
TGTTTGAAGTAAATAGATAGATGATATTGGTCACTTCACTCACAAATAAATAAGCTAAGATAGAGAGTATTCAAGCAAGCATATAAACTGAAAGCACAAAGTAAAGAGAGAGAGTTGAGAAGAGCAAATATAAGGATTTATCCTGGTTCAGTCACCCCTTGTGACCTACGTCTAGTCCTCAAGTGAACCACCTGAGATTTTCCACTAAACCTTCAAGTTTGAACATATGCTTGACAACCTTTACAACTGAGAGCACTCAACACACCTCTGGGATGCCTCATATTTTGTGCTTGAGCCTCAAAGCAGGGATACCTCACCCTTTACAACATTTGAGGGATACCTCACCCTCTTTTACAAACAATGGATAACTCACCTTTTTCTATTTCAAGGGATACCTCACCCTTTTATCTCTTGAGGGATACATCACCTTTTTTTACAGGAAATCAAATGAAGATTAAATGATAAACTCTCAAAAGAGTAGATATTACAAATTGAAGCCCAATAGGTATCAAGGATTCACACTTTGAAGCTCAAAACAGAGGTTTAGAGAAAAAAATGATGAAACACGAATTTAATACTCAATGATGATTTTCAGATTGTTCTCCAACTAGTTTTTAATGCCCGACCACTTATATTTATAGCCCAAATCAATTTAGAGTCATTGGTGGTTGTTGGGGGCATTAAATGCTCCAATAGAGCCGTTGAGAAATGTTTTCTGCTATCCCAGATAACAAATTATTAGTTTTCTAGAACATGTTATTTGGTTTCAGATAACAGATTCTTGGTTTTGCCTAACAGATTATTTGTTTCATCAGAAAACACTTCAGCATGAAAATAACAGGTTATTTGGGAGCTTTAATTTGTTAGGAACATTCAAAAACATAATGGCACACTCCTGACATTGCAAATAACCTGTTATGGACTTTCCAAGTTATTCACTTTAAAACATTTAGTGGAACGTTTCTGCCAAGGTGAATAACCTGTTATGGATTTCAAATAATCTGTTATTTGAAATCACATAATCAGTTATTGTTTTTAGATAACCTGTTATTCAAAACACATAATCAGTTATTAGTTCAATAAGAAAACAAGATTTCTAAAGGATTTCATAACAAAACTTTCCCAAATCATTTACAACATTTCTAAAATCATTTTCCATATACTTGATGAGTATTTTCACAAGTATGAAACATGGTTTTCTTTTCATCCTTTCTAAAAACATTTTGCTCAAACTTAATCAACATGAAACATGATTTTGCAAAGCCATTTAGGTTGAGTAAGAAAGCCAATGAATGAGCTTAGTGTGAATCCTAAAATACCTTTACACAAGATCTAAGACCTATATTCTAAACTTGAAGCTTCTTGGTACTTGATCTTTGCATTTTCATTCTTTTCTTGTTTGTTATCATCAAAATCATTGCTTTAGTCAATGCCAATCACACTCTCTCCATTTTTTATGTTGACAAACAATTATTGAGAAAATGTTAGTTCAAATAAATTGGAATTTACAAAGGTGTTAGAGACTTACTCCCCCTCTATTTTTCAAAAGGTGATAATATCAGAGATGCACAACTTTCCCTTAGTATTGGAATCCTAACTCCATTGAAAATATACCTTCTACTATTTTATCTTTCTTTTCTCAAAACCAAAAACTTTCTCCCCTTTTTGTCATGATAAAAAATATAGACAATATATACTTGGACAAAAGGAGAGGGTACACATAACCATTGCTACTTAACAAATATCCAATAATAATCCAGTAGTAATATAAGCATATTAGCATTTCAACAGTCCATTCATTCCAAAAACATCCAAGTCATACTAAAGATAGTTAAGCATGCATGATTCTAAGATAATGAACATCATATCCAAAAGATAACTAACTATGGTTAGATAAGCTTTAATCACAATAAAGAGACTATAATAGAAATGAGTACTCAATACCTAAGCCCCATGATCTTCCGGTGGTGAAAAGCGACGATGAAGCCTATCTAGGCGATCTTCCATAGTGCTTAAGCGATCATAGATAACTGTGTTGCTATGTTCTTGATAAGTTTTAAAATCCGTAATTCGGGCTTGAATACTGACTTGTATGTTGGCAATGGTTTCCAAAACTGCTTGCCATTGTTGACAATGGAGGCTAGGGCTCAGTTTAGCAGAGAAAATGTGAGGGAATGTGAAAATTTGAAGAGTTTATGGGTTTTAATATGTGGAAAGTGATGTAAAATGTGTTTTAATGTTGGATTTTGGTTGGATTTGGAGTAGGTGAGAAGTTTGAGTGAATGGATATGAGAGGAAGAAGATGAAGATGGAGTTTTTGGGTCGTGAATGGTGAAGGGAGGTCACAATTTTTCTATTTTAATGAGCTCAATAATTGGTTAGGGAGGCGTAATAATCGATTATTTGCATAGGGTGTAACACCCTAACTTTTGACTAAATTATATTTTTGTCATAATTGTACTATTTTCTGTTTTCTGTGGGTTATAAAATTAATTTGACTGTTTCATAGCTATATTTGATTGTTTTGTGTGATTTACTTCGAGTCAAGAAAATAATAATTTTCGGGCCAGGGAAAATCTTGTTTGATTATTTGGAACTGGGGGATCTTACTAAACCCAATTCTGAATAATACGTATATCAATCTTTTAATTTTTAAGATTTTTCTGTATAGTAAAAATGTTTATCATGCAGAAAAGTCTGTGGGACCTACATTTGTTTTGTGGGACCCACTTTTGGGTTTGTGGAACCCACTTTTAGGAAAAGTTTACCAACGTAAATGGCTTATAAAATTCTAAACCAAAAGGTTGAAAATCCATAAAAATGGTTAGATTTAGTAGATTAGTTAGTTTAAAACCTAATTTAATGGAATAGTAGTTTAAAACCTAATTAAGTTAATCTAAAGGGTTTAAATAGTAATCAAATGGATTAAATCTAGTTAGTTATTCATCAAAATTTTAGTTAGGCAATGTACTAGTATAATTAAGTAGAAGATTAGGGACTCTAAGTAAATAAATGATTAACTAAAATACAAAGGAACCTAGCTAATTTTTAATTAAACATAACTAGAAGGACTTAAGCATAATTAGGACATTGAAATCAATCAAAACTTGATTGAGTTTCCTATGCTCAATTTCGGCCAAAGCACTCATAATGCAACCAAGAAGATACTAGACACTTGAACATCCACCCTTGAATCCATCTAAGGCCATTAGGAGCTTAGAATTGTCAACAAAAGTGGCTAGCTCTTTGATTTGCACTCTACGAACATGCGTAATGGAGGAAGACAATTATTCACTTCATCATCTTCATTTCAATCATTCTAATTTATTCTCTCATTTCTCTTTGTTTCAAGACACCAAGAAAAAAACTCCAAAACTTCTCTCCATACACCATTCGGCCATCAACCATTCTTGAACCTCCACTCATCTAAAATTTTATCCAACATCATTTGCTAAACCTAAACCATATTCTAAGAACATCTCTAGTTGTGAGTTTTTGCTAAATCATCCATTTGGAGCTTGGAAAATCACTTTGAAGTTTCTTTCCTATAAGGTGAAAATTCTTGTTTCTTGTTTCTAATTTGACTTTTGATGTTCTAAGCCATGATTGATCCATGGTTTATCTTTTTCAATAATAATTTATGACTTTATAATTTGTTTAAGCTTGTTAGGATTTTTGTTGAAGCTACACAAATTTTCTAAGGAGGACTCCAAGGAGATCTTGTCTTCCTTATAGGTAAGAGGGAGATTTAATCTCATCAACCATGTGTGGTGGTGAGAAAATGGATGTAATTGTGGTAAAGAATCCATAAGGATTCATTCACTTGGTTGTTTGTTGTCTTTTCTATTTGTGATTAATTTTGTGTGCATGTTTATTATCTTTTCTATTTGTGATTTATTATGCATACAAGCATGTCTATAACTTTGATATTTTGGTATGTGTTTTATGATTGCTGTAATATATGGTATGTGTTCATAGACATATGTTATCTATTGTGAGATATGAATAATATGTTGAGATTTGCATAAGTATTCCAAAGAACACATGATGAAGAGCTCACGATTTTTACTATGAAAAAGAGAACTAAAATATTCTGAACCATTTTTGAATGGATGACTTAATTGATTTAATTAAGTTAATGGATTTTATAATAATTTAGAGGATGAAAAATAATTAAAAATGATTTGTACAAAGAATGGTGGAATTCGGTCAAAAATGCTTTTTAATTAATCCAAAATTTATTTTCTATGTGTAGACTAGTTAGTTAACCTAAAAAGAATTCATTTACAATGGAGTTTCAAGAACCAAATAAGTAAACAAATTTTTATTAGAAGTCTAGTATAGAAAAGAAATAAATTTTAGACACTTGAAAAATACTTATCCCTTGAGTTTTTAAAGTATGTTAGCAATTTTCAAAGTGTATTTTATGGTTATAATTAAATAAAGGAATTTTTAAAAGGAAAACGTAGAAAATATCACTTAGTGAATTTTCTAAACGAAATGCTGTCAAAATTGATTAAAAATAAGCAAGTATTGAAGAACGTTTCAAAATGGAATTTAGAAAGCAAGGAAATATTTTATGTAATTAAAGAATAAAATTAACTATAGAGGAATTTATTAAAATCGAATTTTTGAGAAAAACGTCAGAAATTATTACTTAGAGTAATTTTTGTAAGAAAAATGGAAAATAATGTCTAAATAATATTTTTAGTTTTGGAAAGTTTAAAAATGTAATTTGGAACATCAAGAAATATTTTATACAGCGAAAAATAGTAGAAATAGCTTACGCGTATTTAAAATAGTGGATTTTAAACTACGCGATTGAAAAAACGTTGAAAAATATTTACGCGATTGAAAAATGCGATAAAATGTTTACGCGACTAATGGGAATAGTAATTTTTACTGTCGGGCCAAAGTGGTGGACCCGGACATGTTGGGGAATAGTATTGTCAAGTGGAGACATACTGTTTTTGGAATTATTGATACTAAAGGTATTTTTGTAATTATGGTGACAATAAGGATATTTATGTAATTATGATTCATGGTGATACTGAGGGTATTTTTGTAATTATGGATCATTACATACATAGAGTGGTATGTCAATTTGGTTGAAATTGACGACTGACCGACGAGATGAATTACACCGTGTTGCGGGTGTGATAGGCGTAGTGTGTTCATGTGGAGAACTTGGAGGCGTTAGTGTGCAGTAGATTCCACATGTGGACAGTTGGTAGCTCCTCTGGGCCGTGGTAACTGATAACACACGCTAGCGATCTCGACAAATACTATTCTTAATCAAGATCTATTGGGGACTGTTTGGTACTATGCTTGGACGTATACGACGTATTTGACTGTGTACCATTCACACGACGTATTTGATTGTGTACCATTCACACGACGTATTTGACTGTGTGCTATTTATATGATGTATTTGACTGTGTAATAGTTAGTTGAGGTAGCCTGAAGTGCGGACATGTCTACCGAACCATTCTCTCTGATGATTGTTTTTAGCTTTTTGGAGTAGGAACGAGTCTGAGTACATGGCATATTTAATCTGCATCATTGTGTGAATAGTTATAATTTGATTTATGATATTTTGCATATGTGATAATATGAATTGTTATATTAATTGTTATATTTGTTTGTATTGTCGTTTTCTTTAATGCTATGCTGGTAATGATGTAGATTGTCTCACCTCTTTGTATATATTTTTTGTATTATTATTTATGTTCCGTAAAGTCGTTGAGGAAGTAGAAGAGGAGCAGCCGCTGGATTGTTAATACAACGAGGAGCAGCAACCAAGTGACCAGTTCGAGGAAGGCGAGCCTCGAGATCATCCATATCATATGGATTGATTGCAACGTGGTATGGTGTTATCAGAGTATTTCTGTGTTCCGGTGATCTTCCCGAGGAGGATTGTTCGGAGGATCAGAACTTTTAATATTAGGCTTGGGCTAGTTTTTGGTTTACTTTAAACCAGACAGTTTATTGTTTTATTCAATAATTTGTAATATGTAAATTATTTGTACCTATAAAAAAAATTATATGTATAATTATGGTGTGTATGTAATAGTTTGTTTTATTTTATGTTCTCGTTTATTTTATTTTATAATATAATGTTTCAAAAAATATTTTTACAACCTATATTATTATATATTACGAAATAATTTATAACTTGAGTAATGGTTTTATTATTATTGTTCAGAAATGTGACATCCCCAGTAGGGTGTTGCATAGGGAGTGGAATGTGAGGCCATAATTTAAGCAAATAACCTGTTAGGTGGCAAGGCTAATTGGTTATTTGTATGGAAAACACAAAGGCAAGCTCTCTGGTTGGACGAATAACCGATTAGGAATGCTTCCTAAATCGTTATTTTCGTGATCCTTGAATAGATTGAGCCTCTGTTTGCTGAAATAATAGACTAGATTGGTCCTAATTGGTTATTTTCGTGATCCTCCAATAGGTTGAGCCTCTGTTTGTTGAAATAACAAATTAGGAAATAGTCCGAATTAGTTATTTTCTTGATCCTCCAATAGATTGAGCCTCTGTTTGCTAAAATAATAGATTAGGAAATGGTCCTAATTAGTTATTTGTAGTCTCCAAGAGCCTAAAAATACCTCTATAATTAGTTAAAGAAGTCTCTTAATTGGTTACTTTCTTAGTTTCAACGTGCCATACTGGTTCCAAAGTCTAAATAACAGATTATTTCCTTCTTCTAACTAGTTATTTCACTTCCAAAACTAGAAATTCTTCAAAAATTCAACCTTTAAAAGTGCAACCACATGCCATCTTTGAGAATCATCTTGACTTTGCTTTACTTACATCCATTCTAACGATCATCAGCCCAAAACACAACCTCATGCCTTCTTGAAGATTATTTTAGCTTGGCCTCATTTTCCGTTCTTTCTAAATATCAAACTTTAGCTTAATAATAGATTAATCTTCTTCAAAAACATCATAAAGCAATTTTTATCAGCAAGAGCTTGAGATTTGAAACTGGGGGACTTAAGCATGAATTAAGCACCTGCAAAACAAACTTAGGGAAACCTTCGGCGCTTAAGTTAACATTGGATTCAAAAATGATTAACACAAGATAACTATGCATGGAGTTTAATAATGCAGCAAAGTATCAAATTATGCTACAAAGTGACAAGTTATGCATCAAAATGACATATCATGCAGTAAATGACATATTATACAACTACATATCACATTATGCAACAACATGACAAATTATGCAGCAAAGTGATGAATTATGCAGCAAAATATCATTTTTAGCAAGAGTTAGATGCATAATTGATCCAGAATGCTAAGTTCAAAGATGTTTTCATCAAATATGCTATTTCAAATAAGAAATGAACTTATCTAGCATATTATTACATGTAGAGATATTTTTCAAGATATAAAGCTAGAAAAGTACTTCTTTAAAGCAAGTTAAAGCATAAAATAAGTCTCTATTTATCCAAAGATTACAAGTCCAAGCTTCTTCGAGACAAGGGAGAGAACTTGGAGTATTTTCTAATCTTGTGCTTGCAGTAGCCACTTTTGAGATTCCAAAGTTAGTTTTTGGCCTTCAAGCACACCTACAATACACTTCAATTTTTGGCTTTCGGTACTCAAGTTTTCTTGGGTCCTTGTGTGTTAGCATTTGGTAAGGTGCCCTTAGGGACCCAAACCCTCTTCGTTCCAACCTTGATGTTGATGTTCTTTCTTACATTACATGTTGATAGACTATGCCCTTTCCTACCACAATGAAAACATTTGATAAATGGGTTACTTGATGTACTTGAGGAAACACAAAAATTCTTATAAGACTTTTGCTAATTATTTGGATTATACCCCAAACTGACTTTTGAAAAACACATTTTTGCTTCCCTAGTAACACATTTAAATTGTCTCTTCTAAAGATAAATTTTGCAAGAGTATTTTTTAAATCCTCAACCTCCTTTTCAAATGATTTACATGATGAGCAATGTAATTGAATGGATGCATTATCATGTGAAGAGCAAGTCATGCATAATGAGTTAGCATCAATAAGTCCTAAGGTCTCATTTTCAATTTTAAGCTCATTAATCTCCTTGTTTAACATTGAAACTTTATTTATCAACAAAGAGATTGTTTTGTTGGAAGATAAAACCATTTTTGTGAGCCTCATGGATTCATCATACAATTCTTAAAAAATATCTTGTAATTCACTATAGGAAGGTGAAGAATCTAGGTTTAAAGATGTTACCTCGGTGTCACTTTATTCTTCTTCTTCACCTTTAGCCATGAGACATAGATGAACTTTCTCATTGTCTGAGCTATCAGTTGAATCCATGTCATTATCATCCTAAGATATATAGGCTCTTCTTTCTTTATTCTCCTTTGAGAACCTCTTCTCATACTTTTCCACTTTCCTTTAATAAATTGGGCACTCCATCTTCATGTGTCCTAATTCTCCATATTCATAGCACTTAGGAGTGGATGAAGTTCCTTCCCCTTTGTGATAGACATTCTTTTGGGGAAAGAAATGTCTTCTTTGAGCTCCATTCTTTTTGAAGAATCTTCCAAATTTCTTTACTAGAAGACCAAGATGCTTCTTGTTTATTTCTAAGTCATCTACATCATCTTCTTCATCATCATCATCAACTATGAAGGAGGTGGCTTTGAGTGCAATTCTATTTTTTTTCTTGTCATGCTCCTCATTTTTATTCAACCTATTTAGCTCCAATTCATGCTCTTGGAGCTTCCCAAATAGAGTGGTTAGAGACATTGTTGATAAATCCATTGATTCCGCAATAGCCATTACTTTGGGTTGCAAGTTCCTGTTCAAACATCTCAAAACTTTGTTAATAAATTCTTCATTAGGAAAAGTCTTTCCCAATAAAGTAAGATGATTAACAATGTGTGTGAACTATTTTTACATTTCTTGAATGCTTCCAACTTGGTTCATTCTAAAAAACTCATATTCATTGGTGAGAGTGTTTATTCTTGATCTTTTCACTTCATTAGTACTCTCATGAGTTACTTGTAGAGTATCCTATATTTCTTTTGTGGTCTTATAATTTGACACCCTAAAAAATTCATCATACCCCGAGAATGTGGTGATGATGTTTTTAGCTCTCAAATTGTATCGAATCTTGTTTTTGTCCTCATCGGTCCATTCACTTCTTGGTGTATTAGTTTTTATACCATTAATGGTACTTGTGGGAATAAAAGCACCATTTTCAATGACATCCCATACATCTAAGTCAATAGCTTCAATAAAAATTTTCATTCTTTCTTTTCAATAGGAATAACCATCCCCATTGAAAAAGGGAGATCAGTTTATAGAACAGCTTTCGTTAGGAAAACCATTTGAAGTCATTTCTTCTCTTAAAGTTGCTAAGCTCTTTACACAAGAGTTTAGCTCTGATACCACTTGTTTCCAAGTAGCCTCAAACTCAAGAGGGGGTGAATTGAGTTTATAAAAATTTTTCATAAATTTTTCACAAAACACTTGCATATCAATTTTCATTGAAGCTATTGATTGATTGAAGTAAATAGATAGATGAGATTGGTCACTTCACTCATAAATAAATAAGCCAAGATAGAGAGTATTCAAGCAATCATATAAAATGAAAGCACAAAGCAAAGAAATAGAGTTGAAAATAGCAAACACAATGATTTATCCTGGTTCAGCTATTCCTTGTGACCTACGTCTAGTCCTCAAGTGAACCACCTGAGATTTTCCACTAAACCTTCAAGCTTGAATAGGTGTTTGACAACCTTTACAACTGAGAGCACTTAACACACCTCTAGGATGCCTCACCTTTTGTGCTTTAGCCTCAAAACAGGGATACCTCACTCTCTTTTACAAATAAGGGATACCTCACCCTTTTCTCTTTCAAGGGATACCTCACCATTTTATCTCTTGAGGGATACCTTACCTTCTTTTATAGGAAATCAAATGGAGATTGAATGATAAACTTTCAAAAGAGTAGACATTGCAAATTGAAGTCCAATGGGTATCAAGGATTCACACTTTGAAGCTCAAAACAGAGGTTTGGAGAAAAAGATGATGAAACACGAATTTGATGCTCAAGGATGATTTTCATATTGTTCTCCAACTAGTTTTTAATGCCCAACCACTTATATTTATAGCCCAAATCAATTTAGAGTCGTTGGTGGTTGTTGAGGGCATTAAATGCTCCAATAGAGCCATTGAGAAATATTTTTTGCTATCCCAAATAACAGATTATTAGTTTTCTATAATAGGTTATGTGGTTTCAGATAACAAATTATTAGTTTTACCAAACATATTATTTGTTCTGTCAGAAAACACTTTAGCACGAAAATAACAAGTTATTTAGGAGATCTAATCGGTTAGGAATATTCAAAAACATAATGGCATGCTCCTGACATTTTAAATAACCTATTATGGACTTTCCATAACAGGTTATTTACTTTAAAACATTTAGTGGAACGTTTCTGCTAAGGTGAATAACTGTTATGAATTGTAAATAATATGTTATTTGAAATCACATAATCAGTTATTGTTTTTAGATAACTTGTTATTCAAAACACATAATCAATTATTCAAAACATATAATCAGTTATTGGTTCACCAAGAAAACAAGATTTCTAAAGGATTTCATAACCAAACTTTCCCAAATCATTTTCAACCATTCTAGAATCATTTTTCACATACTTGATGAGTATTTTCACAAGTATGAAACATGATTTTCTTTTCATCCTTTCTAAAAACATTTAGCTCAAACTTGATCAACATAAAACATGATTTTACAAAGCCATTTAAGTTGAATAAGAAAGCCAATGAATGAGCTTAGTGTGAATCCTAAAATACCTTTACACAAGATCTAAGACCTATATTCTAAACTTGAAGCTCCTTGGTACTTGATCTTTGCATTTCCATTCCTTTCTTATTTGTTATCATAAAAATAATATCGTTAGTTAATGTCAATCACAACAACTAATGACTTGTGCCTCTTCTGTGACTTCCATCTCTAAGAACAAAGTAACAAAATCTATTCTGTCAAATTTCAATATCTAAGTAAGGAAAGAACTTAATTTTCAATCAAGTATGATCTATTATAAGTATTACGCTACTAAACCCCAATAACCAAATGATAAATGGATGCAAATGTTGATGCTGTTGAAAACCATAGCAATAGAGGCTTCTTGTTCTTGGGATTTAGTAGTGTAAACTCTTTCTTTGTGAAATTTCAAACGTGTTTGCTTTCCCAAGACTAATGTCACAAGGAGGACACAGCAAGATAACTACTGTAGCGCATAGAATTCGGAAGTGTGCCTATGCTTTTATATTGATAGTTTTGGTTTTTAATGAAATTTCACTCCCAAGTATGTTTAATTTCTAATCTTTTTCTACTAAATCTTCTGTTTAAATTAGGAAAGATTTTTTTAATTAATGTCCCGATCCTGAATAATTTCTTGTAGGTAATATATTCTTTTTAAAATTTCTATATATTCACTGGTTAAAAAACGTGTAAAATACAAACTTTACATATGTGCTTTAACTGAGTTCCTTCTAGGGCTTTGAGATTGCTTCATAAACATCCAACCAACTTAACAATCCAACATCATGAGCATTCTTTTTAGCTACTATTGAGTATACCAAGTGTAACACCCTCCTCAGGGTATCACATTTCTGACTCCCAATTCATAATCTGTAAAGAAGTTCATAAATGGTTTGAGTTATAAAATGTGAGTTTTAAAATTCCTTATTGCAGAAATATAAACTTACTGAAATCCATAAGTATTACTGAAAATATATTTAAACTGATTAATGTACAATATTGACACCAATTAATATTTAACAATTTAAAGAGAAATATAAAACTAACAGACTTTCTTTTTCAACAGTAGCAAACCCCATCACGAGTCTTACTTAATAGCACAGTACAACACTAATGGTAAAACTTAACATACTTAATCCTTCTTGCATCCATCTTGATGCATCATACATCTGTTTCTTGTCAACACTGCACGCTATCGAATCTGGAATGGTCATTCTCTGATGTTGTCACCAATTTCAGAATATCTACCACCCGTTATGTTTAAGACAACTCGTTCCTTCTACTATATAATTTTTACAACACAAACACAACAAAACAATATAATAAAGAGGTGAGATCACCTACGCCAATACCAACATGGTAGTATAGAGATAACACAAACAACATATCATACAGATATATTATACCATAATTCCAATAATGCACTCAACATTAATCAACTATCATCATCCAATTATTTATCAGTTCAAATATCATTCAATATTCACGATGATGTCCTCAACAATATCCAAGTATTTCAACAGTTCAATTATCATAACCAATGCTCATTAATGATGCATATGTTATGCATGTAGACTCAATGTCCTACTCCATGGAGGGTTTCACAATTTCGAGAAGAATGCTCTGTTAATTGTTAGCCTTAGCCCAAAGACAATCTTCCAGATTAGCCCACAGATAATGCCCAGCCTTATCCCACAGACAATTGTCAAGCTTTCGAAAAGAATCGTGTTCTTGTCGGGTATCGTCAATGCGTTGCAACGGATTGCATTGCCAAGTGGCATATGGTCCAACCATAGCCCACAGACAGATATCCACTAGTCGACCGTCGCGCCTTGACGCACCCCAAGATCCATCATAGACCTCACTATCAATTCACATTCCCTCTTCAACCACAAGGGTCCCAATAGCATCAACTATCAATTTTTGTTCAATTCAAAATCATCATATGCCTCAATGCATATCTTTTCAATGCATGTTCAATGCACCAATGTCAATCACAAGCAAAATTCCTCATTTCCAATGCATGTTCAATGCACCAATGCCAATCATAGGTAAAATTCACACTTTCATATTCAGGGTCCACACATTGGCCCATTCTCAGTTTGCTTTCATAATCTCATAATCAGGGTCCACACACTGGCCCAACAGTAATCATACTGTATTTTCAATAGCGAAATCATATCATCGCATTTTCATAGTCACAAAACACTTTCGTCGTGTTTTCACAATCGCGCAACATTCTTGTTATGTTTTCACAATTTTACAACATTTTCGTTGCATTTTCAAATCACGTAGTGATTTTTCAACATTTTCTCAATCACATAAAAATATTCCACTATTTTTAAATCGCATAGCGATTTTTCAACAATATCTCAAACGTGTAAAAATATTTAAACGCTTTCCAAATTGCGTAGAAATATTTCAACGTTTTTCAAATTACGTGGAAATATTTAAACGTTTTTCAAATCGCGTAACTTAAAAATCACGTTTTTAAGTTACGTAAATCATTTTTCACCATAATTTCATTACGAAAAATATTTCTCAACCTTCAAAAATTCCATTTCAACCTTTCTCAAAATAATATGACTACTCACATTATTTTCTACATTTTCTTACTCAAGAAAATCTTTTTCGTAATTTATTCCATAAATTCACAATTCCATTGAATTAAATTAATGTTTCTTACTTAAAAAAAAAATACTAATGCTCTCCAAAACCCAAAGGATGAGTTACACGTTAGAAAATATCAAATCACTATTATATTCTCCATTTTTCTCAAATAAATTCTAAAATCAATTCTCTTCAAAATAAATTGAGGTTCAAACACTTTCAACCTCTCTTGTCCATTTACATATGAAAATTTCATTTCTCAAGTGATAAAACACTCTGATTCCCTTTCCAAAAATCCTTGTACTAAATCAATTATATTTCCACTTGGAAAATCACTTTGTTTCATCAAAATCAAGGTATTACAAACCTTCCAAAACCATGGTACATGATTATTTAAACCATCAAATATTTTTCCTTCTAAGTCAATATGGTTTTACACAAACAAAACCATTAAAAATTCTTTACAAAAACCGTGAGCACTTGGTCTTTGAAATCAAATCATTTGTTCATTTTTCATTTTTACTTTCTTTGTAAATCCATTTTCACTTTCTTTACAAATCCTTAAAATCAACATTGCTCTTTTCATTTAAAACTCATGTTTAGTAAAATGCTTAGAAACTTTTTACACAAAATAAATTAATAAAAATCCTCTCAAAATCGTGAACAAGACTTCTTGAAAAACAAACCCTTTGTTTATTTTCCTTGCTTTTCTAATCATCCAATTTTATCATTCATGAAAATATTAATTTATGAACACCTATTTTGAGGTGTCTTGGCCGAAATCTTCTTGGTCTTTGGAACCAAAAATCAATTTCTTTTCCATCATCAAATCATGACATACATATACGTATTCAAATATATATCATAAGCATGCCATAATCAAAGTAATAAATCATGCAAATCATACCAAGCATAGGCAAATAATCAAATCATATAAACACCTACAAATTATTACATGACCATGGATATGAATCCTCACATGGATTCACCATCCATCAAATACACAAACCATCTCTCACCACCATACTTGGTTGGTGAGATGAATCTCTCTCTTACCTCTTGAAGATCCTCAAAAGCTCCTTGTTTTGCTTCTTTTTCCAAGTCCTTCACCACCAAGGGCTTCTCAAATACAAAACAAAACATATATTTATTAGTAAATCAAGCTTGAACAAGATAAACCATGGATCAAACATGGCTTAGAACCTTGAAAATCAAAAGAAAAGTGAAGATTAATAAACTTCACCAATAAAGCTTCAATCTTTAGCTTGAAGAACAAGATTGAAGATGAATGATTTAGAGAAAGTCTCCAACATGAAAGTTGCTTAAAAAATCATGTAGATTCAAGATCTATGGTTGGATGAAATTAAAAGAGATTGGATGGTGATTTTAGGTGGTATGACCGAAATTTCTCTTGAAGAACAAGGATGAAGTTTTTGATTTTTGTGAGAGAAAAGCTTCTTAGACTTGGTTAAGATAAAGAATGAAGTGAAAACACTTAGTTTTCCTTCTACCAATTTCGTAGAGCTCCTTGGAAAAATCCCTAAAAATCATAAACAAATGTTAAAATCAATAACAAGTGTAGAAATAGGTAAACCATGGTTCAAGCATGGCTTAGAAAATCAAAACTAAAAAGTTGGGTGAAGAAATATGAACTTTACCCTTTTTGATAGAAACTTGAAGCTTGGATTTTGAAGCTCAAAATGAATGGTTTGGTGAAAACTCATAACTAGAGATGTTCTTAGAATAAGGTAAGGATTCAAGAAATAAGGTTGGATAAAATTTTTGAGTGATGGAGGGTAGATTTGAGGGTCATGGCCATGAGCTAGCTTGGAGGAGAAGGAGAGAAATTTTTCTAAGAGCTTGCTTGAAGGAAATGATCAAGAATGATCAATAAGTGACCAAGACAACTAATGATGGTCTTCAACTTTGCTTTAGCTCCTAAACAAACACAAAAACCGTCCCCCCCCCTCTTCATGCATTCTCCTTGAGTGCAAAATGATCAATAATAATGCATAATTGATCAAGACCACTAATAATGGTCTTCAAACTTTGCTAAGCTCTTAAGCTCCTCCAAAACCGTCCCCCCTCTTCATGCTTCTCCTAATGCATTCAATAAATGACCATAATAATTAGCCACCATTTTAAGCATTTCTAACCATTGATTAATTCAATGGTTAGGATTAAGGTAGACTTTTGATTAGAAGACTTAATCTAGGCCATTAGATCTTTTTCCTTGAAATCCTAGCCATTAGATGCATCTCCAAAAATGAAGGATCAAGATTACTCCTTCTTACTTTCAATCCAAGGGTCATAATTAGTCATAGCTATTTTAGAAGACCAAATCTCCACCATTGATTAAATCCACATCCAATGGTCATAAATGATCCATCTCCACCGTTGATTTAATCCGAATCCAACGATCACAAATGGTCCTAGCCACTTTATAAGATCAAATCTCTACCCTTGATTAATTTTTCATCTAATGGTTATAAATGTTCATAGCCATTTTATTAGACCGATTCTACACCATTGATTAAATCGACGGTTGATATCAAAGTCTTTAATATTAGACTTGCTTCCTATTGGTCCGTCAAAAGAATTAAACTTGTTTCCTATTGGTCCGTCAAAAGTTGTCATGACCACTATTGTTGACTAAGCAGTATAATTTCTATTTTTATCTGTTATAACCCCACGAAAGAATATATTTACTGTATTTTTATCGCCCGATAATTAAATACAGTACAAAACACAGTAAAATAAAATTTTAGAAATTGTTTCCGGATTCAAGTATAGTAAGATCCCTTGTCTCCGTCTAAACAGTACAAATTTTTCTAATTACAGAAAAATTTTCATTTTGTAGGACCCACTTGGGCCCACGTTTGGCCACTTGGGCCCACAAACAGCCCAAAAACAATCTAAATGATATAAAAATTTATAATCATCCACAAAAATCACAAATATTAGAAAACGTATGAAAATCAAATCAGATTGTTAAAAATAATGAACAATCAAGAGAAATAAATACATAAAGATTTTCCCCCAGCTCGAAAATTATTATTTTCTTGACACGGAGTAAATAACTCAAAACGATCACATACGCTGATGGAATACTGAAAATAATTTTATAGTACACAGAAATCACTAAACAGTAAAATTCTGTTAACTATCAAAATTACTGTCAACTAGTTAGGAAATTTGGGCTATTACACCAAGCCAATCTGGTCATTCCTAAAACAACAACTTTCTATTTGGTTTGCTAGTCATACCCACTCCTCATTATGGATCTTTATAGATCAAAGGCAAAAGCTATATAGAGTAAGGCTCAAATGAATTTGATACTGCAATTTCTTACAAAATTATAACAAAGGACAGATCGAGACATAGGACACTCAAATCAAGAAATCTAAATAGATTTAGAATGAGTAAAATGGCATTTTGGTCCATGCAAATGTATCTTGCTTGCGATTTAGTCTCAGTGATTCAAATTATATGATTGATTCAGTTCATACTATATTCAAACTCGTTTCATGTCATTCTGTTTGCTCTCTGGTGGGGTGTAATGTGAAACGAGTAAGCAAGTTGCATTTCAAGGGACCAAAATGTAATTTTACTAAAAATATCAATTTCTGGTTTGGTCTATCAATCACTTATGTTTATTCTTAAGTTGTAAGCAGGATAGATTTTAGAATTTTTAAGTCCACCCATTCTGGAAGAATCACTCTACTCAACTATAAAATAACCCAATCAACACTCAATGCGAGTAACATTTCATTTCTTCATAATTTATAGGGTTTCAAACCTGTGTACGTGTCAACATCACTACAAGATAAATAAGTATGCTCTTCCTCTGCAGGAAAAAAGGATTTGCAGAAGTATTCTTCCAAGAAGGATGCATAATTATCATCATGTAAAATGAAAACTTTTTGTAACCAAAAAAATAAAAATGAAAACATTTATTTTTTAAAAAAATCTAGAATAGCATGATCGTATAATAATCATCAATTTAAGCACAGAATCTATGTATAATTGTATATCATTTTAACATTATCAATAATCAACCACTTGCTTGCACATAATAGATGACTCGCATATCTCACATAAAGTGAGTGAAGGATGCTGACTAGGTAAAGAGAAAAAGAAAAAGAAAATGAAGGGTGGTGATGAGAATTATGTGACTAATGTGAGAAAAGTTTATGTGTGAAAACCACCCCAGACGCATCATGTCAGAAAATAACAAACCAAATGATACCCATTATTTAGAATTCATGTCTCATTCACATACAACACCGATAAACTAAATTGCATGCATAAATTGAGATCCATTCTAAAGACAAAAAGAGTGATAAAAGTTTATACCAATTTCTTAGATTCATTGCCCTTCTAGAGCCAGTCGGTCCATGCCTTAACAGTGTGGCAACTAATGACTTGTCCTTCTTCTGCGACTGCCATCTCTAAAAACAAGGTAGCAAAACCTATTCTTTCAAATTTCACTATCTAAGTAGGGAGGGAACTTAATTTTTGATTAGGCATGATCTATTGTAAGTATTACATTACTAAACCCTAACAACCGAATGATAAATAGATGCAAACATTGATGCGGTTGAAAGCTATAGTTGCAGAGGATTCTTGTTCTTGGGGTTTAGTAGTTTAAACCCTTTCTTTGTGAAATTTCAAACGTGATTGCTATCCCATGATTAATGACTTAAGGAGGACACAGAAAGATAACTAATATAGCGTGTTGAATTCGGTAATGTGTCTTTGCTTTCATATAGATAGTTTTGGTTCTTAATAAAACTTCACTCCTAAGTATGTTTCATTTTTAATCCTTTTCTGCTAAATCTTCAGTTTAAATTAGGAAAGATTTTTTTAATTAAAGTCCCGGTCTTGGATAATTCCTTACAGATAATATATTCTTTTTAAAATTTCTATATATTCACTGGTTAAAAAATGTGTAAAATACAAACTTCATATATATGCTTTAACTAGGTTCCTTCAGGGGCTTGTAAATTGCTTCATAAACATCCAACCAACATAACAATCCAATATCATGAGCATTCTTTTTAGCTACTCTTGAGTAAGCCAAGCCAATCTGGTCATTCCTAAAGCAACAACTTTTTATTTGGTTTGCTGGTCATACCCACTCCTCATTATGGGTCTTTATAGATCAAAGGAAGAACCTATATAGAGTTAGGCTCAAATGAAATTGATACTGCAATTTCTTACAAGGTTATAATGAATGACTGATCAAGACATAGGACACTCAAATCAAGAAATCTAAATAGATTTAGAATTAGTAAAATGGCATTTTAGTCCATGCAATTATATCTTGCTCGAAATTTAGTCTTCCTATTTCATATTATATATATGATTCGGTTCATACTATATTCAAACTCATTTCATTTTATTCATTTTTCTCTTTGGCGGGGTGTAATGTGAAACCTGTGAGCAAGTTACATTTCTAGGGACCAAAATATCATTTTAGTTAAAATATCAATTTCTAGTTCAGTCCATCAATCACTTACGTTTATTCTTATGTTGTCAGCATGATAGATTCTAGAATTTTTAAGTCCACCCATTCTAGAAGAATCACTCTACTAATTATCAAATAATCCAATCATTGCATAATGCGAGTAACATTTCATTTCTACACAATTTATAGGGTTTAAAACATATGTACGTGTCAACATCACTACAAGATAAATAAGTATGCTCTTCCTCTACAGGCAAAAACTATTTGCAAATGTTTTCTTCCAAGAAGGATGCATCATTATCATCATATAAAAAAGAAATTTTTTTGTAACCAAAAAAATAAAAATGAAAACTTTTTCAAAAAAAAAAATCATGGATAGCATGATTGTATAATAATCATCAATTTATGCACGGAATAAATGTATAGTTGTATATCATTTTAACATTATCAATAATGTTAGTTGCTTGCACGTAATTGATGGCTCACATAACTTACATAAAGTGAGTGAGGGATGCTGATTAGGTAAAGAGGAAAAGAAAAAAATGAAGGGTGGTGATGAGAATTATGTGACTAATGTGAGAAAAGTTTACATGTGATAACCAAGCCAGACACATGATGTCAGAAAATAACAAACCAAATTATACCCATTATTTAGAATTCACATGACATTCACATAAAACACCAATAACCCAAATCGCAGGCATTAATTGAGATCCATTCTAAAGAAAAAAAAAGGATAAAAGTTTATACCAATATCTTGGATTCATTGCCCTTCTGGAGTTTGCCCTTCTGGAGTTGGTCGATTCATGACTCAAAAGTGTGGCAACTAATGACTTATTATTCTTCTGCAGCTGCTATCTCTGAGAACAAAGTAACAAAACCTATTCTTTCAAATTTCAATTTCTAAGTAAGGAAGGAACTTAATTTTTAATTAGGCATGATCTATTATAAGTATTACCATTCTAAACCCCAACAACTGAATGATAAATGGGTACAAATGTTGATGCTGTTGGAAACCATAGCAGCAAAGGCTTCTTGTTCTTAGGTTTTAGTAGCGTAAACCCTTTCTTTGTGAAATTTCAAACATGGTTGCTTTCCTATGATCAATGACGCAAGGAAGACACAACAAGATAACTAACATGGTGTGTGGAATTTGGGAATGTGCCTCTGCTTTTAAATAGATAGTTTTGGTTCTTAATGAAATTTCACTCCCAAGTATGTTTAATTTCTAATATCTTTCTACTAAATCTTCTGTTTAAATCAAGAAAGATTTTTTTTTAATTAATGTCCCGATCCTAAATAATTTCTTGTAGGTAATATATTCTTTTTAAAATTTCTATATATTCACTGGTTAAAAAATGTGTAAAATACAAACTTTAGATATATGCTTTAACTGAGTTCCTTCTAGGGCTTGTAGATTGCTTCATAAACATCCAACCAACTTAACAATCCAACATCATGAGCAATCTTTTTAGCTACTATTGAGTATGCCATGCCAATCTAGTCATTCCTAAAGCAACAACTTTCTATTTGGTTTGCTAATCATACCCAGTTCTTATTATGGATCTTTATAGATCAAAGGTAAAAGCTATATAGAGTAAGGCTCAAATGAATTTGATACTGCAATTTCTTACAAAATTATAACAAAGGACTGATAAAAAAAATAGGACACTCAAATCAAGAAATCTAAATAGATTTAGAATTAGTAAAATGGCATTTTACTCTATGCAAATGTATCTTGCTCGTTTAGTCTCCCTGATTCAAATTATATGTATGATTCAGTTCATACTACATTCAAACTCATTTCATTTTATTCCTTTTGCTCTCTAGAGGGGTGTAATGTGAAACGAGTGAGCAAGTTACATTTCTAGGGACCAAAATGTCATTTCACTTAAAATATCAATTTCTGTTTTAGTCCATCTATCACTTATGTTTATTCTTACGTTGTCAGCATCATAGATTCTTGAATTTTTAATCCACCCATTCTAGAAGAATCACTTTACTCAACTATCAGATAATACAATCAACACAAAATGTGAGTAACATTTTGTTTCTTCACAATTTATAGGGTTTAAAACCTATGTACGTGTCAACATCACTACAACGTAAATAAGTATGTTCTTCCTCTACAGGCAAAAAGGATTTGCAAATATATTCTTCCAAGAAGGATGCATCATTATCATAATATAAAAATGAATAATTTTTGTAACCTAAAAATTAAAAATGATAACTTTTTTTTTTTAAAAAAAAATCTTGGATAACACGATTGTATAACTATCATCAATTTAAGCACGGAATCTATGTGCAGTTGTATATCCTTTTAAAATTATCAATAATATTAGTTACTTGTATGTAATAGATGGCTCGCATAACTCATATAAAAATGAGTGACAGATGCTGATTAGGTAAAGAGGAAAAGAAAAAAAATGAATGGTGGTGATGAGAATTATGTGACTAATGTGAGAAAAGTTTATGTGTGATAACCAAGCCAGACGCATCATGTCAAAAAATAACAAACCAAACGATACCCATTATTTAGAATTTACATCACATTCACATAAAACACCAATAACCCAAATCACTGGAATTAATTGAGATCCATTTTAAAGAGAAAAAAAGGGATAAAAGTTGATACCAATTTTTTGGATTCATTGCCCTTCTGGAGTTGGTCGGTTTATGACTCAAAAGTGTGGCAACTAATGACTTGTTATTCTTCTGCAGGTGCTATCTCCAAGAACAAAGTAACAAAACCTATTCTTTCAACTTTCAATATCTAAGTAAGGAAGGAACTTAATTTTTAATTAGGCATGATCAATTATAAGTATTACCATTCTAAACCCCAATAACTGAATGATAAATGGATGCAAATGTTGATGCTGTTGGAAGCCATAGCAGCAAAGGTTTCTTGTTCTTAGGTTTTAGTAGCGTAAACCCTTTCTTTGTGAAATTTCAAATGTGGTTGCTTTCCTATGATCAATGACGCAAGGAAGACATAACAAGATAACTAATGTGGCATGTCGAATTCGGGAATGTGCCTATGCTTTTATATAGATAGTTTTGATTCTTAATGAAACTTTAGTCCCAAGTATGTTTAATTTCTAATCTCTTTCTAGTAAATCTTCTGTTTAAATTAGGAAAGATTTTTTTAATTAATGTCCCTATCCTAGATAATTCCTTTTAGATAATATATTCTTTTTAAAATTTCTATATATTCACTAGTTAAAAAATGTGTAAAATACAAACTTCAGATATAATCTTTAACTGGGCTCCTTTTGGGGCTTGTAGATTGCTTCATAAACATCCAACCAACTTGCCAATCCAACTTCATGAGCATTCTTGTTAGCTACACTTGAGTAAGCTAAGCTAATCTTGTCATTCCTAAAGCAATAACTTTCTATTTGGTTTGTTGGTCACAACCAATCCTCATTATGGATATTGATAGATCAAAGGCTGAACCTATACAGAGTAAGGCTAAAATGAATTTGATGTTGCAATTTCTTACAAAGTCATAACGAAGGACTGATCAAGACATAGGAAACTCAAATCAAGAAATCTAAATTGATTTAGAATGAGTAAAATGGCATTTTGGTCCATGCAAATGTATCTTGCTCACAATTTAGTCTCCCTGATTCAAATTATATGTATGATTCAGTTCATACCATATTCAAAATCGTTTCATGTCATTCCTTTTGCTCTCTAGTGGGGTGTAATGTGAAACGAGTGAGTAAGTTGCATTTCGAGGGACCAAAATGTCATTTTACTTAAAATATCAATTTCTAGTTCAATCCATCAATCACTTATGTTTATTCTTAAGTTATCAGCAAGATAGATTCTAGAATTTTTAAGTCCACCCATTATGGAAGAATCACTCTACTCAACTATCAAATAACCCAATCAACACACAATGCAAGTAACATTTCGTTTCTTCACAATTTATTGGGTTTAAAACCTATGTACGTGTCAACATCACTACAAGATAAATAAGTATGCTCTTCCTTTGCCGACTAAAAAGATTTACAGAAGTATTCTTCTAAAAAGGATGCATCATTATCATCAT
The DNA here is from genome assembly GCA_029884605.1 of Ormosia emarginata. Classification (NCBI taxonomy): domain Eukaryota; kingdom Viridiplantae; phylum Streptophyta; class Magnoliopsida; order Fabales; family Fabaceae; genus Ormosia; species Ormosia emarginata. The sequence continues at coordinate 5,145,899 of JAQQTP010000064.1, forward strand.
ATAAAAATGAAAACTTTTTGTAACCAAAAAAATAAAAATGAAAACTTTTTTTCAAAAACAAAATCTAGGATAACATGATCGAAAAATAATCATCAATTTAACCACATAATCTTTCTATAGTTGTATATCCTTTTAACATTATTAATAATATTAGTTGCCTGCACGTAATAGACGGCTCACATAACTCACATAAAGTGACTGAGGGATGCTGATTAGGTAAAGAGGAAAAGAAAAAAAAAAATGAAGGGTGGTGATGAGAATTATGTGACTAATGAGAGAAAAGTTTATGTGTTATAACCAAGTCAGATGCATCATGTTAGAAAATAACAAACCAAATGCTACCCATTATTTAGAATTAACGTCACATTCACATACAACACTGATAACTGAAATCGTGGGCATAAATTGAGATCCATTCTAAAGACAAAAAAGAAGGATAAAAGTTGATACCAATTCCTTGGATTCATTTTCCTTCAGGAGTTGGTTGGTCCATGCCTCAACAGTGTGGCAACTAATGACTTGTCCCTCTTCTGTGGCTGCTATCTCTGAGAACAAAGTAACAAAACCTATTCTTTCAAATTTCAAAATCGAAGTAAGGAAGGAACTTAATTTTTAATTAGGCATGATCTATTATATGTATTACGCTACTAAACCCCATAAATCGAATGATAAATGGATGCAAATGTTAATGCTGTTGAAAGCCATAACAACATAAGCTTCTTATTCTTGGGGTTTAGTAGCGAAACCTTTTTTTTGTGAAATGTCAAATGTGGTTGCTTTCCTATTATCAAAGACGCAATGAGGACACAACAAGATAACTAATGTAGAGCGCGTAGAATTCGGGAGTGTGCTTGTGCTTTTATATAAATAGTTTTGGTTCTTAATGAAACTTCATTCCCAAGTATGTTTAATTTTTAATCACTTTCTACGACATCTCCGGTTTGGATTTGGAAAGATTTTTTTAATTAATATCTCAAACCTGGATAATTCCTTACATGTAATATTTTTTTTAAAAAATTTCTATATATTCACTGGTTAAAAAATGTTTGAAATACAAACTTCAGATATGTGCTTTAACTGGGGTCCTTCAGGGGCTTTTAGATTGCTTCATAAACATCCGACCAACTTGCCAATCCAACTTCATGAGCATTCTTGTTAGCTACACTTGAGTAAGCTAAGCTAATCTTGTCATTCCTAAAGCAATAACTTTCTATTTGGTTTGTTGGTCACAACCAATCCTCATTATGGATATTGATAGATCAAAGGCTGAACCTATACAGAGTAAGGCTAAAATGAATTTGATGCTGCAATTTCTTACAAAGTCATAACGAAGGACTGATCAAGACATAGGAAACTCAAATCAAGAAATCTAAATTGATTTAGAATGAGTAAAATGGCATTTTGGTCCATGCAAATGTATCTTGCTCACAATTTAGTCTCCCTGATTCAAATTATATGTATGATTCAGTTCATACCATATTCAAAATCATTTCATGTCATTCCTTTTGCTCTCTAGTGGGGTGTAATGTGAAACGAGTGAGTAAGTTGCATTTCGAGGGACCAAAATGTCATTTTACTTAAAATATTAATTTCTAGTTCAATCCATCAATCACTTATGTTTATTCTTAAGTTATCAGCAAGATAGATTCTAGAATTTTTAAGTCCACCCATTATGGAAGAATCACTCTACTCAACTATCAAATAACCCAATCAACACACAATGCAAGTAACATTTCGTTTCTTCACAATTTATAGGGTTTAAAACCTATGTACGTGTCAACATCACTATAAGATAAATAAGTATGCTCTTCCTTTGCCGACAAAAAAGATTTGCAGAAGTATTCTTCCAAGAAGGATGCATCATTATCATCATATAAAAATGAAAACTTTTTGTAACAAAAAAAAATAAAAATGAAAACTTTTATAAAAAAAAAATCTAGGATAGGATGATCTTATATTAATCATCAATTTAAGCATGGAATCTATATATAGTTGTATGTCCTTTTAACATTATCAATAATATTAGTTGCTTGCATGTAATAGATTGCTCACATAACTCATATGAAGTGAGTGAAGGATGTTGATTAGGTAAAGAGGAAATGAAAAAAAAATGAAGGGTGGTGATGAGAATTATACGACAAATGTGAGAAAAGTTTACGTGTGATGACTAACCTAGACGCATTATGTCAGAAAATAACAAACCAAACAATACCTGTTATTTGGAATTCATGTCACATTCACTTACAACATCGATAACCCAAATCACAGGCATAAATTGAGATCCATTCTAAAGACAAAAAAAAGAAGATAAAAGTTTATACTAATTTATTGGATTCATTGCCCTTCTGGAGTTGGTCGGTCCATGCCTCAACAGTGTCGCAACTAACGACTTGTCCTTCTTCTGCGGTTGCCATCTCTGAGAACAAAGTAACAAAACTTATTCTTTCAAATTTCAATATCTAAGTAAGGAAGGAACTTAATTTTTAATTAGGCATGATCTATTATAAGTATTACGCTACTAAGCCCCAACAACCGAATGATAAATGGAAGCAAATGTTGATGTTGTTGAAAGCCATAACAGTAGGCTTCCTATTCTTGGGGTTTAGTAGTGTAAACCCTTTCTTTGTGAAATTTCAAAAGTGGTTGCTTTCCCATTATCAAGGACGCAAGGAGGACACAACAAGATAAATAATGTAGCGCGTTGAATTTAGGAGTGTGCCTGTGCTTTTATATAGATAGTTTTGGTTCTTAATGTAACTTCACTCCCAAGTATGTTTATTTTTAATCATTTTCTACAAAATCTTTGGTTTGGATTAGGAAAGATATTTTTAATTAAAGTCTCGATCCTAGATAATTCCTTACATTTAATATATTTTTTTTATAATTTCTATATATTCACTGGTTAAAAAATGTATAAAATACAAACTTCAGATATGTGCTTTAACTAGGTTCCTTCAAAGGCTTGTAGATGGCTTCATAAACATCTAACTAACTTAACAATCCAACATCATGAGCATTTTTTTTAGTTACACTTGAGTAAGCTAAGCCAATCTAGTCATTCCTAAAGCAAAAGCTTTTTATTTAGTTTGTTGGTTACACCCACTCCTCATTATGGATCTTGATAGATCAAAAGTAGAAACTATATAGAGTAAGGCTAAAATGAATTTGATGCTGCATTTTCTTACAAAGTCATAACGAAGGACTGATCAAGACATAGGACAGTCAAATCAAGAAATCTAAATAGATTTAGAATGAGTAAAATGACATTTTGGTCCATGCAGATGTATCTTGCTCACAATTTAGTCTCCCTTATTCACGTTATATGTATGATTCAGTTCATACTATATTCAAACTCGTTTCATGTTATTCCTTTTGCTCTCTGGTGGGGTGTAATATGAAACAAGTGAGCAAGTTGTATTTCTTGGAACCAAAATGTCATTTTACTTAAAATATCAATTTATAGTTTAGTCCATCAATCACTTATGTTTATTCTTAAGTTGTCAGTGAGATAGATTCTAGAATTTTCAAGTCCACCCATTCTGGAAGAATCATTCTACTCAACTATCAAATAACCCAATCAACACACAATGCGAGTAAAATTTCGTTTCTTCACATTTGATATGGTTTAAAACCTATGTACGTGTCAACATCACTACAAGATAAATACGTATCCTCTTCCTCCGCAAGCAAAAAGGATTTGCAGAAGTATTCTTCTAAGAAGGATGCATCATTATCATCATATAAAAATGAAAACTTTAATTTGTAACCAAAAAAATAAAATTGAAAACATTTTTCAAAAAAAAATATATTGGATAGCATGATCATATAATAAGCATCAATTTAAGCACGAAATCTATATATAGTTGTATATCCTTTTAACATTATCAATAATTTTAGTTGCTTGCACATAATAGATGGCTCACATAACTCACGTAAAGAGACTGAGGGATGCTAATTTGGTAAAAAGGAAAAGAAAAAAAATGAATGGTGGTGATGAGAATTATGTGACTAATGTGAGAAAAGTTTACGTGTGATAACTAAGCCATATGCATCATTTCAGAAAATAACAAACCAAACGGTACCCATTATTTAGAATTCATGTCACATTTACATACAACACCGATAACCCAAATCGCAGGCATAAATTGAGATCCATTCTGAAGACAAAAAGGGATAAAAGTTGATGCCAATTTCCTAGATTCATTGCCCTTCTGGAGTCGGTCGGTCCATGCCTCAATAGTGTGGCAACTAATGACTTGTCCCTCTTCTGTGGCTGCGATCTCTAAACATAAGGTAACAAAGCCTACTCTATCAAATTTCAATATCTCAGTAAGGAAGGAACTTAATTTTTAATTAGACATGATGTATTATAAGTATTTAAATTATTTTTTAATATGTGTAAAGTAGTAAAAATTAATATAAAATTATATCAATTTTTCATAATATTTTTATGCATATCAAATAACAATTTAAATATTTAAAAGATAATGTAATAAACTATCTCTACTTAAAATTTTTTTACTAACTCTATAAGTCAGTTTACTCAATGTCTCTCTGCTTTATAATCGTTGAATTTTAATTTAAAATTTATTTTTTAATAATACTTTGTTTTTTAATCCAATGACATGTAGGATTATATATTATATGTATTACATTTTTATTGAATTGATGTAATGCTTTCAAGATATACAAGAATCTCTCCATATATTCGTAAAGTATGTTACTCTACTTCAGTTAAATTATAACACGTAAAACCTTAAAACCATATAAACAATTGAATTGAAATTTAAATATTTTTAAAGTAGATATAGTCAATTATAAAATTTCTTCAGAATAAAACTCGAATAGTATTTTAGAATTTCTGTCATTACCATGTCATATCATTTCAGTCCTATAAATAAGAAACCTCCTAAAAAAACCTTTGTTTTGTCACATTTTTACTAATTTACCATCTTGCGACATTTAAATGCAACATGAGATTTGAGATTGCTAAATAAATATTATTATTTTATTTATTTTCGAGTGTTATGAATTTTATTAATATTTTATATAATAATGATAATGGTTCCTATACTTATATTTTTTTTTAAAGTATAAACCCACAAATTTGCCTATAAAATATAAGTATTTGACTCATTAATTTTTTTCAATAGTAAAACTCCGTCGTGCTCTTTAAGTAATCATAAATGTGAGTCATATTAATCCTTTTAAAAAATTAATGTGTCCTGTATTAAAGGACTAATGTGTCGATGTCTACGTGTATTCGTGATTCTTTAAAAATTACAATAAGATTTTCATATTTTCAAAAACTATCGTGTCTAGTACCTATGTTCTCTTAATGCATTTGGGAGTTTATTTTATTTTTTAGGAAAAATTAACCCATTTGTACTTATGTTCTTTCTTAACAAATTTCTTTGTCTTTTTTTTTTTTTGCATCATTTAATTTGGAAGCATTTAACATGTTCCACCTTATTTTGGAACATCCATGCTTCACACTTTTTATCGGATATAATCAGTTATAAGTTTTTTTTTTCTATTTTTAATTATAATTTGTTTTATTTATTTTTTACACCTTATGTATTTAGTTTTTGTTAATTAGACCTTAAACTATGTTTGGCACTTTGACTTGGAAAGTCAATCTCCATTGCTGTCTTGCGACGACAGAGACAAGACCGAGCGGTGGTGTTTGCTAGCACTTGCGGTGGCTAGAGAAGAGGAAGAAGTAGCAAAGTGTGGCAAACAAGGCTACGGACTCCCAACAAGACGACGTCGTTCAATAACAAGAAACTCAGCCACCAAAAGCTTTCTAAGTTCTACCCCGACAAGTCAAACACTAGCCACTGGAAAATTGACCACGACAACGACAGAAACAGAGAAGCATGCAGAAACGATATATTCTCTTTCTTCTCTTATTTTCTCTCACCTTAGTAACGGAGTTTTCTCTCACTAAGATTTGATTCCTTGCCACAACCAAGCCTTTCTCACTTCTTAGTTCTCACCCACTTTTTTGTTTAATTCAATTCTTTCAATTTTAACAAGGCCAGGAATTTGTACTTGTTAACAATCATGACATATTTGGATATGGGATTAAACGAACTACAATTCACAACAAAACCCCAACATTCTTAGGCTTTAGATTGGTGTTAAGTAAGAGATTATCCAAGGCACCAAACATAACATGCTCAGCTTCGTCACTTGCAGTGGCAATGGAGGGATGAAGTATATGGCTTCGACCTCGCAAATGCTATTGACTTTGCACCCTATAAACCACCAGGGTTTTTGTGATATGGACTGATGCGTTGGGTCATCCAAAAATCCTCCTTTCTATTATTGATTCTTAAAGAAAAAAAATTAACCATTTTTTAGAAATAAATAAATAAACGAAAAAAAACCATCCCTCTATTTTCTCTACTTCATATTATCCTAACCCTTGATTTCAATTTTTCAAGGTTCCCATTTGTTTAATTGCATTGTTTCCTGCAACTTGTTTCTAAAATCCATAAAACTAGCAGAACTGTGAATTTTATCATTTCAGAATAAACCATGGAGCTCAGATGGCAGATTGATCTCGTGCTTGAAGCTCAGATGGCCGCATCTCTTATTCTTGAAGCTCATGAGTTTTCCTTGAGCGTTCAGGCAGCAACAATAATAAGGACTTGATGGACCAAGTTGCAAATTCTACTTTTAAAATCAATGACTAGCTCAAGAATTAGCCCTAAAAAAAACCTAACCTTTTTTTTTTCTTTTAACATTAAATCAACAGTTGTACATGTATGTAACATCATAAAATTTATGGAGCATTGTAAACATTTTCTACTTAATTCATATAAACTTTCGTTTAAATTGAAAATGTTAACTTTTTAATTAACTTTAATGATAGTTTAATACTTTCTCAACACGCATAAAGGTTTTTTTTTGTCACTAAACCAACATATAGTTTGGTCAATGTAAAAAATATGGTCTTAGAAGACAATAATAGATTATATCTATTCATCATTTACATATATTACTGTTATTACATAGGTGTTGTGTGTCTATCTCACCTCTACATTTACTATATTGTACTTTATTTGAGTTAGTGACAACAAAAATATAAACAGGTCATTGATAACAAAACATGTTACTCTTCATCATTTATATGCATCACAGGTGTTGCATAGTTATTGTGTGTCCCATAACTTTGAAGGGGTTTGGTGATATAAAAAAAACAAACTTGAAGGAAAAGTTTGAGAAAATGTTAAATCATGAGGGGATAATGTGTAAAATAAACAATAATTATATTAAAGTTAATTAAAAAGTTAATATTTTCAAACTTAAGTCAAAGTTAAAAGGGGTCAAATGATGCCAAAAAAAAAAAAAAGACCTTGAGGGGTTAATTGAAAATGGACAAAAGTACTAGGAGGGTTATATATAGTTTACCCTATATTTTAAGGGTAGATTATACTTTTCCTGTAGTATGAGATTTGGCATTTTACCTCCGTATGGTTTGCTCCATTAAACGCATAAGAACCTTGTGATTTTTTTCCATCTATTTTTTCAGAATAAAATACTTAATCTCCCTTTTATTTATCTAATTTTTCACCTGCCCCCTCAATATTTAAAAGTAACACAAAACTCTGTTAGTCATGGCAACCATCACCCAAGAGGGGGGGGTGAATTGGGTGATTACAAATTTTAAAACACCTTTGAGAAATTAAGCATTTTGAATAACTCAATTAATAAATGCAGCGGAATAAGTTTAACAAAGGTGCAACTATTATAGATTTCACAAATACTACTTGGGCTATAGGATAAATCAAGTAAATAAACTAGATATCAAATTCAACTCAAGCATATATAATTAAGGCACAAATGTAAAGAGATAGAGTTGAGAAGATCAAACACAAGATTTATCCTGGTTCGGCCACCAATCCACTTGTAGCCTACGTCCAGTCCCCAAGCTTAACTTGAGATTTTCTTCACTATCTCCTAGACTTCACGGGTGCTAGGAAAACCTTTGTACAAATAAGAGCACTCCTCACACCTTGGGATACCTCACCTTTGTGCTAGAGCCTCCAATTCTTCAAGCTTCACAGGTGCTTGATGACCTTTACAAACTTGAGCACTCAACTCTTTGGGATGCCTCACCCTTGAGCTTGAGTCTCTTCAAACAAAGGGATGCCTCACCCTTTACAATTTGGAGGGATACCCCACCCTCTCTTACAAAGCAATCAAGGTTAATAGAATGAAACTCTCACAAGAGTAGATATACAACTTGAAGAACAAAGTATGGATAATAAGAAACTCTCTCAAGAGTGGATAATACAAATTGAAGAACTATGGGTATCAAGGATTTACACTTTAAAGCTCAAAATATGATTTTGATGATTCAAGGATCAAGTATAGTGTTCTTGTGTTTCTTAGGATGTAAATACTTCAAATATCACTTATATATAGAGCCCAAATGATAAAATAGTCGTTGATAGTGTTTAGAAATGATTTTTTATGAAAACTAGCCGTTTATACCCGTTAGAAACGTTTCTGGGCACTTGGTAATCGATTACACACTTCGTAATCGATGTGGCTTTGTCAACGTTGTAATCGACATGGATTTGTGTAATCGACACAACATTTCGGTTTCGAAAGTGACTTTAAAAGGTCATAACTTCTTCATTTCTTATCCGATTAAAGCAAATGACCAGTCATTGGTGGAAAGATCTTTGAGTCTATTTTCAAATGAAACAAGTTTCACAACAAAACTCAAAGTATTTTGAAAGTTATGATCAAAAGAGTGACTAAAGGTCAGCTTTTCAAAACTCAAACTTGATTGTTTTTGAAAACTGACTTTAAATGGTCATAACTTCTTCATTTCTTATCCGTTTAAAGCAAATGACCACTCATTGGAAAGATATTTGAGTCTATTTTCATATGAAATAAGTTTCATAACAAAACTCGAAGTATTTTAAAAGTTATGATCAAAATAGTAACTAAATGTCAGTTTTGCAAAACACAAACTTGGCTATTTTTCAAAGGTTTGAACTACCATCAAGACTAACTTTCTAAAAACAGTTTGTTGGCCATTAAAACATGTAAGAAACACTTTTAAAGATGTTGAAACATATTTGAGCTTAGTATGATTCCTTTTTACCTTTACACAAGATCTAAGTCCTATAAGCTATTCTTGAAGAACCTTGGGACTTGATCTTTTGCCATATCAATTCTTGATGTAATCCAAGCTTCCACAAATTTCTTCTCTTCAAATCTTGTAAATTACTTGGAACATCTTTATCATTCTCATTCTTCTTGAGTTGAGCATGATTGTGATTTTTTGCTTTCTTGTTGCAATGCTCACTCTTGATACTTGGACTATCCTACAAAGTATTGCTCACTTAAAACAAGCATAGTTAGTCCAAATTCATAACTTAATATCTTAATATGCATGATTTATAAATGTATAACTCTATTTAGTCTAACATGCATATAAGAATGTTGCATATATCTCATTGCATGATTATTAAGTGAAGTATAACTAAATAAAGTACATAATCATGCATGATCCAATATATCTCTTTTAAGCACATATATGAAACATGATCAATATTCTTTTGTGATGCATTTGTCATCTATCAAGCACATCTATCAAGCATAAGCATCATTCTTTTTGTCTTGTATTTGTCATCATCAAAACTTAACATATTAAACCATTGGGGCAAACCTATTTCCACAAACTCTCTTACCACTTATACAGACACTCCTTGTACTTTGGAAAAATACTACAAATAAATCTAGTTAAGCACAATAAGTCTAAACTTGATTGACATAGTCGTTAGCCGACCATTAATGACCTTGAAATAACATTTCTACCCTTAATTTCATCAGTGTTGCTTATAATATTGATGAAATTAAAGGATAAAAATGTAATTAAGGATAGAAATTTTAGGATAAAAATGACATTTCAAGCAAAAATCATTTAGTATTACAAGTAATACTAATGAAATTAAGGGTATAAATGTTATTTCAAGCTCATTAATGTTTGGCTAACGACTTTGTTAGTCAATTTTAGACTTATTATATTTAATTAGATTTATGTGTAATGGTTTTTCAAAATACAAAAGGTGTTTGTGTAAGTATTAAGGGGATTTTGTATAGCTTTTAAAAATAGGGAATATGTGAAAAATTAAGCAAATAGAGATAAAGTTGAAGTATTTTACTCTTTTTTTAACATAAGATACATATTTGTTATTGCCTGTACCTGAGGGGGTGCTCTTGGGAATGATTAATGACACCAGAGAGCTCCACACCATGATGGTTCATTAGTTGGAGATAGGAGTAGGTAGAGGTAGGTAACGGGCCAAACTGGTCCATACCCGCCTAATCCACGATGGGTAGAAAATAAACAGGTGAGACCAAGTTGATTTGCATTCTAAACGAACCAGCAAAAAGCCAACCAAGGCCCAGTCCTTCTTAGACTGCAAGTTGGCAAGCTAGTCTGCAAACCAGTTGCTAGTTTTTTTTAAAAAATTAAAAAACTCTTTAATTGCTAAAACAACAAAAACCCAATCCATTGATCAGAAAATTGAAATCATTTGAGCAAAGGTTCTAACATATTGATCAAAAAACTAAATCACAAAACAAAGAAAATACCATATACCGATAGATCCATATCACATATGCATTGATCAGAAAATGAAATCATATAGCACTCCACATAAGGAAGCTAACAGCTGAAAGGCAAATTATATAGAGTTATTGTAATAAATACAAAGATTACAAAAGATCCTAATTATCGTAATTACATGATATGGTTATGATTTAGTTAGCCTATACAATGAATCTAGACACTATTTCAACACCTTTCAACCACTAACTTATTCATTTCCTCCACCACAGACAGTGCCTCGTCCCCTCTAACAAGTATAGGAGGGTCCCTTGATAATCACATATTTTATATATTAATAAATTCTCATTTTTAATCATTTACACTCTCCATGTACTTAATTGATTGAGCTTGGTTATGTTTTGTAAGTTTGGGTTCAAAATAGGCTTAATTGATCTTTTCCAGCATTATTGAGATTTTACACTATTTTTGTATTTCAGTCATATCTTGAGTTCTAGATATCTAAAAATTATGAATTTTACCTTGTAGGAAAGCTGAGAGAAAGTTCTACAACTTTTATGAGAGCTCGGAGTCTTAATCAGACATTTAGTGGATCTAATTGGGCCTAGAAGTCAGAAAACATGTTATGTCACTAGAACCCAAGCAGTGTACACTAATCAGGACATAACTTGGGTTGTAGGAGTTGCATTGGGCTGAAACCAGTGACATTGGAAAGCTAAGACAAAACCCTTCAACTCTCATGAAGACCACTTTTTCAGAAAATGACGTTTTAATAGAGTTATAATCGTGTGAAGATAGTTGAATTAGTTGGTACAAGTGGAGAGACAAACATGATGATCATCCACCCACTCATTAATCATCTACCCACTAAATAATCATTCACTCACTCATTAATCATTCACCCACTCATTAAATAATTCTATTGTCATTTTCACTCATCCACCCATCATCTACCCACTTATTAAATAACTTCATTGTCATGTTTCACTCATCCACCAATCATCTACCCACTCATTAATTAACTTCATTGGTATTTTGTACTCTTCAAGCTCTATAAAAGGGAGCATTGACTCATCATCTTAGGCATCTTGTTTTTATATCAAGATTATGCTATTATGTTATTTGATTTTTTTGTTGTAATTTTCTTTTGTTCTAAATAGAAGTTATGTTCATCTTCTTCTTCTTCTCTCTTTCTTTCTTCTTACTCGTGAATAACTAATTTTCTTCTTGCTTGGGTGAAAAGATGAAGTTTTTGATAATAAAATAAGGTTAGATTAATTTCTTTCTTGTGCTTAAATGGTATATTATCAAGTGGTCATTATATGTGTTGTATTTTATTTCTAATCAATTTAGAAACCCTCATTATAAAGTGGAGTTCTTGATTCATTGTATACAAGTGGTTGACACAATGAATGCTTAAACTCATTTACAAGTGTTAGTGTTAATAAATAATTAAATGGACCATAATATAACTATGTATATAATTCTAAAGGGACTTTGAATATTTTATTTTCCGATTGGAACCTCTGTCGTGCATGGATTTCAATTGAGTTATAAAAAAAAAATATTGTCCTTAATTTATTACCAAAAGTGGATTTCCTATCCCAAGCAAGTTCTTTTTTTAATTGTGAAAAAATGTTATTATCTTTATTGTTGTGACAAATCCTTTCCTTACCTCAAAGAATTTTTCTTCATCAATTCTCTGTGGATCGACCTCGGACTCCCGAGAAATTTATTACTTGAGACAACTTGCACTTGGGTTTGCATATTTTAATTTGCATCATCCCTTCCATATAATGCCTTGAATGGGGTCATTTAGTGGCTGAATGGTAATTGGTATTATGCCATAATTATGCCCAAGCTAACCATTTTGGCCATTGTTTGGGTTTAGTCCTTGTGAGGCATCTCAAATAAGTTTCTACACACTTATTCACAACTTGGGTTCGGTCATCTGACTGGGATGGTGGGATGAACTATACCTCAGTTTTGTCCCAACAAGTCTGAACATCTTAACCTAAAAAGTGTTGAGAAAAACCTTGTCTCGGTAAAAAAAAACAATAGAGGAGGGAAAACCATGTAATTTCACCAATTCTTTGGTGAAAATTTCAGTAACATCCTTGGTAGTATAGGGGTGTGCAAGGGCTATAAAATGTGCATACTTGGTGAGCCTATCCACTATCACCATTATAATGTTAACCCCATAAGCCTTCGGAAGTCTTCCAATGAAATCCATGGACAAATCAATCCAAATATTGGTTGGAATGTGGAGAGGCTGTAGTAATCCTCCAGGAGTTAAAGTATGATATTTGTTTCTTTGGCAAACTTCACAAGCTTGAACATATTGTTGGATGTCTTTCTTTATTCCTTCCCAAAATAATAGCCCAGAAATTCGCTTGTAGGTTCTAAAGAAACCTGAATGTCCTCCTATGGCTGAATCATGAAATTCCTTAAGCACCAATGAAACCTTTGGGGAACTTCTAGGAATCGCCATTCTTCCTTTGTAAAATAACTCGCCCTTCTTGAAATGATAACTAAAATGAGAATTTGGTTGTCGAAGCAAATCTTGAATAATGCTTCTCAACTTATCATCATTTTGAATTTCTTCTTCCAACCCATCCCACATATTAAATTGTACTAAAGAGATGACTGCATACTGTAATTGCTTAAACAAAGCATCTATTGCCATTTTCCTTCCTCGATTTGTACTTGATCTCAAAGTCAAATCCCAACAACTTCGAGACCTATCTCTATTGTTCCTCCCCCCAAATCCTTTGATATGTTAGAAACCGAAGACTTTTCTAATCTGTATGGACTATGAAATGCCTTCCTAGTAAGTAATGTCTCCACTTCTGCATAGCGAACACTATAGCCATAAGTTTCCTTTCATATACTAACTTGTTTTGGGCCCTATTAGAGAGAGTTTGACTCATATAAGCCATTGTTCTCCCTTCTTGCATAAGTACTCCACCCCACTCCTTTCCCAGATGCATATGTTTCTAGCACAAAAATCTTCTCAAAATTCAGGTCAACAAGGACAAGCAGTGTAGTCATGATGGTTTTGAGTTGCTCAAATGTTTTTTGAGCTTCCAAACCCCATATATAATTTATCTTTCTTGAGTTGTTGTGTCAGAGGCCAAGCTATCTTCCCACAATCCTTCACAAACCTTCTATAATACCATGTTAGTCCCAAGAACCCTCTTAATCCTTTAATGTCCTTTGGTTGGGGCCAGTTGAGTATGTTCTCCACTTTCTTAGGGTCTGCTGCCACCCCATTATAAGATATGATATGCCTCAAGTATTCTAGTTGTTGTTGCCCAAAAGTACATTTTTTTCGATTGACCAACAACTGGTTCTCCCTCAACAACTTCAATACCATTTTCAAGTAATTTCTGTGAGCTTGTAGATCCTTACTAAAGATCAATATATCGTCAAAGAAGACCAGCACAAACCTTCTTAAATATGGTTTTAGCACCTTGTTCATCAAAGCTTGGAAAGTAGATGGGGCATTGGTTATATCAAACGGCATCACCAAGAATTCATAGTGCCCCTCATGTATCCTAAAGGTTGTCTTAGAAATGGAAAGTGTATCATAATGGCTATAATAAGTGTTGGCTTCATAGAATATAAGAAATCTTGCATATTGCTGATTTGATATGTAAATCAAATATTGTGTTTAGAATGTTAAAAAAGAGAAAATAATTTGACTTTTAAAATCTCATTGATTTTATTGGTTTATATTTAGAAATCCTATCAAATATTATGAGATTTGTTAGAATTTGATTTAATTTTAAAGAGGTATACAATTTTACTATTACTACCTAATAACCTAACTTCACAATGAGAGAGATTATATTATAAGAGTAAAAATTCAAAATAATAAAATTAATCCAAATTAATTTCATTTGTAGTCAATTTCAAACATAAGAATTTACTTCCAAATCAATTCAAATCCATTTTTTTCAATGAATTCCAAACACAAAATTTAATTTTTAAATCAAATTAAATCAATTGAAATCAAATTAAATTATTTCAATTTTTAATCATTTCAAACACAAAAGGGATCCAAACTAGGAATTTTTGAAATTTTAAAACACATAATCCTCGATATTAAAAACACAATAATCTTATCATTCAAAATATTTTATACATAGAAAATGCATTTAACATCAAATATCGTTTAAAGCCTATGATTGGGCTAGTGGTGAGGTGTTTGAGTAATTTGCATGAGGTCTTAGGTTTAAACCTTATTGCCACCATTGTAAAAAAAATATTTAGATTATTATATTATATTTATTTCCTTTATTAAATAACTTTCAATATTTATTTTTGAAAAAAATATTATCAAATATATTTCTTAAAAAATTGCTATATTAGTGAAATTTATTTTTTCTTTATTGCATTTTTGTTAGATATTATTTGGATCTCCATTCGTGGATTGTCAAAGAATGCTCCAAACAATCCTTACAAATAGGGGTGGAAACAAATTAGGCCAGACCAAACTTTATCTTAAACAGGCTTAACCTGTATCTTAATTATAAGGCCTAAGTCTGATCTGTGAGCTTGAAATAAGCCAATTTTTAAAGTCTAGCCTAGCCTGAAAGTCTGTTTAAATAAGCCAACGAGCCTTTACATAAGTTAATAGACCTACCTTTAAATAGACAAATAAATCTTTACATGTAACAGGTCTAAGCCTTGAAATAGGTCAACAGGCCTAGGTCTTTAAATAGGCCAACAAATATGTAATTTTAAAATATTATATTAAAAATATAATATTCTAATTCAATAACATAACTCTAATAGGCCAATATATACTTTTGTTATAACTTAACACTCATATCTTACTTTTATAGATGTTCACCGCTTTCTTACTCTAATCTTTGGTCAATGTGAAACTTAAAGATATGTCACATTCTCACCAAGTTTCACCATGAAACCTCCATAACTCACAATTTTCACCATCATCTTCCCCCAAAACAACACAATAACCTCATTAACACTATGCTAACGTGAATTATGTTTCAAATAATAACTTCAATATATTAATAATTTAAAAAGTATATATTTTAATAGGACCGACACTCGTTGGCTGCCACGCTATAGCCACCATGAACTTCCGCTTAGCACCATGACCACGACCAACTCTCTACCAATGTCTACCCAGCATCATCTTCATTTTCAGTACACTTTTGTTTATACTTGAGGTTACTGAGCTGCTGTTTTTTCCAAGCCCAACGAGCACAAGTCAGACAGTACATATACTTAACAAGAGGAATGCCACACACATCAATCTTCATGTTTTGCAACTATAAGTTTTCAATAATTTTGTAACTTGATATATCTTCAAGTCCCACATTGACTAAATACTAGAGCAAGAAAGTGGTAAGCATCTATAAAAGTAAGATGTTAGTGTTAAGTTATAACATAATTCTAATATGTTATATTTATTCTAACTTACTAACTTAGGTTTTAGTTATCGACTTTTATTAAAATTTTAATTTAATTAAAAATATATTAATATATTATAATAAATTAATAATTATAATTATTATAATAATATATATTATATTATATATAGTTAAACAAGTTAGGCTAGCCTCTCATGCTTAAAAGGCCAATTAGATAGTCTGAGGTCTGACCTTTTTAGTTAAACATGCTTTTAAAAAAGTTTTGACCTAACTTGTTTAGTAAATAAGTCAGGTCAAGTCAGGCCTCAGGCAGATTAGGCCATAAGCCCCTGACAGGCAACTTGACCTATTTCCACCCCTACTCATAAGACCCGAGAAAGTGACGCAGACATTTGGGCTTACTTTTGTTGGCATGACACTTCAGCATTAAGGCCCAAGCTAAGTCACCCAATGGATTTTAGATGCAAACAAAAAGAGTAATTTCAACTTTTATTTTTCTATTTTTAACTTTTATCTGTGGCTATCCTTCTTTCACACGTTTGATAGAAGAACACAAAAATAATAAATAGTAATAGTTAGTGTTATGCAATATACATTATTTAGAAGTCCACGTCATTCACGCAACACAATGTGGTACATTTTTGTTTACAATTGACCAAATAAATATATAAACAAGTCAAGATCTACATAGCATAAAACATGGGAGATTGACCAATTTGTGTCAATTTGGAAACAATTTATCAATTTGAGGCATTTTTAAAATTAATTATTAGTTTGAGGTAATTTCTCCTATGTCAACAAGTTTACTATTTTTTGTTATTTTTTCATACCAAGTTAGCCAAAGGCATTAGTCTATGTGGCTCTTTATAAGACGCCACATGAACTAGCACTTTATCAAAAGTTGTAGCCTTTTTTGAAGCATAGGCCATGTGGCAGCTCAATATAAAAGGCGTTAGTCTACGTAATTTTTTTAAAATTTTTAAATATAAAAAATAGGCTACATGACATAAGCTTCTCTTGCTTCACATGCCATGTGGTAGCGCCCTGTGAAAAGTGTTAGTCCATGATAAGTCTATATTTTATAGTATTTAATTATACAAATTGTGTTGATTTGATTGTATTTTCGGACGAGTTTTAGTGAAATCCTTATCTTTATCTTTGTTTTTGCAGATTTATAAAGATGAAATATATTTAGAGCAAAACAAGCAAAGATACCGAGTTTTCAAAGCAAAAAAGGATTCCATGTCTAAAAAAAAAAACTTTTACACTAGACACGGCCGTGTCTCCTTAGACACGGCCATGTCTCCAAAAACTACTAATAGACACGGCCGTGTCTCCTTTCCTTAGTGGTTAAATAAGTTACATAAGCGATGATGTCTCAGACACGGCCGTGTGAGCACTGTTCACTCGAAATGTCTATAAATTGAGCGCAGCAGCTGAAGGAAAATGGTTCGAAACTTTTCTAAATTCCATTTTCTCTCAGTTAGGAAGATTTCTAGTAGAGAATTTCTTGAAGTTTGAAGTTCTTAATCTCTGCAAAGAGGTTTTGATCTTTCTTTCTCTCTTGTTTTTCTCCTTTATTTTATTTTCTTTTTATGAAATTGTATATTATTTTAAGTTTGTTTGTAAATAGTATGTGTAACTAAACTCCTAGCTAGAGCTATGGGGGATCTTGAGTTTATAATTATGTGGATTTGATTTCTAATATAATAATGATAATTTCTTTATGGGTTTATTATATTGCTTTTATCCTTATCATAACTTGATCACTTTTGACATTTATTAATTCATTGTTTGACCGGTGACCATCCGCACTCAATGAGTGGATCTATATTTTAAGCCTAGGACTATGTTGGTGAATGACCAAACATTAATTTTTCCTACCAATGGAATTAACGGTATGTTGGTTCATCTCTTGAATAAAAGCTT
Organism: Ormosia emarginata; assembly: GCA_029884605.1. Lineage (NCBI taxonomy): Eukaryota > Viridiplantae > Streptophyta > Magnoliopsida > Fabales > Fabaceae > Ormosia > Ormosia emarginata. The sequence goes on from JAQQTP010000064.1 coordinate 5,163,830, forward strand.
AATGCATTCTTGATTAATTCAACTAAATGACCAAATAGGTGAGTTAAATTAAGAATAGAATATTGTTTCACCATGACCATTGTGATTCAATAGCAAATAAGGGAATATTTGTAAAAGAATTACTTGTTTATATTTGAAAGAAGATCTATATAATTAAACTCAAGTGAACCTTATGCTCTAGCATTTCTCTATCTTTATTTATCTTTTTATTTAATTGTTCTTTACTGTTTTTATTAGTTTTATTATTTTAATTTGAATCTTGCATATCTTTTCAGTCGTCTAAATAACAAAAGAATAATACAACTTTAGTAATTATCAGTTATTCCTCGTGGGATCGATAACTGGACTCAAAGTCCTATATTACTTGGTGATAGAGTGACTTGCTCTTATTAGTGTAACTTTTACACGTATCAAGTTTTTAGTCTTGTCATTTTAGGAAATAAATTTAATAATATTAAAGGCGTAAAGTTCTAGTTAATTTAGACAAACTTTTCTTTTAATTGTATTATATTTGCATTATTTACTTTTATTATTGTGCTCTGTTTTTGTTTATTATTATTATTCTTATATCTTATTATTATAATAATAATAATATTATTATTATATTATTAATATTATATTATTATTATTATAATATTATTTTTATAATATTATATTATTATTATTATATTAATATTATTATTATACTATTATTAATATTGTATTATTATTATTATAATATTTTTTATTTTTTTATTTATTTTTATTTTATTTTTTTGTCATTTTTATTTTTTTTTTTGTTTTTTTATTTTTTAATTTAATTTTAAGTTTTCTTTATTTACGCTTTTCTGCCTTTATTTTTCTTTATTTACACTTTCAGTTTTTATTTTTATTTTTTTATTTACATTTTTTGCCTTTATTTTTCTTTATTTACGCTTTCTATTTAATATATATTGGGTGGTTGGTTCTTACCACATCCAAGTTAATAATAATAATAATAATAATAATAATTATTATTATTATTATTATTATTATAATATTATTTGGTGGTTGGTTTTTGCCACACCTTTGTTAATATTTTATTTTCGCTTTTGTTATTTTATTTTTATTTTTAGTCATTTTTATTTTTATTTTTGTTTATTTTACTTTTATTTCTTTTAATTAGTTTATTTCTTTAAAAAATATATATAATAAAATTTAAAAAAAAAAAAAAGAAAAATTGAGTAACCTGATCTAACATTCATACTTGTCACTTGCTCATTTTTTCTTGTTTATGCTCACTCTTTCTCAGTTTCCTGATCTAACGTTTGATCTAGAAATTGAGAAAACAACTCGCAAGTTAAGAAAACAAACTCATGCTGCAGCTGAAGCAGTAAAAAGGATGGAAGGACCAGTAATTGAGGTGAATCGTAACGAACAAGTTGCCCCAGCAGAAAGAACCATGCTTGAATACTCCATGCCTACTGCTGAAGGGTATGAAGAGAGTATTATAAGACCAGCTGTGACAGCTAACAATTTTGAGATCAAACCAGCATCGATCTCCATGATTCAAAATTTTGTTCAATTTGGTGGTTTGCCTTCAGACGATCCAAATCATCATTTGGCTAGATTCTTGCAATTGTGTGGCACTATAAAATATAATGGAGTGACAGAAGATGCAATTCGATTGCGACTCTTTCCTTTCTCTCTCAGGGATAGGGCGAGTCAATGGTTAACGTCACTACCAAGGGGTTCCATCACTACATGGGAACAATTGACACAACAATTTCTGACAAAGTACTTTTCTCCCTCAAAATCTGCTAAATTAAGGAATGACATATATTCTTTTGTGCAATTTGAAATGGACACTATCTACGAAGCGTGGGAGTGCTTTCAAGAGCTATTAAGGAGATGTCCACATCATGGATTTCCTGTCTGGCAGCAGGTCCAGATCTTTTATAATGGTTTGTCTTCTGCAAACCATTCACTCATTGATGCTGCTGCGGGAGGTTCACTTTGGAGGAAAACACCTACTCAAAGCCATGCATTGATTGAAGAAATGACGCTGAACAGTTATCAATGGCAAAATGATGGCAAAATTCTTAAGAAACCAGTAACTGTGAATGCCATAAACTCTTCCACTGACATTTTGAGTCAATTAGAAGCATTGACGAAAAATGTGGAGACTTTAATGGTAACCAACAGTGCAGCCCCGCCACTCAATTGTGAAGCATGTGGTGGACAAGGACATGTAAGTGCAAACTGTCAAATTGGTAGTCCCTTTGCCCCTGAGCCTGAAGTAGCAAATTTTATTGGTAATTCTAACTGGCAACAGTACAATCCATATGCCAATACATACAATCCTGGTTGGAGGGACCACCCTAATTTCAAATTGGGAAATCAACAAGGCTACCAACAGAATCAACAAAGAGCCCTACAACCACCTCTAGGTTTTCAAGCACCTGTAGAAAAACAAAATTTTGAAAATCTTGTAATGAAGTATATGCAGAATTCAGAAGCCAGTGAAGACCATGGAGACTCAAATCAGTCAGTTGACCACTCTGATGTCAGAAAGGACACCAAGATCTTTGCCTAGTGTTACTGAAACTAATCCAAAGGAATAGGTGAAGTCAATCACTTTGAGAAATGGAAAAGAGCTTGGGGATCTCTCCAATAATAAAGAAGAACACGTGCAAGAATATGAAGAAACTCTTGATGAGCCAAATATTACAGAAAAGAAAAAGACCAGTGAAGCACCTCCTGTGGTACAGATCAACGAGCCACAAAAGTCATCCATTCCATTTCCTCAAAGGCTCCAGAATACCAAGCAGGATAAACAATTTGCAAAATTCTTGGAGATATTCAAGAAATTGCAGATTAACATTTTGTTTGTGGAAGTTATCTCTCAAATGCCAAAATATGCAAAGTTCTTGAAAGAGATCCTTTCAAACAAACGCAAGCTTGAGGAATATGAGACAGTCAGACTGAATGAGGAGTATTCTGCCATTCTCTTAAAGAAACTACCACCGAAAGTAAAAGATCCAGGGAGTTTTACTATTCATTACACTATTGGTAATTCTTATTTTGAGAAAACATTATGTGATTTAGGTGCTAGTATAAATTTGATGCCTTTCTCTGTATTTAAGAAATTGGGAATGTAGGAACCAAAGCCTACAAACATTTCTATACAATTGGCTGATAGATCAATTACATATCCTCGTGGTGTGTTGGAGGATGTCTTGGTAAAGGTGGACAAGTTCATTTTTCCAGTTGATTTTATTGTGCTAGACATGGAGGAGGATTCTGAAGTCCCAATCATACTTGGGCGACCATTCCTCACTACTGGAAAGACTATGATTGATGTCTACTAAGAGAAGTTAACATTGCGATTAAATGACAAGGAAGTTGTTTTTAATGTTTTTAATTCTGTTAAGCATCCTAGTTCTTATGACTCATATAATTGCATTAATTCTATTAATATTGTGGATAGTGCTGTGAGTTCATGTTTGCAGGATTCGTTGACCGATGATGTTCTAGAAAGGGTTTTGACCATGGTCAACCATGAACTTGAGAATGTTGAAGAAGTCACCGAAATGATAACGCGGTTAGAAGTTAGCATGTTTGTTGACAATAGAAGAAGTTGGGGGTATTATGAGGATTTGGATAGGAAAAACATTCCTACCCCAAAAACCTCAATTGAGGAGCCTCCCAAACTTGAGCTCAAGCCCCTACCCTCCAATTTAAAGTATGTTTTTTTAGATCCTCCATCAAATTTACCTGTGATTATCTCTGCTTTACTTTCAAATCCAATGGAAGAAAAACTCATGAGAGTATTAAGGGAGAACAAGAAAGCATTTGGGTAGACCATTCATGACATTATGGACATCAGCCCTACCATATGCACAAACAGAATTCACATGGAGGCGCAGAACAAGCCCCTTGTGCAACCACAAAGGCGCCTAAATCCAAACATGAAAGAAGTTGTAAAGAAGGAGGTAATAAAGCTACTTGATGCATGTATCATTTACCCTATTTATGATAATCCTTGGGTAAGTCCAGTACAAGTCGTACCTAAAAAAGGGGGTACAACAGTTATGAAAAATGAAAAGAAAGAACTCATTACTGTTAGAAATGTGACTGGGTGGCGTATATGCATTGATTATAGGAAATTAAATGATGTCACTTGGAAAGATCACTTTCCCTTACCCTTCATTGATCAAATGTTAGAGAAACTTTCAGGACATGCATTTTTCTGTTGCTTGGATGGATATTCTGGCTATTTGCAAATACCTGTGACACTTGAAGATCAAGAGAAAACCACTTTCACATGCCCACATAGTACATTTGCATATAGACGGATGCCCTTTGGATTATGTAATGCACCAGTTACTTTTCAGCGGTGTATGATGGCCATTTTTTCTGATTTGATTGAGGATTGTATTGAAATTTTCATTGATGATTTCTCTGTGTTTGGCCCTTCTTTTGATGAATGCTTGCATAATCTCAGTTTGGTTTTGGAACGATGCAAGACCACTAACCTTATTCTAAATTGGGAAAAATGTCAATTTATGGTACAAGAGTGTATTGTTTTGGGGCATAAAATTTCACCCAAAGGTATGGAGGTTGATCTGGCAAAGGTGGAAGTCATTACGAAATTATCCCCACCTAAATCTGTTAGGGTCATTCGAAGTTTTTTGAGTCATGCAGGTTTTTATAGGAGGTTTATTAAGGACTTTTCAAAAATTGCTAAACCAATGACTAACCTCCTAATGAAGGATGCACCATTTGATTTTTCTGATTCATGTTTAAATGCATTTCTTTTCTTAAAAGAAAAATTAATTAGTGCACCCATCATTGTTTCCCCTGATTGGTCTTTACCTTTTGAACTGATGTGTGATGCAAGGGATATAGCAGTTGGAGCTGTTTTGGGCCAACGAAAAGGTAAAATTTTTCAAACTATTTACTACGCTAGCCGTGCTCTGAATGAAGCACAAAGAAATTACACTACCACAGAAAAAGAGTTGCTAGCGATAGTATTTGCTTTTGATAAATTTCGTCCTTACCTTATTCTTTCTAAAGTTATTTATTATATTGACCATTCTGCTATTAAGTATTTGCTTGCTAAACAGGATGCTAAGCCAAGGCTGATTCGATGGATTCTTTTGTTACAAGAATTTGATATTGAGATACGTGATAAAAAGGGGACAGAGAATCTTGTAGCTGACCACCTATCTCGACTGGATGAAGAGGTGTTAGAGCCCTCTACTGAGCGAGCCATAATGAATCATTTCCTGATGAGCACCTCTTTGTAGTCTCCTCTTTACCATGGTATGCTGATATTGTTAACTTCCTCGTAGGTAATATCCTTCCATCGGATCTCAATTATCAACAAAAGAAGAAATTCTTCAATGATGTTAAGCATTATTTATGGGAGGATCCTTACTTGTTTAGGATATGTGCTGATAATGTTATTAGAAGATGCATTCATGGTAGTGATAGTCATTCCATTCTTGAACATTGTCATGCAAGGGAAACTGGTGGCCACTTTGGTCCTACTAGAACTGCCCACAAGGTATTGCAAAGTGGATTTTATTGGCCAACCTTGTTTAAGGATGCATATGAATTTGTTAGATCTTGTGACAGTTGTCAACGCAGTGGCAACATCTCTAGGAGACAAGATATGCCATTGAAGGGCATCTTGGTTTGTGAACTTTTTGATGTCTGGGACATTGATTTCATGGGCCCTTTCCCAAAGTCTTTTTCTAATAAATACATTCTTGTTGCTATAGATTATGTTTCTAAATGGGTTGAGGCAGTGACATTACCTACTAATGATGCTCGAATGGTGGTAAGATTTTTGAAACAAAATATTTTTACTAGATTTGGTACACCCCGAGCAATCATAAGTGATGGTGGCACTCATTTTTGCAATAAACAATTTGACAATCTTCTGAGCAAATATGGTGTCACCCATAAAGTCGCCACTCCTTATCATCCACAAACAAGTGGTCAAGTAGAGGTTCCAACCATGAATTGAAAAAGATTTTAGAGAGGATTGTTAATGCATCTCGTAAAGATTGGTCTTTAAAGTTAGATGATGCATTGTGGGCTTATAGAATTGCTTTTAAAACACCCATTGGCATGTCCCCTTATAAACTTGTGTTTGGTAAAGTCTGTCACTTACCTGTGGAACTAGAACACAGAGCATATTGGGCACTTAAATTTTTGAATTTTGATATGAATATTATAGGTGCACAACAACGTGACCAGCTCAATGAGCTGGATGAACTTCGTCTTGAGGCATATGAAAATGCTAAGCTCTATAAGGAGAAAACTAAAAAATGGCACGACATGTGTATCCAACAACGTAAGTTTAATATTGGAGATCAAATTCTTGTTTATAACTCACGTCTTCGTCTCTTTCGAGGAAACTGCGGTCAAAATGGTATGGACCATATACGGTTGTTGGAGTATTTTCGTATGGTGTACTTGAAGTAATGAAAGAAAGCCAACAACCTTTTAAGATAAATGGACAACGAGCAAAACACTATGAAAAAGGAGTGGAGACTGAGAGCCACTCTATCTACCTCACTTAGGTTTCATACCAGGCTAACGTCAAGCTAATGACGTTAAACAAAGCGCTTAACAGAAGGCAACCTGTGTTTCTTCTTTTAGTTATTTCTATCATTTTTGTTATGTTTGTTTTGCAGGGTTTGTTGCGGCGCTGACTTTTGCGCCTTTCCTCTCCCTGACACTGTTTCACTACTCATCAGGTTGTGTTGCTCTTTTCTTTACCCCTTCATTTCTTTCTTTTCGACATTGAGGACAATGTTTATATTAAGTGTGGGGGAGTATGTATTGTATATTAGTACTGTATTTTTGAAAAAAAAAACACAACTGATGAACACTTGAGTAATGTTGATATTTGAGCTGGATTGTGTGTTAATTGCTTGATTTATTCTAAGCTGATAGAGATTTGTTGAAAAGGGAAATTCAACGATCATGATATGATTTTGTGTAAAGCGATCTTTTTCAATTAAGAAAAGTGAAGTTTAGCATCTTATTTGAAAAAAAAAACCATGTCTGCTTGCTTCTGTTTTCTTTATCAAACTTAGCCAGAAAGTGAGTTTTGAGCTTTATTGATTAAATTTTTTTTCTTCTGGAGTAAGTTTTCTCTTGATTAATGTGAACTAGAACTTGCTTTGATATCTTGTTGAGGCTTTAATGATTCACATACGTACTTGAAAATGATTGAGGCAATTATGTTTTATTCTTTCTTGACTTTCAGACTTGTATTGATAAAATAACCCCTTAGTTGCCCCATTTGAGCCTGAAAATGATTTCTTTGAATACCCAATTTCTTGGAACATCTGATGTGTTGAATTAAAAGTCTTGAAAAGTTGTTTTATCTTCAAGGGTATATATATATAGTTTGAAAAAAATTAAAAAAAATTAAATATAAAAAAATGCAAAATTATATATATAAATCTATATGAAAAAAAAGGAAAAGAATTATTGGTAAAGAATGATGAAAATTCTAAGTTGAAATTGAGAATTGGTAAAATCCTTGTGCATCATGATATATTCATCTTTTCAGCCAGATTCTGCTTTGAATTGATTTATCCATGAAAACTCTTTACCCTTATTTATCTTTTTCCTACCTTCTTTACCCTTGGCCTTGTTACAACCAGATAAAGTCCTTTTGATTCTTGTTATATATGTGAACTTGGAAGTGGAGATGAGATTGATAAACAAGCTTATGGTTTTGCATTTTTCTTGAGAAATTTGAGTGATCTCTTTGTCCTTAAACACTTGAGCGATGGAAAGATGAGTGATCTCATATGTTTGGTGAAGAGAAAAGTTACAAGCTAAACTAAAGAATCTTATCGTTTTAAATGTTGAATGATCTTAATTGATTGAATTTGATCGCTAAACTTGGACTTTTTACTTGTGAAATTTCCCTTTATTCATGTTTCTGGATGCTGAGTTTGATCTTGCAGTTAATTCTTATTCTTTGCTTGAGGACAAGCAAAACTCAAGTGTGGAGGAGTTAATAAGTCTATATTTTATAGTATTTAATTGTACAAATTGTGTTGATTTGATTGTATTTTCAGACGAGTTTTAGTGGAATCCTTATCTTTATCTTTATTTTTGTAGATTTATAAAGATGAAATACATTTGGAGCAAAACAAGCAAAGATACCGAGTTTTCAAAGCTAGAAAGGGTTCCGTGCCTAAAAAAAAAAGCGTTTACACTAGACACAGCCGTGTCTCCTTAGACACGGCCATGTCTCCTTAGACACGGCCATGTCTCCTTAGACACGGCCATGTCTCCAAAAACTACTAATAGACACGGCCGTGACTCCATTAAACACGGTCGTGTCTCCTTTCCTTAGTGGTTAAGTAAGTTATGTAAGCGATGATGTCACAGACACGGCCGTGTCTCCATTAGACACGGCTGTGTGAGTACTGTTCACTCGAAATGTCTATAAATTGAGCACAGCAGCTGAAGGAAAATAGTCTGAAACTTTTCTAAATTCCATTTTCTCTCAGTTTCTCTCAGTTAAGAAGATTTCTAGTAGAGAATTTCTTGAAGTTTGAAGTTCTTAATCTCTGCAAAGAGGTTTTGATCTTTCTTTCTCTCTTGTTTTTCTCCTTTATTTTATTTTCTTTTTATGAAATTGTATATTATTTTAAGTTTGTTTGTAAATAGTATATGTAACTAAACTCCTAGCTAGAACTATGGGGGATCTTGAGTTTATAATTATGTGGATTTGATTTCTAATATAATAATGATAATTTCTTTATGGGTTTATTATATTGCTTTTATCCTTGTCATAACTTGATCACTTTTGACATTTATTAATTCATTGTTTGGCCGGTGACCATTCGTACTAAATGAGTGGATCTATATTTTAAGCCTAGGACTATATTGGTGAATGACCAAACATCAATTTTTCCTACCAATGAAATTAACGGTATGTTGGTTCATCTCTTGAATAAAAGCTTAATGCATTCTTGATTAATTCAACTAAATGACCAAATAGGTGGGTTAAATTAAGAATAGAATATTGTTTCACCATGACCATTGGGATTCAATAGCAAATAAGGGAATATTGGCAAAAGAATTACTTGTTTATATTTGAAAGAAGATCTATATAATTAAACTCAAGTGAACCTTATGCTCTAGCATTTCTCTATCTTTATTTATCTTTTCTTTATTTAATTGTTCTTTACTGTTTTTATTAGTTTTATGATTTTAATTTGAATCTTGCATATCTTTTCGGTCGTCTAAATAACAAAAGAATAACATAACTTTAGTAATTATTAGTTATTCCTCGTGGGATCGATAACTGAACTCAAAGTCCTATATTACTTGGTGATAGATTGCACTTGCTCTTATTAGTGTAACTTTTACACGTGTCAGTCCATATGACTCATCCCCAACAATTAAAAAAAAAAAGTTACAGCAACAAAGATATTCTGCAACTTAGGCCACATAACAAACTCCACACAGGTTATCTCATACATTAAAAAAAAGAAAAGAAAAGTAAAAAAAACTACATAGATAGACACGTGATAGCGTCTAGTGAAAGGCACCGCCACACTTTCACATCTTACTTCACTCAAATTGTCTCATTCACCATCTTTATAAGTTTTTCTCTCATCCACACATTTATTTCATGTAGCTATTTTTCTTTTAAAAAAAGGGTCAATTAATCATTTTTGTCTATTCAAATGATAAAAAGTTTGAAGGGACACAACAACTCACGTTTGATGAATGTTGTACCATTTATGATGATTGAAGAAAAATATTCATTTGAAATTAAAGCTTCAACCACTCATTTAGAGCTGACCATATGTTATGGTTGTCTTTGGTGGCAATATGTCAAATAGTTGTTACAGAATTGGCCTTCACTTAGCCACAGTTTGGCCAGTAACTAGCCTTTTGTCTATTGGTAGACCTAATTAGATTGCAACATCTTGTAAGGTAATCATGTAATTGCCTTGCGACATGTGAAATATGAGTCTTTGGTCTCCAACACTCTACTAGTACAAATATTAAATTATGATCAATCTGCCATAACGCCAATTGTGCAACACTAATAAAGCCTGCCTATCGTAAATATGTAACTATCTGCTCAAGAATCTCGTATTGTATCTTGTTTGTGCTCGTCTGACACTCAATAACTGATTGCGATCTCTATTTCTATTTGTGTTGGGAAACATGTATTTGTTGTTGAGTCAACAAGGATGGATCCTTTGGACTCGAATGAATATTGTGGGCTCGTGAAGATGAACTCGATGCTATACTTTCAACCTAATTGTTCAAAATTACAAAATTTTTAAATACTATTACAAAATAATATTTTAAAATAAACTAAGCGTGTTGAGTGCCGATGTATATGAGCTGTAATATCCCATTGACATTTACTAATTTATAATTTAATTATACCTGACTTTATTGTTGTGGTGATTGAAATCAAATTAAGATAGAATAAGTAACTTGGGCCTGATAATGACATAATTCTCCTTGGTCCCCTAGCTCAATAATCGATAAGCTTTGTCCATCGAGTGTCAAGGTGCATAAATTGCAATATCCGACAGATGGGTGGAGAAAAAGGAAGATGCCACATAATGTAAAGTGATGCGGATTAAAGGAAGTAAATCCAAGTGCAGATTGTCTCAAGTAATAAATTTATCGGGAGTCCGATGTCGATCCATAGGGAATTGATAAAGAAAAATTCTTTGAGGTAAGGAATTAATTTGTCACAACAATAAATATAATAAAACTTATTCACAATTAAAAAAAAACCTGCTTGAGTTAGGAGATCCACTTTTGGTAATAAATTAAGGATAAAATTAATTCTTTTTTTTATAACTCAATTGAAATCCACACACAACGGAGGTTCCAATTGAAAAATCAAACTTTCAAAGTCCATTTAGAATTATATACGTAGTTATATTATGATTCCTTTAACTACTTACCAACACCAACACTTGTAAATGAGTTCAAGCATTCATTGTGTCAAACCACTTGTCTATAATGAATCAAGAACTCCACTTTACAAGTAGGGTTTCTAAATTGATTAGAAACAAAATACAACACATATAATGACCACTTGATAATATATCATTTAAGTACAAAAAAGAAATTAATCTAACCTTATTTTTATTACCAAAAGCTTTACCCTTTCACCAAAGCAAGATGAAGATTAGTTACTCATGAACACAAAGAAAGAAAGAGAGAAGAAGAAATAAATGAACATAACTTCAATTTAGAACAAAGAAAACTACAACTAGAGAAACAAATAATACAATAGCATAATCTAATCTAAAATTTCTCCAAAATGATCAGACAATGCTCCTTTATATAGAACTTAAGGAGTATAAAATGACAATGAAATTATTTAATGAGTGGGTAGATGATGGGTGGATGAGTGGAAAATGACAATGAAGTTATTTAATGAGTAGGTAGATGATGGGTATATGAGTGAAAAATGACAATGAAATTAATTAATGAGTGGGTGAATGATTAATGAGCGGGTAGATGATTATTTAGTGGGTGGATGTTAATGAGTGGATGGATGATTAATGATGCTTGTCTCTCCACTTGTACCAACTAATTTAATTATCTTCACATGATTATAACTCTGTTAAAATGTCATTTTCTGAAAAAGTGGTCTTCATGAGAGTTAAAGGGTTTTATCTTAGCTTTCCAATGCCACCAGTTTCAGCTCCATACAATTCCTACAACTCAAATTCTAGTCCAATCACTGTACACTACTTAGGCCCAACTACAACTCCTCTGTTTTGAATTACAATCCTAATATGACCTCCAAGACATTCAAACTAACTCTTGTGTTCTTCATGAAAGTTGTAGATTTGGGTCTTAACTTTTAAATTGCACCGGTTTCAGCTCAATGCAACTCATACAACCCAAGTTATGCCCTAATTAGGTCACACTGTTCGGGTTCTAGTGACAGAACCTATTTTCTGATTTCCAGACCCAATTAGCTCTACTAGATGCCTGATTGATACTTCGAGCTCCTCATCAAAGTTGTAGAGCTTTCTCTCAGCTTTCCTACAAGGTAAAATTCATAATTTTTAAACATCTAAAACTCAAGATATGACCGAAATATAGAAATAATATAAAATCTCAACAATGCTGAAAAATATTAATTAAGCTTAATTTGAACCCAAACTTACAAATAATGATCAAGCTCAATCAATTAAGTATATGGAGAGTGTAAATGATAAAAAAATAAAGATTTATTAATGTATAAAATATATGATTATCATAAAGATGCCAATAATACGAATCTATCCTAAACATGAGAAGAAAATCTAAGAAATTGAAATAGTATCATAATGGTAGCTACTATAATAAGTGTTAGCCTTGCAGAATCCAAGAAATCTTGCATATTAATGATTTGATATATAAATCAAATCTTGTGCTTAGAATGTTAAGAAAGAAGAAATAATTTAATTTTTAAAATTTCATTGATTTCATTGGTTTATATTTAGAAATCCTATCAAATATGTTGTGATTTGTTAGAATTTGATTTAAAGGGATATACTATTTCTTGTTACTACCTAATAACCTAACTTCACAATGAGAGAGATTATATTATAAGAGTAAAAATACAAAATAATAAAATTAATTCCATTTCTAATCAATTTCAAACATAGAATTTATTTTCAAATCAATTCAAATCCAATTTTTTCAATGAGTTTCAACATAAAATTTGATTTTTAAATCAAATTAAATCAATTCAAATAAACTTAAATTATTTTTATTTTTAATCATTTCAAACACAAAAAGAATCCAAACTAGGAGTTTTTGAAATTCCAAAATACATAATCCTCGAGATTCAAAAACACAATAATCTTATCATTCAAAATACTTTATACATAGAGAATTTATTTAACATCAAATATCTTTTAAAGCCTCTATGATTAGGCTAGTGGTTAGGAGTTTGGGTAATTTGCATAATATCTTATATTTAATCCTTATTACCACCATTGTAAAAAAAATATTTACTATAGAGACAACAATACATGTATTTCCTCTATGGGCCCTACTTGCAAAATGAAATATCTTATACTCTTTAATAAGTCGAGTTGACTTTAAACTCATTTGGATGAATTTTTAAAATAATTTTTTTATGTGATTTTTAAAAAAAATAAAAATAAATGATATTTTATATTTGAATGTAATATTAGAGAATTATTTTTTTAATATTTGAACAACTTTTTTATATTATAAAAAATATCTGTTTTATGTTATAAAAAATATATTTTTTAAGAAACACACAAATTTAACTTCTAAAAAAAGAACAATTTACAGTTTTTATAATTATTATTTTTTTAAAAAATCATTCAAACATGTTAAAAAAATACTTATCTTTTTAAAAATATCTTTTTTATCCAAAAAATTACATACAAACGAGCTATTTGGAGGTGCGCTTTCTTTAGCTCACTTTTGTTTGACTTATGAATAAAATTCTTCCTTTGGAAAATAGTAATTGATTTGATTTTGACTTTTTTTTAAAAAAAATGATTTTGAAATCCTTTTATTCGGATTGTGTGTATATAGAAATCCACGGATTTGATTTTTAATTATTTTAATTGATAATTTTCCCCTTATTAGTTTAACCATTTTATAGTAAATTACTTAATCAGTGATAAAGAAAGATAAAGTGTTTGTGACAATAAGGTTATCCACATAAACCAACACATAAGTGGTGTTTCGTGAAGAGTTGTGAAAGAAAAGGAAAGGATCACATTTACTAGATTGAGAGAAATTTTTATTAAACCAATCAAGACTTAATATTTTTATAAAACACCATAAAATTAATTGAGACACAAAAATTTATAAAAATATTAAGTCCTAATTAATTTAGTATACTTAATTATAATACACTATGTTTAAGTAAAAATTTCTCCTAAACTAAAATCCAAACATGTGTAGTGTTTGTGCCAGTTTATCAAACCAAGTTCTTGGTGCTTGTTTTAAACTATAAAGTGCCTTCTCTAGTTTGCAGACCAGTGACCGATCCTACTCCATTCCCAACATGGGGCTAGTCAGAACCAGAGTATGGTGGCCTTTGCATCAGGTTCTGTGCATCAAGAGTGACATGTGCAGTTGCACTAGAGTCAGGATACCAATAATTATCATACAGAGTGTCAAGTGTAGCCAGCATTGCTTCCATTGGCACTTGAGGTTTTGGAGGTTGAGGGGAAGAGTATGATGAAGATGAGGAATAGGTTGGAGCTGGATATGGTGGGGGAGGATAAGGTGAAGATGGGTATGAAGTTTGAAAATTTTGGTTAAAACAGTGAAAGCAGTAAGAAGCAAGATGATCAGGCTTAAAGCATAACTGATAGACAACAAAACCTCGTCTACCTCCTCTGCTTTGAGATCTTCCACCTCTAGCCTTTCTATTGTAACCTCTGAAACCACCATTAACACCAGAATTATCACCATTGGCACTTGTGCTTCCATACTGGCCGGAATCATCGCAATAACCTCTTCCAAATTGTGACTGAGGCGTCTTTCCTCTATGATCTGTTGTAGTGGCAACATTCATAGAGACTAATTCTTGAGCCATAGTGGAGGAATTATTCTAAATTCTGGCTTCTTGTGCCAACAGTAGTGATTAAATTTCAGCAATGGATTATAGATCCGACCTTGAACTAATTGATGTGACGAATGCGTCATATTCATCAGGAAGACCATCAAGGATAATTTCTATATGATCTTGCATAGAGATTAGATGTCCAATTGAAAGCAAAGAATCAACTAGAGCCTTATTGGTATTCAATGATTGTTCTAGAACCTTTCTTTGTGTTACGAAGCTCACATTTAAACTGCCTAATCTTAACACGAGTTTGAGATGCAAAAAATACCTGCACTTGCTCCCAAACTTGCCAAGTTTAATCACATCCAACTACATGCGTCAGCATGGAATCAGAGATAGAAGAGAAAACCCATGAAATTAGAAGTTGGTCTTGCTGCTTCTACTCCAGAAAAGCAGCTGAGACCTTGTTCAGGGCTTTGTCTTCAGCAGTGGCATACTTCGGTGGAACTGAGCTTGGACCGTTGATATACTTGTGGAGCTTGTGACCTCTAATGGCGGTAGAAACTTGTTACCTCCATAACAAGAAACTCTTCTTGTCCAATTTTACCGAAATGCCATGGTTGAAAATGACCGGTGCACCTAATGAAGTTGTTGCAGAGCGTGGTGTAGATACAAGTCCACTGATATCCTCCATGGATGGAATTGAGAAGCTCATGAAACCATGAATGAAATCTAACTAGAGAGAAAGTGTGAGAAAGAGAAAGAGAGAATGAGAGAAAAGAAAGGAAAATGTAATTTGTGAAATGCATTTCTGAATTTCATAAATGAAGCTTACCACGGATACAATTGGTGTTTATAGTATTCTCTAATGTGATCTAGATTCTTCTCTAAGATCCAACTATTCTAACTACCACTAACTGCAATAACAGAATGCTAGCTGCCACTACTAGTTGGCAATCCAACGTGGCAATGAGTTCCACACTCTAATATGAAAGATAACTTATGTTAAAATAAACAACTAGTCCTTACTGTTTCACCTAATTTATATTTTGGTTCCTATAGTTTTTTTTTCCTTTGGATATAGGTTCCAATAGTTTTATTCATTTAGATTTTGGTCTCTCGGGACTAATACTTTAATAATTGAAAACTATAATAATCAACCTTTTATGAAATTAAAAATTATAAGGACTAAAATTCAAATAAACAAAAAATCTATAGGAACTAATACATTAACAAAATGGACCAAAATCCAAAAGACTATTAAGTCTTTAAATACACGACCAATATACCAAAAAAAGAATTATAAAGATTAAAATTTAAATTAGGTAAAATTATATGGACTAATTGTTTATTTTAAAACAATTTGTGCAACACACTGAAAAAAACTTGTGAAAGTAGTAAAATTTTATTTATTTAACTAACTAAATAAAACATTTAATATAATTGTATCTGTTGTATTAAATGCTAATACTTTTAAATATAACTTCACTATTTAAAAGAAGATAATTTCTTTTACTCAGTACTTAACATTTGAAACAAATTTAGTAAAAAATAAATGAGCTTTGGTGGACGAATCCATGTTGTATATTGCTTGAATCTTACGTATCACATGGATAGGCAGTGGCCGAAGAATAATAAATAAGATAGACAGCTAGTACTTGCGTACTTAAGTGAAGTAAAGATAGATCATAGACGTACATAATCTCGAATATAAGAAGTGAGAAGGAGTTTTCTTTCTTCATTTATTTATTATCTTCGGTGATAGGTGTGTGTTATGGATTGTGGTCCAGGATACCTTTCTTAGGAGTAAACTCGGTATATACTCTATCAGGATTCAGATTATGCCCCTCAGTCGGACGTCTGTACTCAGATACTAAACGTATTTCCCAACCGATACTTCATAGGTCCGCGCCTGGTCTGATCATTGTCTATGGAGCACTTTACAGTGTGAAAACCATGACCGCCTGCTACAATGGTTGGTCATTAACATGACAGGCCCGCGATTTCAGGGATCTGCCCAGTGATCGTAGGAGGGAGGCACCCTCCGTCAGGCCTCTGCCTGAACGATCGTGGAGGAGAGGCACACTTTCCCCCGTCAGGCCACGATCTCTAGAGACCTGCACTCTGAGACAAATGCTCAAGGACTGTACGCATGCACTATAAGTATCACCAAATACTCTCTAAGAGGTAACCCTAATACCTACGGTGTATGCTTTCATTGTGCAAAAATTGACTTGAGCGTTGGAGTCTTTTGCAGGTACCCAACTCCCCTGTTCAAGACTCTTAGAGGTGACAACCGCACAAGGAGGAGGAAACCACTGTATACGTGTCTTCTCAGGCACCCTCTGAATCCATTTCAGAACATTGGCGCCGTCTGTGGGAAGTCTGTAAACTTCTAATCCCACCCAATCATAGTGAATACGAGACAAAACTCGAGGAGGGACGTTGCGCAAACTTCTGCTAACCATAGGTAGGGTCTTGCTACGCAACACCTTCCCCACTTTGTCCCATCACCCAATATTGGAACCTCCGCCGTAAGAAACCAGGCACCCAACGCAGAGTACCAGCACGAGGGGCATTTCACTTCGATTTCAGATGAGAGTCCCAACCCCTCACGCAGGATCTCAGCAAGGGATAGACTCGAAATCTAGGGCCAAGGAGGGAACCCCAACACCCAAAAACACAGAATTCCAGTGCGTCAGCGCTTGGGAATGCCGAACGACGATGTTGGCAACCGAGTGTCCTACTCTGAACATGGGAGCCAGTCCCATATGTCCCAGCGTCAATTCTAGGATATGTTACAACAACACATGGTCATGTCGAATGAGCAATACCAGAGGCTGGAAGACATGCAAAGAGCCATGCATGAAAACTAGCCCAGGTCGAACCATATTGATGGAGGACGTAATGACGAGAACAACTAAAGGAGGGGTCACGTTGAAGCCACAGTATCTAACGCTGAAAACCACAACTCAAACCAGGGTATCCAAGAACACCCTTTCTCTGATCAACTGATGGAGTACCGAGTCCCAAGGAACTTCAAGTTCCCCGCTAACTTGGAGATCTACGATGGAACCACAGACCCCCAAGAGCATGTAAATGTCTTTGAGCAATCCATGTGCTTTCATAGCGGATCCATGGAATTGTTATACCGTGCTTTTCCTCTCTTCCTCAAGAAGGGAGCCCTTAAATGGTTCTCCGGCCTACCACGCAAATCCGTCGTAGATTAGTCAGACCTAAAATAATGTTTCCTGCTCCAATACACCACTAGTAAGGAGCAGCCCAAGTCCATCAAATCCCTGGCCAAGATTCAACAGGGGCGAGATTAGCCCCTCCATGATTACGTAAGACGGTTCATGGCGACATGCACCAATGTGGAAAGCTTTGACGATAAGATCACCCTTCACTATGCCAGGAGCGGTCTTCGTGTGGGATCTGAATTCCTTGCGTCCCTCGTAAAGAAGAAGCCTGAAAACTTGGGTGAATTCCAGAGACAGTCCCAAAAGTACGTCAACCTGGAGGAAGCAACGGAAGACCAGAGGAGATAGGATAAAGATGAGCGCACTCATCAAAAACCCAATCACGATTCCTCAAGGTCCTGACGTCCTAAAGGCAGCCCACCTCGGCGAAGGTTCCCTGAGTATACTGCCATAAATGTCCCTCATGAAATGATCTTAAGGGAGGTGATGCAGACTGAGTTCCAGAATATCAGGAGACCACCTTCCATTAAAAAGCACAAGCAAAAAGACCATTTCAAACATTGTGCGTGGCATAAAGGTTACGGCCACGACACAGAAGACTGCTACCAACTACGTGACACCATTGAGTTCCTAATCAAGGTCGGGTGATTGCAGTAATACGTCCTCCGCGCCCAAAATGATGAGTATCGCGATAGGCGCAGAGAGGACAAGGGACAAACTCCGTCTCCCCCCCCCCGGAGGAGGAGAAACCGAAGTCCGAGGAGAAGATCCCGAACACCACCCCTCCGAAATGACAACGATCGTCAGGGAAGAAACAGGGACACTTCACCCAACGACAACGACGATCGTCGCCTTGAACCAAACAGGACGATCAACACTATTATGGGAGGATTCGCTGGAAGAGGACCATCAAACGGAGCCCAAAAGAAAGCATTAAGAATGGCGGTGTTCAGTGTCTCCCACTCAGAGTCCAAACCTAACACAGCGGGAAGAAAGATGCTGTGCATCACATTTTCGGACGAAGACTTCGGCGAAATCATCCCGGATCATGATGATGCCCTCGTCAATTCTGGGATCATTTCCAATACCGAAGTTTGTCGAATTTTCATGGATTAAGGAAGCTTGGCAGACATTATGTTCCTGGACCTCTACCAGAAGTTGGAGCTCCCGTGGTCGGATTTGACTCCTCATGAAGGGGAGCTCACAGGGTTCACGGGTGAGAAGATCACCCCTGTGGGGTACTACGAAACCCATTTGACCCTAAGTTCCTCCAAGCTTTTCAGAATAGTTAAGGTAAAGTTCTTAGTCATAGATTGCCTTTCGGCTTATAATATCATCCTCGGTCGTCCCTCCCTAAATGCCCTTGGTGCCGTGCTATCCACCACCCACCTCGTCATGAAATTCCCTAGCAAGCACAATGAGGTGGTCACTGTCAAGGGCGACCAAGTCGCCGCTAGGAAATGCTACAACGAAAGTTTAAAAATTTACAGAACCCCAGAGAAAGGAAGGTTTGTCAAAACTGGCCTAGTTCTGGATCAGGTCAATGTACTGATGATTAAGTTGGATGCTAGAGAAGAACTTTGCGGCATCAGACCACAGCTAGAGGGTGAACTACAGCCTCTCCAACTTGGAGATAGGCCAGACTAAATTACCAAGATTAGAGCCCAGCTAGGAGAAGATGAAAAACAACAGTTGGTCAAGCTGTTGTTGAAAAACAAGGACATGTTCGCCTGGACGTCGTCCGACATGCCCGGACTCGATCCTTCATTCATCTACCACCGTCTGTCCATTAGCAAGGATATAAAGCCGGTTGCTTAGAAAAAAGGGAAGGTCGGCCCTGAAAGGCAATAGGTCATCGAGGAACAGGTAAAAGAATTGCTAAGTTGCGGATTCATTAGGAAGATTACTTATACCACGTGGTTGTCCAATGTAGTCTTGGTCAAAAAACCCAACGGAAAGTGGAGAATGTGCGTGAATTACACAGATTTGAACAAAGTCTGCCCAAAAGATCCATATCCGCTTCCCAATGTGGACCAACTGGTTGATAGCTCTTCAGGCTTCAAGTAGCTGTCATTCATGGATGTCTACTCCAGGTACAATCAGATTCCGATGTATCCCGGAGATGAAGAAAAAATCACCTTCATCACTGGAAGGGTGAGTTACTATTATAAGGTCATGCCCTTCGGACTGAAAAATGCAGGAGTCACCTACCAAAGAATGATGAACAAGGTTTTCAGAAACCAAGTGGGGAAGATGCTAAAAGTCTACGTCGATGACATGATAGTGAAAACCTTACAGGGCGGATCCCACACAACAGACCTTGAAGAAGTGTTCGCACAAGTCCAGAAGCACAACATGAGACTAAATCTAGAGAAGTGCGCCTTTGGAGTCCACGCCAGTAAATTCTTGGGATTCATGCTAACCCATCACAGAATTGAAGCCAACCCTGACAAGTGTCAGGCTGTCCTCGACATGGAGTCCCCGGTGTGTCAAGGAAGTGCAACAGTTGACAGGGAGGATAGCAGCCCTCATGCGTTTCCTCTCTAAAGCAGCTCATAAGTCTCTTCCCCTCTTCAAATTACTCAAAAAGGGCAGAAGTTTTGAATGAACCCCGGAATGCGAGGACGCCTTTTCGTCTTTGAAAAAACTTCTTTCCTCCCCCCCATCTTGTCAAGACCAAACAACGAAGAAACACTCTTCCTGTATCTCTCAGTCCATGAGGAGGCTATAAGCTTAGTACTAATTCAGGAGACAGACGAAGGTCAAAAACCAGTCTACTTCATGAGTAAAGTCCTTCAAGGACCAGAACTCCGGTACCAAAAGGTTGAGAAAGTTGCTTTCGCCCTGATCACCACGGCAAGAAGACTGCGACAGTACTTCCAGTGCCACCCCGTGGTAGTAAGGACGGACAAACCCATCCGCCAAGTGTTGCACAAACCAGATTTGGCAGGAAGAATGATTGCCTGGTCAATCAATCTCTCTGAGTTCGGAATCACTTACGAACCTCAGCTCGCAATAAAAGGCCAGGCATTATCCGATTTCTTGGTAGAACTTACTTCTGACCCAGGGAACCCAGAGAAAATCTCTTGGACCATCTTCGTTGACAAATCCTCCAACCCCAAGGGAAGTGGAGCCGGAGTAATTCTGGAGAATTCAGAAGGATTGACGCTAGAGCATTCCTTGAAGTTTGAGTTCCCTACCTCAAACAACCAAGCTGAGTACGAAGCATGCATTGCCAGAATATCCATAGAAAAAGACATGGGGGCAACTAGGATCACACTTTGCAGTGATTCACAGTTAGCAACCTCCCAAATCCGAGGCGAATATCAAGCCAATGAGCCTCTCTTGCAAAGATACTTGGTCAAAGTCCAAGAACTCCTCAAAGGCTTCAAAGAAACCAAGATTGTGCACATTCCAAGGGAGCAAAACTCTAGAGCTGACCTCTTGTCCAAACTCGCCAGCACCAAAAGCCCTGGCAACAACTAATCAGTGATCCAGCAAACTCTTCCTCAGCCCTCCATCACGGACAATGTCGTCTTTCAGGTAGAATAGGAAGGGACATCCTGGATCACCCCCATCATGGAATATTTGCAGTCTGGAGTTGTGCCTCCAGATCCCAAAGAAGCCTCAAAGCTAATCAAAATAGCAGTAAGATACACCATATACGACGGTCGTTTGTACCGACGTGATTTCTCTTCTTCCCTTCTTAAATGCCTCACCCCGAAAGAAGCAGAATATGTTTTGGCTGAGGTTCATGAAGGAAGTTGCGGACACCACTTAGGAGGAAAAGCACTAGCTCTGAAAGTACTGAGGGCGGGATACTATTAACCAACAATGGAAGCCGATTCCCATGCACATGTACGAATTTGTGACAAGTGCCAGTGTCATTCGGACCAGTATAAAGCTCCCTCAGAGGAGCTATCCACAATGTCTGTTGATAACCACGCCAAAGACATGGTTATATGCCTGCTAGTTCTATTATAATTCCCTTGGTTTTACCCTTTTTACCACTCATTGCTCTGATAAATTGCAAAGTTTGTTGTGAGATTGTGATTTAACTTAGTTAATAAAAAAGATGGTGAGTTCTCACTCTTTTACTTTGTCCTTGCAGGAAAACACCAAAGAAGAGAGGACTTAAAGCCTCCAAGGAAGATTAAAAGCAGTTCTGCTGAGCACAGAGTGCCCAGGCACTACAGAAGGAGCGCCTAAGCGCCCTTGAAGAATTCAAAGGAGACCCACTGGATATACAGCGCCTAGGCGCTCAAGACGAAGCACCTAGGCGCCCGTGGATCATGAAGAAAATGCGCGCTGGACACAGCGCCTAGGCGCTACAGACGCAGCGCCTAGGCGCCTTATCAGACTATAAGTGTGTTTTTCTGACCTAATTTGGGCAGTCTGCGGAGAATAGGAAGCAGGAGCATGAACCATTTCTATTCTGGGGGGTTCTGAGGTGTTTTGAAGAGAAGAAATCGTGGAAACGAATCATATCTTCACATACCTATGGAGTTTCCTCTTTTCTCTTCCCTTATTTTAGTTTTAACAATAGTTGCCATGTGTAGCTAAACTTCCCTTTGTTGGGATTGAGTGGATTTTGATGGATTTTGCTTGTAATTGACTTGGGATTCAGTTATGCTTAATGGATTCTTCTATTTTGAGTTTATAATCTTTGTTCTTAAAGCTTTATAAGGTTTGATAATCCTTAGAATGATTTTTGGGTTTATACATTGGATAGAAATTTGATGTGTGAATTTCGCTTGGGATTATGAACCTTGTGATTCATCATGCTAGGAATAGTAGATGAATGCTTGTTATCTTGTTGAATTCTCAATCTTAATGCTTTGTCCCTTTTAGAATCACCTAAGGAATTAGGGGTTTTGACTAGGATTTAAGGTTCTTGTGCCTAAGAAATTAGGACTTGGATATTTAAGTGAATTCGATAACAAAATAGAAGTAGAAATTTGTTTTAATCTCAATTTAATCTGCAGCAAATGAAATCAAATGAAACTCGATCCTAACTCCTTCATTAATTGATTATCTTTCATTTTGCATACTAAGTATTTGTTGAATTGCCTAATAGAAAAATCCAAAAATATTTTTATTGCATGAGTTCATTGTTAGTCGTATCTTGCTATTAGAGCTATCTTTGATCCAAATCTTGGTTTAAATAGTAGCTAACTTCGTAAATTGGTACTTGACCATCAATCCCTGAGAACGATCTCACCGTTTTTATTACTTGATGATCCGGTACACTTGCCGTGGTCCCATCAAGTTTTTGGCGCCGTTGTCGGGGATCGCTTTTATCAATATCGGTAATATCGAAGTCAGCCACTAGTTTAAACATTTTTTTCTTCTTTTTGTTTATTCATTGTAGTTTAAATTTCTTTAGTTTACTTATTTCATTGAGTTATTTTTGCTCTGATATTGTGTGTCAAGTGTATGCGAGGTATCATTCATCCAGACAACCTTCTTTTTTACTCTGAAATTGAAAAGACCGCAAAAGCTTTGAGAAAGCAAACCAGAGAAAGAAGAAAGAATTTGGGTGACACTCAAGCAGTTTTTGAAGACATGGCAGACAATGGAGAGAATGTAGATCCTCCACCACCACAACCACCTGTTAGGACTCTTATGGATTACTCTATTCCTAACATGGATGGGTATGGAGCAAGCATAACGAGACCGCCAATTCAGGCAAATAATTTTGAATTGAAGCCAGCCCTTCTTCATTTGGTTCAGCACAATCAGTTTGGAGGACTTGACAATGAAGACCCACATGCACATATACAAGGGTTCCTTCAAATTTGTGATACTGTGAAGCTGAACGAGGTGAGTGAAGATGCCATTCGTTTGAGATTGTTTCCTTTCTCTGTGAGAGACCAAGCTAAGAGCTAGCTAGACTCATTGGCTAGGGGAAGCATTACCACATGGGCTGTCTTGGTCCAGAAATTCCTCACAAGGTACTTTCCTCCTTCCAAAGCTGCAAAGTTAAGAAACGAGATCACTTCATTCAGACAGCTTGATGGGGAATCTCTAAGTGAAGCATGGGAGAGATACAATGAAATATTGAGGAAGTGCCCACATCACTGCTTTGACTTTTGGATTCAAGTGCAGAGTTTCTATAATGGCATGCTACCTCAAACCAGAGCCATGGTTGATGCTGCAGCAGGTGGGGCGTTGAATTATAAAACCCCAGAGGAAGCATAGGAGTTGTTTGAAATGATGGCCAATAATGACTACCAGAGGGCTGGAGAAAGAGCTGTAATGAAGAAAAGGGTACTTGGAGATTGATTCCATGAATGCACTGTTGGCTCAAAACAAGATTTTGACTCAACAACTTGAGAATCTCACCAAAAAGGTCGACACTCTTAGTGTGAATGCGGTGAGCAATGCCCCTATGGCCTGTGACTTTTGTGGAGGTGAACACGAGAGTGTGGATTATCTAGGAAACATGTTTGGACCTCCAGCTCAAGAGCAAGTGAACTTCATGAGCAATCCTCCAAGACAACAGAATAATCCTTACTCCAACACGTACAACCCAGGGTGGAGGAATCACCCAAATTTTTCATGGAGTAATCAAGGGAAACAAGCTCAACCAAGACAGCATTTGGGATATCAAGGACACCCTCAACAGTCATCATATCAAGGTCCTTCATTATCTCAACCTCAATCTAATGAGAAGAAGGCTTCGTGGGAGATAGCCTTAGAGAAATTGACCACACAGACTTCGTCCTTTGTTAAAACCACCACTGATTTTATGGAGGAGATAAGAGCGGGATTTAGAAATCAGGATTCTTCAATCCGTAATCTAGAGACCCAGGTGGGCCAGCTCGTAAAACAACTTGCAGAGAGACCTCTAGGTTCATTGCCAAGTGACACAGTCCCAAACCCTAGAGGAAATGAGCATGTGAAAGCCATAACAACTAGGAGTGGGAAGGTTATTGAACCATAATCAGGAAAGGAGAAGATCAGTGAAGGAAAAGTTGAGAAACTTGGTGAAAAAGTGCCTCATGAAGAAGTTGAAGTACCTCAAGGTCCTTTGCCCAATGACTCTAATGAAAAGGAGTCACAAAAAGAGCAAACAGTAAAGATTCCACCGCCAATTATTAAGTTGCCCTTTCCTCAACGACTCAAGAAAGAGCATGATAAAAAATAGTTTGGGAAGTTTCTAGAGGTCTTTAACAAGCTACAAATCAATATACCGTTTGCTGAAGCTCTGGAACAAATGCCCTCATATGTGAAATTCATGAAGGAGATGTTGTCTAAGAAGAGAAGGATTGGACACGAAGAGACCATCATGCTTACGGAGGAGTGCAGTGCAATCCTTCAAAAGAAACTTCCTCCTAAGCTTAAGGATCCTGGAAGCTTCTCAATTCCATGCACTATTGGGGATAGAACATTTGGGAAAGCTTTATGTGATCTTGGTGCAAGCATTAGTCTCATGCCTTTATCTATTTTCAGGCAATTGGGGATCGGCCAAATAAAGCCCACCATGGTAACTCTTCAATTTGTGGATAGGTCTATGAAGCATCCTCATGGAGTTATTGAAGACGTTTTAGTGAAAGTAGACAAATTCATCTTCCCGGTGGACTTCATTGTTCTTGACATGGAAGAAGATAGAGACATTCCTTTGATTTTGGGGCGGCCGTTCCTTGCAACCGGTAGAGCTCTCATTGATGTGGTGGATGGGACTTTAACATTAAAGGTCCAAGAGGAAGCCATCACTTTTAATGTCTTTGAAGCTATGAAGCACCCGGGAGATAGAGAAGCATGTTTTAGCATTGATGTATGTGACTCCTTTACCTCAAATTCTTATAGGGAAGGCAATCTCTCTTCACTTCTTGAAAAAGTGCTTGTAGAATCAAAAGTGATGAAGATGATGATCCGACAGTTAGAGAAATACTTAGCTTGTTGGAAAGCTCATCCCCCGATCCTAAAGATGAACAACCAGAATGGGAGGAATTGGTGAGAGGAGAAGATGAAACCCAACAAAAAAGAGATGAAGTGCCAAAGGTTGAGCTCAAACATTACCTACACACTTAAAATATTCTTTTCTTGGTAAGCACAATTCTTATCCTATCATCATCAATGCTGAATTAAGCCAAATGGAAGAAAAAAAATTGTTGAAGGTGTTACGGGATCATAAGAGGGCCATCGGATGGTCGATCGGTGATTTGAAAGGAATAAGTCCTTCTTTGTGCATGCACAAAATTCTCATGGAAGAAAATCACAAAACAGTAGTGCAGCCACAAAGGAGACTTAATCTGGTCATGAAAGAAGTGGTTCATAAGGAGGTCTTCAAGCTTCTTGATGTTGGGCTTATCTACCCTATCTCAGACAGCCCTTAGGTTAGTCTCATCCAGGTCGTGCCTAAAAAGGGTGGGACAACAGTGGTTATGAATGAAAATAATGAATTGATACCCACTCGGACAGTTACGGGATAAAGGGTATGTATTGACTATCGAAGGTTAAATGATGCGATAAGGAAGGATCATTTTCCACTTCCTTTCATCGATCAGGTGTTAGAGTGGTTGGCCGGACATGAATATTATTGCTTTTTGGATGGATATTCCGGCTATAACCAGATTGTTGTGGCTCCAGAGGATCAGGAGAAAACAACATTTACATGCCCTTATGGAGTGTTTGCTTACAGAAGGATGCCCTTCGGACTTTGCAATGCACCAGCCACATTCCAAAGGTGTATGATGTCCATCTTCTCTGATATAATTGAAAAACATATCGACGTGTTCATGGACGATTTCTCTGTGTTTGGTTCTTCATTTGATATATGCTTGCATAACCTGTCTTTAGTTTTAAAAAGATGTGAAGAAACAAACTTGGTTTTAAATTGGGAAAAATGTCATTTCATGGTGAGAAAGGGAATTGTTTTAGGGCACCGCATCTCTAACCAAGGGATTGCAGTTGATCGTGCCAAAGTTGAAGTTATTGAAAAACTTCCCCCTCCCATTAATGTAAAGGGCATTCGCAGTTTTTTGGGGCATGCTGGCTTTTATAGGAGATTCATAAAAGATTTTTCAAAAATTGCTAAACCTCTCAGTGATCTTCTAGTGAAAGATGCTCTATTCAATTTTAATGAGACATGCATGTTAGCTTTTAACACTTTGAAGCATAAACTAACCACTGCACCAATTGTAACTGCACCTGATTGGGGTTTGCCATTTGAAATCATGTGTGATGCAAGTGACACAGCTGTAGGAGTTGTTCTAGGTCAAAGGAAAGATAAGTTATTGCATGTGATTTATTATGCGAGTCATGTCTTAAATGCTGCACAACTTAATTATGCTACTACAGAAAAAGAGTTATTAGCTATTGTTTATGCATTTGACAAGTTTCGTTCTTACTTGGTGGGTTCCAAAGTGATCGTGTATACAGATCATGTAGCTGTCCGGTACCTTTTCGCCAAACAAGATTCGAAACCAAGGCTTATCCGATAGATTCTATTGCTGCAAGAGTTCAATCTGGAGATAACAGATAAGACGGGAACCGAGAATTCAGTGGCTGATCACTTATCTCGGTTGGAAAGTGTAGATGAAAATGAGGAGAAAAGACCAATCAATGATCAGTTTTCTGATGAGCAGTTATTGACTGTGGTGAGCTTACCATGGTATGCCGATATAGCAAACTACAAGGTTGGCAAAGTGATTCCCGTGGATTTCAATTCACAACAGTGGAAAAGGTTCTTCCATGAAGCCAAGTTCTATGTGTGGGACGAACCATTTCTGTACAAGAGAGGTGTTGATGGTCTGTTGAGAAGATGTATGCCTGAAGAAGAGCAAGAACAAATTTTGTGGCATTATCACAATTCTGGGTATGGTGGACATTTTAGTGGAGATAGGACAGCAGCTAAGGTCCTACAATCGGGGTTATTTTGGCCATCACTTTTCAAGGATGCGTTTGCATATTTCAAGAGGTGTGATAGGTGCCAAAGAACCGGAAATATCTCAAAGAGGTGTGAGATGCCTCAAAATCCCATCTTAGAAGTTGAAGTATTTGATGTTTGGGGTATCGACTTCATGGGCCCTTTTCCTTCTTCATATTCTAAGGTATACATCTTGGTGCCTTTGGATTACATTTCAAAATGGGTGGAAGCCGCAACTGTCTAGACCAATGATGCCAATGTTGTGATTAGTTTCGTGAAGAAGCAAATTTTCTCAAGGTTTGGGGTGCCCCAGGCCCTAATAAGTTATGAGGGTACCCATTTCTACAATAGGAAGCTTGAAACTTTGCTGAGGAAATATAATGTTCATTATAGAATCGCTACTCCCTATCACCCTCAGGCAAGCGGTCAAGTTGAAGTGTCCAACCGTCAACTGAAGCTAATCTTGGAGAAAACAGTGAATTCTTCTAGGA
The DNA here is from genome assembly GCA_029884605.1 of Ormosia emarginata. Classification (NCBI taxonomy): domain Eukaryota; kingdom Viridiplantae; phylum Streptophyta; class Magnoliopsida; order Fabales; family Fabaceae; genus Ormosia; species Ormosia emarginata. Next base: position 5,191,937 of record JAQQTP010000064.1, read on the forward strand.
AGGATTGGGTAATGAAGCTAGATGATGCTCTCTGGGCATATAGAACGGCCTTCAAGACTCCGATTGGCATGTCTCCATTCCAATTGGTTTATGGCAAGGCATGCCATTTACCTCTTGAATTGGAGCATAAGGCATTGTGGGCAACAAAGTTCTTGAACTTTGATTTGACAAAAGCAGGAGAGTCAAGGATATTGCAGCTCCATGAACTTGAGGAATTCCAGAACTCAGCCTATGAGAATGCCAAGATTTACAAGGAGAATACCAAGAAGTGGCATGACAAAAGGATCGTTCACAAAGAATTCCAGAAAGGCTAACTAGTGCTCTTATTCAATTCAAGATTGAGGTTGTTCCCGGGAAAGCTCAAGTCTAGGTGGTCTGGCCCATTTGAGATCAAGCAAGCGTTTCCTAATGGTGCAGTGGAGGTGAAAGACCTGAACTCAGATAGAAGCTTCAAGGTGAATGGGCAAAGGCTCAAACCCTACTTTGGGGGAGATGTTGAGCGAAGAAGGGAGTCCATCAATTTGATCTCCGTGTGAAGCAGGCAACGTCGAGCTAATGACGTAAAACAAGCGCTTCTTGGGAGGCAACCTAAGCTCGGTTTTATTTTTTTTCATTCTTGTTATATTTTACTGCTCTGCTTTTGATTAATTGTTGAGGGTTGGATGTGGTTTTAATTTCTTTCCCTATTTTTTATTAATTGATGATGGTTGAAATTGTTTAGAGTAGAAAACAGGAGAAGAAAAGCTGGGTTGGGGAAGTTTTCATGAGAATCAGGGGGCAGAAACAGGTTTGCAGAAGTGTTAAGTTTCCAGTGAGAGCGCCCAGGCGCTATAATCTGTAGCACCTAGGCGCTAATATCAAAGAATTGATTTTTCCCCCTCACTTTTTCCCCTAATCCTCCTCTTCCCTTCTCACACCCCACTACCCAGAACCCTCTCTTCTCTCTCTCTCTCTCTCTCTCTCTCTCGTTTTCCCTCTCTTCCTCACCCCCTTCACCATGCCCCACTCCCGTCTCCCTTTCCCTTTCTTTTCTTCACTACCCAACAACCCCTTCCTCATTTTCCCTTTTTCGTGGTGCATTCTGTTGTTTTTCCTCTTGATTCCTTGCCCCCACGTGCGTTTTTCTCCTTTCTTTATTTTTAATTTGTATGCTTCATTTTTATTTTATTTTATTTTATTTTTGTTATGCAAATGCTTAAGTTCTTTGGGTGTGTTATTCCATGTATGGTCTTCCCCCACACTTCATAATTTTGGATTAAGTGTTCCCAATGCTAGAATATGCCTATTTCCACGGTTGAATTATTTGACACATTAACTGTGTATGAGTGATTTTGGGTTAGTGGGCATTTTCAAGGCTTTGGGTAATTTGAATATGAGTTTACTTCAATTGGGTAATCTTTGGTCTGGTTGACATATACATGTTGTGAATTGCTGCCCAGAAGTGAAATAATTCATTACGGATGTGGTGTGCATAATCTGATTCGATATACCTGTCTTGAGAGAAAACACATTGCATGTGTACAGATTTTAATAGATTCTGAAATTCTGAATTATACACTCATATTGTCTCTGTTTACTTTACAGATTAATGGCACCCAAGATGCAACCCACACGCAAACGCAAGACTCAGGGTGAGAGCTCACGCCAACAAGCTGCGTTTAATGCTGATCTTTTCCTGTCGGCGGAGCATGAGAAACGCCTGAATGAATTTTTGTGCAACTGGGGATTTGTCCCAGAACGAGGCATATTTTTGAACAATGGGGAGTGCGATGAAATTTTCAACCAAATCTTAAGGAGGAACTGGTCAAAGCTCTGCAAATTACCGGTCGATGGGCCTGCTTCCATCGTCCGTGAGTTTTATGCAAATGCATTTCGCTCAGAGGATGATGACCGCAACAAATTTGAATCCTACGTCCGGGGTCGTCGCATTCTATTTGATGCCCGAACTCTGGACCGATTCTTGGAGACACCCGAAGAAGTTGGTGATTGTGGGTACACCAAGCTGAAGAAAGAAGCATTAAACCCTGACTTAATGCTTCGAACCATTTGCAAACAGGGGGCACAGTGGGAACTGGACTCGGGCGGCTACCCGAAATTTCTGAAGAAGTCTGATTTGCTACCCATTCCAAAAGCCTAGTGCACGTTCTCCGAAGCTAGATTCTTCCCCCAACTCTCACCATCAAGAGGTGACAAGGGATCGGGGGCTCTTGATTTTTGCTATTGTGACTGGGCGATCAGTGGATGTGGGCTTGCTTATCTCCCGTAACATGCAAACGTTGGCACAAAGCAGGACCCGGCGGTCCCGTTTATGGTACCCCATCCTTATCACACAGTTATGTCAGGCAGCCGGGGTGGAGATCACTGGTGATGTCTCAATCAGGCCAGCTCCAGCTGTGGACGTGACCATGATCAACCGGTACTTACAAGATGACAACCCCAACCAGATTCCTCCAGCAGCTAGAGCCCGGGCAGCCAGGCCACCTCGTCCTCGTTCAGAGACTTCATCCAGTGGAGTTGAACGTCGTCTCCGATGCATCGAGACCTATATGGTTCAGTCGAGCCAAGCACTAGAGACGATGCTAAGGAACCTGTCGGTTCAGCTCAGTGTCGATCCAAATGCCCTAGGCGGCATCTCACTTCCAGCAGAGGAGTTAGAGAGTGAAGATGGAGCTGAAGCTGGTGGGGAAGACAATGAAAGCAGCGATGACTGATCTTCAAGGGGGAGTTTCTATTTTCTTTTTCTTTTATTTGTTTTGCATTTCCAGTTTTTATTCTTTTTTTTTTTTTGCTTTTATTGTTGTTCATGCTGTTTGAAGTCAATACTCAAGTGCTTGGGGACAAGCACGAGAGTAAGTTTGGGGGATTTAAGTTTAGTTAGAAAATTTAATCTTTGTTATGATTGGACTACCCCGTTTTTGTTAATCCCTTTTATTTAAAAAAAAAATCTGGCAGCTGTGTAATCTTGTTGTTTGCAGTTCATTAGAAATGGTTTCATACCATACTTGCATGAATCTAGTTGCTTGGTTGTTAATGGGTTTTGGTAAATAATTTGCATTCATTATCCTGGGAATGAGTATTGAGCCTCCAACATGATTTTATTTATGAGTGGACACTTGTGAGGCTTTACTCTCCTGAATTTGCTTAATTCTCTGATGCACTCATGATTTGCACAGTATTTGGTCTGAATTAAGACATTTTGATTGTTGAGCCAGCACCCAAAAACAAACCCCATGACCATATCTTCTGCATTACCTTTGAGCTTAATGATTCTCTTTCTTGGTTAAACCCTCTTATTTGACCTAGCCTTATGAGTGACATCCTAAGAGACTAAGTGAGCATTGGAAGTTGAAAAGAGGAGAAAATTTTATTTTGAAAAAAAAAAAGAAAAAGAAAAGAAAAGAGGAGAATGGATTTACTGAATGGCTATCCCTTTGAGACCGATGGGTTACTGGGTGATACTTGACAATGATCAAGTACCCCTTTGAGACCATGTAGGTTACTGGGAAAATTATGGAAGGTTTAAGATTTCTGAATTGATGAATTGTTAGAAATACCAATGCTAATTTGCTCTCCAAGGTAGTTGTTTACATTTTCATCTCTTTACCTTGTACCTTGGCACCAATGAAGTTTTGAATTTCGGCCTTCTGAGGGTTACACTGTGTGAATCATGAGCTTGCATATTTGAGAAGAAGATCAAATTCATGGGGGGTGGGCTCATGGTGTGTTGACTGAGAAAAACACAAGCCTAAACACAAGAGGGATTAAGTGAGCATTCACCTGAAATCATCTTGCATGTATTGGTTGCCAGATACATTAACTTCCAAGTGATGATTGAGCAATGTAATGTTGGTATGACTCCAACTTCTAATTTTCAGTTGAACTTCAGTTTGCACAGTTGTGGGTTATACTCATAGGAATGCTTAGTTGGTTGTTATACCTATGGTTTTGTTTCTTTGCCCGATGACGTGGCAAATGTTAAGTTTGGGGGAGTTTGATAACCACGCCAAAGACATGGTTATATGCTTGCTAGTTCTATTATAATTCCCTTGGTTTTACCCTTTTTACTGCTTATTGCTCTGATAAATTGCAAAGTTTGTTGTGAGATTGTGATTTAACTTAGTTAATCAAAAAGATGGTGAGTTCTCACTCTTTTACTTTGTCTTTGCAGGAAAACACCAAAGAAGAAAGGACTTAAAGCCTCCAAGGAAGATTAAAAGCAGTTCTGCTAAGCACCGATCGCCCAGGCGCTACAGAAGGAGCGCCTAAGCTCCCTTGAAGAATTCAAAGGAGACCCACTGGATATACAGCGCCTAGGCGCCCATGGATCATGAAGAAAATGCGTGCTGGACACATAGCGCCTAGGCGCTACAGACGCAGCGCCTAGGCGCCCTTATCAGACTATAAGTGTGTTTTTCTGACCTAATTTGGGCAGTCTGCGGAGAATAGGAAGCAGGAGCATGAACCATTTCTATTGTGGGGGGTTCTGAGGTGTTCTGAAGAGAAGAAATCATGGAAACGAATCAGATCTTCACATACCTATGGAGTTTCCTCTTTTCTCTTCCCTTATTTTAGTTTTTACAATAGTTGTCATGTGTAGCTAAACTTCCCTTTGTTGGGATTGAGTGGATTTTGATGGATTTTGCTTGTAATTGACTTGGGATTCAGTTATGCTTAATGGATTCTTCTATTTTGAGTTTATAATCTTTGTTCTTAAAGCTTTATAAGGTTTGATAATCCTTAGAATGATTTTTGGGTTTATACATTGGATGGAAATTTGATGTGTGAATTTCGCTTGAGATTATGAACCTTGTGATTCATCATGCTAGGAATAGTAGATGAATGCTTGTTATCTTGTTGAATTCTCAATCTTAATGCTTTGTCCCTTTTAGAATCACCTAAGGAATTAGGGGTTTTGACTAGGATTTAAGGTTCTTGTGCCTAAGGAATTAGGAATTGGATATTTAAGTGAATTCGATAACAAAATAGAAGTAGCAATTTGTTTTAATCTCAATTTAATCTGCAGCAAATGAAATCAAATGAAACTCGATCCTAACTCCTTCATTAATTGATTATCTTTCATTTTGCATACTAAGTGTTTGTTGAATTGCCTAATAGAAAAATCCAAAAATATTTTTATTGCATGAGTTCATTGTTAGTCGTATCTTACTATTAGAGCTCTCTTTGATCCAAATCTTGGTTTAAATAGTAGCTAACTTCGTGAATTGGTACTTGACCATCGATCCCTGAGAACGATATCCGGTTTCTCACTGTTTTTATTACTTGACGATCCGATACACTTGCCGTGGTCCCATCATCTGTACCCTGGTCATTTTATAGATGGGGAATGGACATCTTGGGCCCATTCTCCCAAGCCCCAGGACAGCTAAAATACCTGGTGGTAGCGGTAGATTATTTCACGAAGTGGATTGAGGCAGAACCCTTAGCCACAATCACCACGACCAAGATCCAGAAATTCACTTGGCGCCACATTATCACTAGGTTTGGAATTCTGGAGTGCATAGTGACAGACAACGGAACTCAGTTCAAAGATAAGGGATTCGAAGAGCTACTGGCCGGACTAAAGAGAAAACATCACTGTAGTGTTGTTAAAAACCTCAGGACAAACAGACAAGCAGAGGCCGCCAACCGGGTTATTGTCCAAGGAATAAAAAGAAGATTGGATGAAGCCAAGGGCAATTGGGTTGAACATCTCGACCATGTCCTTTGGGCCTACAAGACTACTCCCCACTCTACCACGGGACAAACCCCTTTCAAACTCACTTATGGAAGCGAAGCAATGATCCTAGTGGAGATAGGAGAACAGAGTTAGTGTCATCAACAATTTTCTCCTGACAGTAACCCTAGAATGATCAGAGAAGACCTGGACCTGTTGGAAGAAAAGGAGACGCGTGGCCCACATACGTGATACTGCCCTCAAACAAAGGACGACGACCAGATACAATAAAAAGATGGTACCATGACGTTTCCAACTGGGAGATTTGGTTCTCAGGAGAGCAGACATAGGAAGGAAAAATGCCCCCAAGGGAAATTAGCACCTAATTGGGAAGGCCCCTACCACATCGTCGTCAGCACCGGCAAAGGAGCCTACACGCTAGAAACTCTAACAGGGAGCACCATTAAGAACTATTGGAATGCAGATAAACTTAGAAAATACTATAGCTAGACGCCGATAACGGCCTAGTCTTTTAGTAAAAACTAATGTTTGATCTGTCCTCATCTGATTTTGTATGGACCTTCGTCCCTCAGCACTTATCAATGAAAAAGAGTTGTTCAGATAACACTTTTTTCGATAAGAAATCAAGAGCCCAGGTCAAGAGGCGTAGCACACCCAGTTGGGGTAACAAGCTACAGGGTCAACACCCGACCTCTATACCCAGAATTGTCTACTCCAAAGTTAGTGGTACCACGGATCTGATGACCCGTGGTCCACCCTCATACCTAAGCTAAAGTGGGACCCTGCTTAACCAGTATGGTTAGCAAGAGGACCCCGGACAAGGTTCAAATGACAACACATGCCTAAGGCAAAAGGATTCGAAAGCATCAAGCCTTTCGGATGATATATCCTAAGCTAAGGCGTCACTTCTCACACCTAAGTTCAAAATTCCATAAGTTTAAAACCATAAACGATGGAGAAGGTACTAAAGGTGTTTATTCTTACCTAAGTCCACATTTCCAAAATGCTCGTCAACATGAGCAACTAGATAATGGACTAAGGTGTTTTTTATACCTAAGTCCAAAAGGATGTTACATATCTGGTATCACGGTTATGAAACTCGGACCATGGTTCTTACGTTAGTTGCAAAGAAAATTTCCTAAGTCCACAACATAGTTGCAATAGATACCATAATGGGCATTGGACCCATAACAGACCACGAAAAATAAAATACACAGGCAGATAAATACGAAGCAAAGGTGCATAAATTTAAAAGCTCCAACCAAACGGGGTAATTCTCTTTACAACACAGCAAGAAACAAAAAGAAAAAGGAATCAGGGTTCCACCCTGCCAGCTTCCAGAGTCTGAGTAGCCCCTGAAGCATCCCCGGAATCTTCTGGAGGAAGATCCTGCACCAAGATGAGCTCCCCCTTATGGAAAACTTTTTCAGTGCTGAGATCTTCCAAGGCGAGGGTGACACCCGGATTAAAGTGTTAAATCTAGGCTATAACATTCCAAAACTGATCCCCTCCGATCTTCTCAGAAATAGCAAACAACTCATCTGCATCCTTCTTTAGCTGGGCCACTTCATCGCAGAGGTCAGCATTAGCCTCCTCGGCCTCAACTTTGCCTAATCTGAGCCTCTTCTTGTCAGCTTCAGCTTCGACCAATGCCCTCTCTAAACTAGTGATCCGCACTTGCGCATCTTCATTAAGTTTAAGGGCGGTGCTAAGTCTCCGAGCGAACTCCTCAATCTCTTGGTCCTTCCTCTTCAAATTTGCTGATGCTTTCCTGTCAAGTTCTTCGATAGTCATATCAATATACCGGACATCAGCAGCAGCACGGAGGGCCAAAGTTTGGAGTTTGGTTAAAGTTTGAACCATTCCTCACTGGGATATATGTCCCATCACCTCACCTTTCATAAAATGTTCATCAATGAAAGGTCTGGGGTCAGAACTCCCTGCAATAATAGGCAGGAAAGTGGCACCTTCCTCTGTATCTCCATCCGTTGCAGCAATTTTACCCCAGTCCGAGGAATCCTCAGCAGCTTTCCTTTTCTTTGATTGAATATCTTGAACAGACCCCGGGTCCCCAGAAACTTCTTCAACGACGACCTCACGAGGTGCCGGGGCTGTAGCAGGAGGGGCACCCGATGACCCCGCCCCTTTTCTCCTTGCCTTATAGGCATGCAAAGCCGCAACAGATTGCCCAGACGCCATACCACTCACTAAAACAAAACTAAGTAAGCCATTCAAAAAGCAAGAAAATCTAGAGTACAAACAAAAATAATACCACACACACAAGGTAAAAACATACTCTACTTCCCACCTAACAAAGTAAAGAGAAGGTCATCACCGGGGGTCTCGAGGACATCTCTAATGTTAATATTCCCGTTCTTGGCACACCAGGATATAAACTCAACCGTCCTAAGCTCTTCCAGGTTAAGCTCATCCTTTTCCTTCTCCAAGGGAACACCTGGGGTGTCCCAAGCATCCGAAGTCCAATACAAAGGAAACCTCAGTTCACCCTCAGCATTTAAGAAAAAGGGGTGGAATCCCTCAGCTGCCATAACCTTGAAAAACCTGGTATTAAATCCTTTGAAGCTATCCTGAAAGACATCAAAGGACTTGCGATCGCTTCTGGATCGAATGGTGAGCTAATTTTTCTGCTTAGATGAACCCTGGGGACTTAATCTGGTGTAGACGTAGAAAAAGGCGTGAACCGAACAAGTTAGCCCATTCACCCGACATAATCTCTCAAAGGCTATGATATAACCCCAGCCATTGGGGTGAATTTAGGATGAAGCTGCTCGAATAGTGCGGAAGATATCCATCTGAAACTCCGAGAACGGAAGACGGAGTCCTAACTTCACAAAAGAGGCTCATACATAAACATGAAATGAGACTCCGCCTCACGACTGGAGCATACCCTTTTGTTCCATTCGGGACATACAGCCATGAACTCCTTGTCCCATTTCTTCTCGTCAATCAGATGAATGTAATCCATCAACTACTTCAGGACAGCCTCAGAAAAAAAAGTTGGAATGATATTTCCATACGTCCTCCCCTACCCATGGGTATACTAACCCAGGACCACGGCGGATCCGAATTTGCTCAATCTCAGCAAGAGTGAGTTCAGAAGAAAAAGATACTCTGGTCCTAGTCCCTCTTTTGCCCTTCGCCATCAAACCTTGAGAACATCAAAAGGTGCCAGAAAGTAGTTGTCAGAATCATCCAAACAAAAGATTCAGACGTAGACACAAAGAACCCGTACACTGGCTTCCTTTCCCTCCAAAATTTAAATTTCAGAATGACACCTCCGCCGTACACGGTGCAGTGGAGATGGAGTTCCCAGGGCAAGAGGAGAAATCCAAAAGGAATACATCCCCCATTAAGAAAAAGAAAAGGAATGCACGATTTTCCTACTGCTCAGTGCTAGGTATAAGACAACTAGGAAAAGGAAAAACACCAAGGGAAAGGCAGAGAAGTAGTTACCTCAAATAAACGAGAAGAAATTGTTAGGAAATGGGTAGAAAAATGCCCTGAAACCTCCACGAATCACCTTTCTTCAACACGAAGCTCTCCGAAGACTACTCAGAACAGAAATGGCAGAAAAGTGAAGAATGAACCCCTAACCCCCACTTATAAAAGGCCAAAACGGTTAGGGGGCATTTTTGTCCTCAAGTACCAAATCCCAAAAACGTGCTCATCATGGCACATAAGGCTCTAGGCACGTCCATCTGGTGAAAACGCGTCATGTGGCCCTCGTAGTTGTAAAAGCAGTTGACAAGACGTTTGCGTAGAGTAGTTGAAACCGCAATCCAAACGTCACGCGATCTTCAAAGGTTAAGTACGGATTTTCATGCAGGACCATGGTACAAATACCCTGGTCTAAGCATTTCGAACTTGCCCCTTTACATATCCAAGCCAAAGTGCTAAGTTGGGGGCCTGATAACGTTACGCTGGAGTAAGCGTTGGACTCACCCGGCCACGTATAAAAGATCACAGATAGACAAGAAGAAACAGCGCCACCCCGGAGTAAGCGTTGGACTCACCCTAGTCAAACATAAAAACTTAGGATAGCGAAAAGATATAAAGGAAAAGAGAAGAGAAGATACAAAGAGAAGAGCTTTTATTTATAAATCTTATTCTCATTCCATACATCATCTTACATAAGAAAGAGAGGGAAAAGAAATTATAGAGACATGGAACATATAAGGAAAAGGACCCTGAAGGCGGGAACCGACATTAACATCATTGGCATCCCGAACCATGTCGCATCCACATTTCCTCCGCAGCATGGAGAGTCGCTGCCACCACCACGGCTCGCTCTTGAAAAAGTGGATTGACTTTGAAGAACTTCGGCAAAACCAGGCATTAAGAGCCAGGACGCCAAATCTTCTACCTTGCCTCCACTAACAAAGGCCGGGATGCATCCTTTTCCGATGGACGGGGCGCAACCTTTCATGAAGGAGATCATTTCACCGAAGTCTTAGCCGGTCTCATGATTCTTCCAAAGGCGTCTCAAAGCACGAGGCAGTTTTAATAGTTCCTCCTACTTACCCTGGCAAGGAGAATGAACGCCCCAGCATCAGAGTACCCCGTCCAACATAGAAGGCGACTCAAACCTTCCCAGCAATGAGAAATATCAAACAAGCAATCAGGGTACGTTGGGAAAGTAAGCCGCCCTCTATAATAACGCTGAGAAAGTAAGCCGCCCTTTAAAAGGGCAATCCATGGAATAGCCAAAACAACTTGAAGCTTTTCGAAAAAAATAGGGATATGGCTTTCGCAGGGGGCAACACCCTCTCAAGACACGAATAACAGGCAAAGAGAGCCATGAAAGAAGAAGTTGCAGAACAAAGAGGAATGCAAACGGAAGGAATGGCCAAATTCCAGATGAAAATGCTCCCCCTTTATAGGAGAAGCGAAGCATTCAGATTGGGCCTGAGAGTAATGTACCGGTTGTGTAAGATAAGCTACCCTTAAATGCTCCTCGACTCTGATTGGGCGAAGGGGAAGTGTGCCATTGGGAATCACCAGAAAATTAATGGGTCCTTTAATGCCCAATAAAGTCAAAACAAGCAGTTTCCCAAATAAGCTCTACATTCCTGCAATGCCCAAAAGTTTCCCAAAGAAGCTCTGCATTCCTGCGAAGCACAGAAAAAGATAAAAGATAAAAGAACCGAGGATCCACACATAGGGGCAAGACATACCCCGGATAATGGGATGGCAGTATATGCCAACCTTGTGGGGTACTCCCCAGACAATGGATGCCAGCCTCTACGGACCCCACAACGCAATGCAACGGATCCCCGTCCTCAGTCTAAATATCTTGACACTTAATTGTTCCACTTAAGTGTCAAGCTGGGGGCAACTGTTTTGGACTGTGGTCTGGGATACCTCCCTTAGGGGTAAACCCGGCATATACTCCACTGGGATCCGGATTACGCCTCTCAGCCGGACATCCGTATGCAGGTACTAAACGTACTCCCAAACCGACACTTCATAGGTCAGTGCCTGGCCTAATCATTGCCTATGGAGCACTTTACAATGTAGGGACCATGACCGCCTGCTACAGTAGTTGGCCATTAACATGACAGGCCCGCGATTCCAGGGATCTGCCCAATGATCGTGGGAGGGAGGTACCCTCCGTCAGGCCTCTGCCTGAACGATTGTGGAGGAGAGGCACACTCTCCCCCGTCAGGCCACGATATCTGGAGACCTGCACTCTGAGACAAATGCTCAAGGATTATACGCATGCACTATAAGTATCACCAAACACTCTTTAAGAGGTAACCCTAATACCTATGGTGTATGCCTTCATTGTGCAAAAACTGACTTGAGCGTTGGAGTCCTTTGCAGGTACCCAACCCCCCTGTTCAAGACTCTTGGAGGTGACAACCGCACAAGGAGGAGAAAACCACCGTATACGTGTCTTCTCAGGCATCCTCTGAATCCATTTCAGAATAGTGTGTGAAGTGAAGACAACAAAGAAAGGTGGCAGTGGCAGGAGTTTGGTTTCTTCATTTCAGTAGGTGTTGTCTGCTAAAAGTTTCTGGAAAAAAAATTACTCTGAACCTTAATGAAAATAAATAATACACCATTTACTTAACATGATATGTTATACTTTTTTTAGGAAAAAAGAAAGAGAGGGTAATAAAAAGTGTGTGTTTCTTATTTTATTACTTAAAAAGAAAAGTATAAGAATAATGAAATGAAAATAATGTGTATTAGTTCAATTTTAAGATTTATGTGTATGAAAATAATACCGTTGAGAGAGATAATTAATTAAGAGCTTGACCATATCTCAAGCTTGGTTTATGAAAAATATAAGTCATTCAAGCTTATCTCATTTATTTAAACGAGCCAAATATATAGCTTGATTTGACTTATTTAAAATTATGAAAGCTTGAACTCGGCTCGTTTAATTCGTTTATGTTTGATTATTTTCTTTCCTTTTATCTAGTCTCTTCTTAAAGTGTTTTTATTTTTTAAAATTTATTAAGCTAATAATTAATAAACATCTTTATAGTAGAAGATGAATTAAAAATAGAAATAAAGACTTTTTTTTATAATTCACTACATAAAATGATAAAAAAAATTCATAACTTTCCACCATTAAAAAATAGAATTTCAAAATAAGCTTTAACACTTAAAAATGTTCAACATATTCCCACAATGAAATGATTTTTTTTCTTTATGCACGAAGATAAAGCCTATTGACAATTGAATATATTTATTGTTTATCGTTATAAATACTTATTAAAATAAATAACTTTAACAATTTTACATTTTTTTTTCTGATTAACTTTAGTAATTTATGCCTACATTATATATATAATCGAATTATTCTCGCGATTTTAATGTCGAGCCCATAAAAAAAGCTTAAACTTGACTCATTTATATAATTGAGCTTAAATTAGAGCTTGAACTTTTTTATTTAGTTAAACAAATGAGTTTGATTAAATATTTAACAAATCAAATTTAAATAATACACAAATAACTCAACTCATTTATACTTTTAATTAGTATCGTAATTAATTAATTAATTAAATGATAACTTGTATGCATGCAGGCACGTTCTAAATGTTTTGACAACTACGGTTTTTTATGCAAGAATTAAGTTTCATTCAATTCTTATATACCAACTGAAAATAGTATAATGTAAATTGTCACATCAAAACATTTAAATTTTTTTTCTAACAAATTACTTTAGAGAATTTAAAATAAAAAATTTTGTATGAAAAGTAGAATACATTAAATACTTTACTATTTATAAAAAATTCCAATTCTAAATTTTTGACACTTTTAACAAAACCAAAAAAAGAAATTAAATAAGTTCATAACACTATAGATATCTATGTTTATTGTACTGCTTATTATACCATAGTTAAAATGTGACTAGAGTATGGTGAGTGTTAGTAAGAAGTTTATTAGATTACAATAAAAATAATTAAATAGTAACTAACTTACTAACTCAGCAATTCAATTTAACTAATTTCTAATTAACACTAAGCACAATCTAACTAAGGTGACATTGCTTCTCAGTCATTTGATAGCTTATTGCTTCCCTTCTAAAAAGCTGTTTTAGTTGAAAATACCAAAAACGTAACAGTAATACCGATTACTTCTGAGCTATGAATGTGGAAAAAAGGACACCTCGTATTCACACTTCATTTGACTATATTCTGTTGAACGAATTCTAGAACTAGTTTGCGAATCAGCTGCCGACTAATTTTTTACTGTTATACTATCTTCTTCTTTCTCTTTTTCTTTTTCTTTTTTCTTCTCTCGAAAAACCTTGGTATTGTATTTAGACAACTCTATAAAAAGTTTAAAAATAATCATTTCATTATTTTTTTTATAATACTTTTGACATTAATTAATAAAATATAAATTTAATTATATGTATTGATTATTTAACAAAATTATGTCTATTAATTAGTTAATAAATATTTATTAATCAATTTATATATATAAATAATAATAAATTTATATTTTATTAATAAGTGTAAAAAATAATATAAAAAAATAATGTAAAAAAATTAGAGTTAAAAAAAGGTTCCACAATTTTACTGCTACTCTCTCTTACTGTCTGGCAGATAACAGTGTACATCTACCATGTTTGCACTTCGTAGTTTGTAACTCGCAGACACGCAGTGGCGCCCCTCGACACCTGTGGCTGTGAGTGAGTAACGCTTTATGCATAAACAGTATCACTGTACTTATAAATTGGTTTGCTCTCAGAGCCTCAGAACTGGAACAAACAAGAGTGGTAATGGACCCTGTTGCTGTCACCATTCCACCATTCATACAATCTTAGAAGACCATAATCACGAGACTTAAGACCACCCCACTTTTTTTCTTTTCTTCTTGCATATTTGATTTGGCCTCCATCTCCATCTAGAGGACAATATGAAAACTAGCTCGTTTTCCAAATTGGTGTTTGCATTTTGCTTGGCTTTGTGCCTTGGTTCTCAGCTGATTCACTCTAGTGTCACCTATGATAGCAAGGCCATTGTCATCAATGGCCAATGGAGAATCCTCTTCTCTGGCTCCATACATTATCCCAGAACTACCCCAGATGTAAGCTTCTTCTTCTTCTTCCCATTTCCCATAAAAATAGAACTTTACATACTTTCCCAGTTTAATTTTTGTGCTGCTTCTGATTTTGTTCATAAATAACCTGTGTGTAGATGTGGGAAGATCTGATTCAGAAGGCAAAAGAAGGAGGTTTAGATGTGATTGAAACCTATGTCTTTTGGAATGTTCACGAGCCTTCTCCTGGCAATGTACTTCACTGGCTTTTATCTGAATTCCTTCTTCTGTTTTGCTCTATTTTCAACCCGAGTCTCTCTCTAATTTGAGCTTTATTCACTGTGTTCTTCATGCATGCAATTAAATTCAGTACAATTTTGAAGGAAGATATGATCTGGTGAGCATTCTCGCTCTTCATCTTGAAAGTTGTGTAACAAAATGCAATCCTCTGGTACACCATTAACATGTCTTGGATTTTATTTTGGTTGTTCTATTATTATATCAGTATAACATCAAAATAATAGAAAATACAATACAGTACCCAACCAGTTGTAGTTCATTTCTTTCAAGAACCTTATACATTTAGAACCTAGAAGTCCGGTAGCTAGACTAATCTGTTTCCTCTGTGGGGTAGATAAACACGTGCAATGGCTTCTACTGTGATAAGTTTACTCCTAATAGACCCTATAAGCCTACAGTTTGCTAAACTAATCTGTTTCCTCTGTGGGGTAGATAAACACGTGCAATGGCTTCTACTGTGATAAGTTTACTCCTAATAGACCCTATAAGCCTACAGTTTGGACAGAGGCTTGGAGTGGATGGTAAGCTTTTTTATTATCACTCTAAAATTTGGAATGAAGAAATGAATAGCCTGCATAATTTTTCTGTTAAATATGAAGATTTACAGAATTTGGAGGTCCAATTCACCAAAGACCTGTCCAGGATTTGGCATTTGCAGTTACTCAATTTGTAACACGAGGAGGGTCCTTTGTAAACTACTACATGGTTAGTTTACTACTGATTTAAAAATTTAAAAAAATGATGAAGCTGGAACCTACTCTTGTAACTTGCCTAAGTTCCCTTGCATTTACCTGTAGTATCATGGAGGATCCAATTTTGGATGAACAGCTGGAGGCCCTTTCATCACTACCAGCTATGACAATGATGCTCCACTAGATGAATATGGTAAGAACAGAAAATTCTGTACCTTTTATGTAATTTATAGTACTTATTGACCCCGGTAACAACCAAAATCATTCAAGAATCGGGGCAGATAATGGTATGCAAATTAAGTAAACACCCGTCATTACAGTTCTTTTTCTTAGTAACTTCATATGCATCAATTTTAACAATTTTAAGTCCAAACTCCAAACAGCTATCACTCTTCAGTACATTGAAAGTTACAGATTACATCTCAAATGCTTACACTTTTGGGTATTTGGTTGTCAGAACAGTACCCCAGACTATATTACTGATGACTTAACTGACTACTTCTGCAATAAAATATTGTGGGTTTGATTAGGCAACCGAAATATGGTCATCTAAAGGAGCTTCATAGGGCTATCAAGATGTGTGAGCGAGCTTTGGTTTCAATTGACCCAATTGTTACTTCATTAGGGGCCTCCCAATAGGTTTTAACTTAGTTCAAAGTATTTTTTTGCTTTCTATGCGTGTTTAGCTTCTTTACTGACCTAGTAGATATGTAACTTTTCCAGGCTCATGTATACTCCACGGAATCTGGAGATTGTGCTGCTTTTCTCTCAAACTATGACTCAAAATCCTTTGTTAGAGTGATGTTCAATAATATGCACTATAATCTGCCTCCTTGGTCTGTCAGCATCCTGCCTGATTGTAGAAATGTTGTCTTCAATACAGCAAAAGTATGTAACAAAAGTCTGACAGATTTTGATTCATTGAGATTCAATAAATTTAGTCAAACCATTGAATCCTGTTTTCCCTCTTTTAGGTTGGAGTGCAAACATCTCACATGCAAATGTTGCCAACAACTACGCAGATGTTCTCATGGGAGAGTTTTGATGAAGATATTTCTTCTCTGGATGACAGCTCTACAGTCACTGCTCCTGATCTCTTGGATCAGATAAATGTAACACGGGATACAAGTGATTATCTTTGGTATATGGCTAGGTAAGCCTGATTTCCTAAGTGCCTCAAATTTGCTCTTCACGTGATTTTGTCACAATATCTTACTGTTGGAAATCTTTAAGCCTTTAGTTTCCTAATCCTAACTAGCTGAGGAAAGAAAAGAGTCATTCTTTATTTTCATTCCAACATACACTGACACTTTGACCTGTATTTATCGCTCATGCTTAGCAATTCTCATTATACATTTTTCCAACAGACAATAGATTGATTGCATCAATCATTAAAATAAATTATTGAAATTTGTAGATGAGGGATTAATGAGTATGGAATTGGTCTAGCTATGATATTCATGTCTTAGATCAGTCTTTCAGGTTTAAAGCTTAAATAACATCACCTTGACATTTCGATGGAATCTCTCACTGGTTCCAGCTGCTAAATGAAAGAGATTTAGAAACCATTTTGCATATACTTATTCTGTAATTCATTTCATGTCTATGTTTCTGCAGTGTTGATATAGGTTCATCCGAATCCTTTCTACGCGGAGGTGAACCACCCACTCTTATTGTTCAGTCTACAGGCCATGCTGTGCATGTTTTCATCAATGGTCAACTTTCTGGTATATGAATTTACTTGCTTCTCTATTAGATCCCCTTTCTAGCTGATTAGTAAAAGCAAACATGATATATATGATTAAAACCAGGTTCTGCCTATGGAACGAGGGAGTATAGGAGATTCACATATACTGGAAAGGTAAACCTTCTTGCCGGAACAAACAGAATAGCTCTGCTCAGTGTTGCCATTGGACTTCCTGTAAGTTTTGTTTCCCTTGCTTACTTTCCAAAATCCTAGTGTCAGTAAATGTTGAGTTTTGGTAAATAAAGGTTGTTGGTCTAGTGCTCAAGTTCATTCAAGACTTAAACCTTTATAACATTATAAAAATATTAATTAATGGCTCAATTCTTTGTCTACTAATAACTAATATCATTGACCGAATGCTTTTTTTTTTTTTTGTACTCAAAGAATGTGGGAGGACATTTTGAGACATGGAACACAGGAATCCTTGGTCCAGTTGAACTCCATGGACTTGACCAGGGAAAGTGGGACTTGTCCTTGCAGAAATGGACTTATCAGGTTGCTTAGTCTTACTTTAGATGCTTAAGCTGGCTTACTTTCAAAAAGAGAATCTTACTAAGAGATGCCTCTGAACAGGTTGGGTTGAAAGGAGAGGTTATGAATATTGCCTCTCCAAATGGTATCTCTTCTGTTGAGTGGATGCAGTCAGCAATAGTTGTTCAAAGAAATCAGCCACTGACTTGGCACAAGGTAAAATTAAAGAGAAATGTGCTCAAGTTTGACTGAAAACAAAATATTAGCTTCAAAACAGATAAAATTGATCTGTAAACTGTGCAGACTTATTTTGATGCTCCTGAAGGAGACGAACCGTTGGCATTGGATATGGAGGGTATGGGTAAAGGTCAAATATGGATTAATGGACAGAGTATTGGAAGATACTGGACTGCATTTGCTACTGGTAATTGCAATGAATGTAATTATGCTGGGTCATTTAGACCTCCAAAGTGCCAGTTTGGTTGTGGACAACCAACCCAGCGATGGTAAGTGTTGTTAACATTGTAGCTTCTGCAACCATTATAATCATATTGGGAAATATAGGATGCAGGGCTCATTCAGGCACAAAAGTATCTTATATTTCATTTTGTACAAAATATTTCAGGTACCATGTACCTCGATCTTGGTTGAAGCCAACTCAAAATCTTTTGGTTATTTTTGAGGAACTTGGAGGAGATCCTTCAAGAATTTCTCTTGTAAAGAGATCAGTGAGCAGTGTCTGTGCTGATGTGTCAGAGTACCATCCAAATATTAAGAATTGGCACATTGAGAGCTATGGTAAGTCAGAAGATTTCCATCCACCAAAGGTTCACTTGCATTGTAGCCCTGGACAGACCATCTCTTCCATTAAATTTGCAAGCTTTGGAACTCCTTTGGGGACTTGTGGGAATTATGAGCAAGGAGCTTGCCATTCCCCCGCATCCTATGCCATTTTAGAGAAGGTGCTCTACCATACTCTTGATTTCACAATCCACTCCATTAACTTCAAAAAAGTGTTTCATTGGAACATAGTTAACTAGTGCTCTTTTTTTGTTTTATTTTTCACAGAAATGTGTAGGAAAACCAAGATGCACAGTCACTGTATCAAACAGCAACTTTGGGCTAGATCCATGTCCAAAGGTGTTGAAGCGGTTATCAGTTGAAGCTGTTTGCACTCCAACTGCTACAAATTGGATGGGTTGATTGGGTAACGATGCACCCTTTTACGTGTAGTGTGTAGTGACTTAAACCACAAGAAAAAGGAATGAATAATAAAATGAGTATAGGTAAAGTTAATGGTAGCTGTTATGAAATGTTGGTGGTGTCAAAGGCACGTAGTTTATAATTTTATTAAGTGTGGTTAACAGGGCTTGTATAAATTATTCATTGTTAGATAGGTGAATCAGAAACCTGGGGTCTGAAATTTGGACCCTTATGTGTGAGTTTAGAGTACCAGTCCCCGACCTTTTAACCGGATATGGGCACTGGGAAGAGAGCCAATTACGTTGGAGTGATGTGTGTTTTTGTTTGTATTGATGGGGTGAGTCAAACTGCAAATCAGGTTCAAGTTGGGAGCGGATCCTACTGTAGCCATTGTCTGATGAAGTTTATAGAAGTTCATTTTTCTGTCTACTTTTCCTGCTATTGTATTTTTTATTTTGTGATTTAACATTTATTTTAGATGTTTTGTTTTTCAATTTGTTCCTCAGATTAATTTTCTCAATTAAGGACCTTTCAGTTAATTTTTTTTTTCAATGTTATCTTTCTATCCAATAAGTAATAGCACCATTAATAAAAAATGTTGATGTGTATCGTTTTCTGTCAATGAGATGTGGATGTGTTTTATTTTGTTCTAACATGACAATAATGTGTCATTTTATATTTTTAAAATTATAAAAATTAAGAAAATATAAAATTAAAAATAGTTCAAAATCATTCTGATATACTTATTATTATTTTGTTATAATTATTCTTTAATTTTAAAAACTACTATTATGTTAAAATGATTATTCTTTAATTTCATTGCCATGTTGGCAAAAAATTGAAACACGTCAGTACCATCGTGACAAAAAACGGTACATGTAAGTAATTTTTATTAACGGTATTAGTTTTAAATTGACTGGTCCTTAACTGAGAAAAAAATCTAAAAAAGACCAAATTAAAAAAGAAGACATCTATAGAAACCCAAAATAAATGTTTACTCTTTATTTTGTACTGATTTTATTTTAGTTGTAGCATCCTGGTGCGTCTAGCCATGATGGTCATGCAAAACATAACAAGGTTACATTAGAAACAACCAAATTGTCAACGAAAGAAACTTGCATAAACAAGTAATACCGAAAGTCAACAACTTTTAGAAGCATTGGAAATTGATTTGAATTCAAAATAAATTATTCAATACCCTCATTCATAAATCGTTATAATCAAATGATGTGACAGACAGCTGCACTTCTCTTATATTGTTATTCAAGTTCTTAATTCAAGAATATGTCACCCATACATATAATTATCCATCGAGAAAGACTTTTATCCCGAAGCGAGCTGACCTTCATCATTTCGATAATGCTTACAGCCTACCAGAGTGATGAGGAAATAAATTCCAACTTAAACAAGATTGAGAGAAATTCTTCATAAGGAATAATTGTCTATGAGGATCAACTCCTATCTTATAAATCAAAGTATTTTCTACTGAGATTGGTAAAATTTTAATTGTACTCTCCTTCTACACATGTCCTTGCTCTTTCATATTCTCCTTCAGCTTCATATTTTCATTTTCCTTCTTTTCCTTATCTTCTCTTTAATTATTCCTTAATTATCCACTCAATAATGATTAAGATTCTTTTTTTCTTTAATTATCTTCAATCAAATTTAAAATTCTTTTGGCCAATGGATTTTTCAGCAATCAACAATTACTCAATTTTTTTGAAATTTTCCAAATTTACAAATGTAAGTTAGTTTGCAAATATTTTCCAAATTTACAAATTTACTCCATTTTCACTTGGAAACATTTCCTAAAATTCATTGTAGGAAGAATTTTAGTGTGCAGTGAATGATATTAAGAGTAATTACTAAATATCTTGTAGTTTACAATGTTTCTAACTCATGAAATTGGTTTGTTGAGAAAACATGATGAATTACCTAATTCAGTTTCGTCCAATTCGTAGCTTATATTTTTTTTTCGATGATAAGTAATAGGATTAAAACATGAAGATGAACTACAAATGGTTATATATTGATTTCTATTCTATGATTATTATCTAGACATTAAGATTAAAGTCATGGTAAATTCCTGTTACTGACTAGTTTCCATTAAATTTGGTGTATACCTGTTGATACGCTATGTAAAGAGAACCAAACATAGCACTTAAGATAATAATTAGTCCTACCCATGGATATGTTTGGAAATTGAAGAAGAAAAGAGAAAGAAAAGATTTCGGTGTAACCTTTTTATTTTGGAGACTTTCTTAAGCGATGTATTTTAATTATTTCTCCAAAATCCTTCAACGGTCGCTATATTAAGTTGCTCAAATTTGTAAAAATTTTAGAGAAAAACTAATCAAATCACTATTATATGACACTCACTTTCTTTTCTTGTATTCATTTCAAATATTGAAACAATAGAGAAAATTCATCATTTAAACCCCTTATCCCAATATTCCCTCCCTTCTTTTCCCTTGTTTACTTTTCTTCCTTTCCCTTTCCTTTTTCCCATCAAATCCCAAACATATTAAGGCAGAGACAAAATTCTATCTTGTGGGTGCCAAGAAGCTAATAAATCATGGCACCCGAGTCACCCCTTGGCTCCACCCCAATGTTTCAATACTTAGTAGAAATTGAAATCAGGAATGTTCATAATATGTCAGATGGAGAACCACCAATTGTTCTTAAAGATTATAAAACTGTATGGTATGTAGTAATAGAAACACCTAAAAAGTATTCGTTACTAGATTATAAAATAGAGATATCAGTACATCTATGGCACTCTGATGGCTAAAGTCAAGATTAACACTAGCAAGATTAAGCACTAGTTGTAGCCAAATGTTTTGCTATGGTCTTCTGTAGCTCATCCTTCTTTGCTCCCATTACTTTGTCAACAATCGTTCCCTCTTTCACAAACACCTCCACAGCCCAATCTTGAGCAACAGACTGCAAATGACAAATTATTTACTATTAGTCCCTAAACGAATTCTTTCTTAAACTTTTCTAATGGATTTTTTTTTATCTCTGGGAAGAGAGGAGGGGAGATTATTACAAATTCAGATTTTCTTTAACCTTCAATTCATCCACATCCACTTTGAGAAATATGACATTTGGCAACTTCTTAGCCAGCTCAGCCAGGAATGGTGCAATAAAACGGCAGGGTCCACACCAAGAAGCAGTAAAATCCACAACAACCTGGCACAAGTATATAGGGATATTGGTCCTATGGAAACTCAGTATCCTTATTTTTTGGGGATGAGAGTTGGGAATGTGATAAAGCCTCTGATTTATTACTTGGTCACTTTGGGGCTCCCAAAAAAGATTTTAGCTAGGATGCTGGAGAAGAGAGCCTATGTACTTGGGTATGATCTTGAAGAGACTGTGAAACCAAATGTGGATTGTTTGATTAGTTTTGGAATAAGGAGGGAGTGTCTTCCTTCAGTTATTGCTCAGTATCCTCAGATTTTTGGGTTGCCCCTTGAGGCTAAGTTGTCTTCACAGCAGTACTTGTTTAGTTTGAAACTAAAGGTTGATGCTGAAGGGTTTGCAAGAATGGTAGAGAAAATGCCACAGGTGGTTAGCCTTCACCAACATATGATTATGAAGCCAGTTGAATTGGATGCTAAATTGTAGTGACCAGAGATTTGAAGAGAGATTGCAGGGTAATTACATTGAAACTGAAAGTGTAGGTCCGTCATTCTGTATGGGTGGGAAGTTAGAGCTACCAGGGAATGCGATAGAGTCAGACGAGGAAGAGGAGAGTGGAGAGTGATGATGAAGTATTATACTGACAAACTGTTTCTCTTTAGCACAACAATTTTTTTTTGCTACAGTTGATGAAGTAACTACAAAATGTAACTGTCATCACATGGAGAGCAAATTTTTAATCTATTTTTTCGTTTTATATTCTTGTTGCATTTGTTTACTACCAATAGTTGACATTTCAAGTTTTCTGTCCATTCATTATGTACAATTATTCTTGGAGGTGGAGTAAAGTCTGAAACCATGATAATATGCAATACATGTTAGTTATCTTGCCCTGAACTTTTATGCAAATTATGTCTGTTTTGAATTCAGATTTTAGTAAGTTTCCTTCAATATTTAGTAATAGTGCCATAAAGACGGAATTTTCAAGTCGCCTTTTATGCTTGTTAAGTCAGAGTTGAAAAAAGTTGATTATGAACACAGGCGACAAGAAAATCAATCCAATTAAGGATCAGGCTTAACAGGAATAATGATATTTCAATCAACCCGTCTCACACTTCTGTGCAAATGTAAGACTCCCCCATCAGTCATCCTAGTTATTACGGGGACAGCAGAAAAGTGAAAAAGACGTGAGACAAAAGAGAGCAAAAGTAATATACTTGAAAATTTTAGTCTTTATTTAGCAAAAAAATCTAATAACAAATATTTCACTATCCTCAATCCTTTATGTGAGGTCCAGCCATATTCCATTTGGTGGTTAAAGTCAATAATGAAGGCAATTGTTTTGTCAAACAATTGCAGAACAATTTCGGTGGAGGGTAGAAGTTGGAAGACAAATGCATTAATTGAAGGATGTTGGAAATCTCTATAAATAAAGATTGAATTCTTCCATCCGAGACACACAATAACAGAGTCTCACAAGAGAAAGAAAGTGAGAGAAAAATTAAAGAGAGTCTTAGAGAGAGTTTTCTAAGAGAGAAAAATAGTAGTGAGCCAATTTGTGAGAGTGTTATCCACAAATTGAGGATACAATATTCTTGTATTTTTGTATTCTCATTATTTTATAGTGGAGGTTTAAGTGGCCTACGAGTCCCGTGGTTTTTCCTTACTCACATTGGGAAGGTTTTTCACGCTAAAAATTTCCTGGAGTTGTTATTACACTTATTTTACGCTTCCGCATAGTGCCTATTTTTTAGTTCACAGAGGAGGAAAATTATGCTGGTATTTCCCAACAGTGGTATCAGAGCTCTCTTAGAGCTCTCGGATGCTAAAAGTCTTGGGATTCATAAGAAAATTCTTAGTATGCTTCTGTGGTTGCAGCATTGTCTGATCTTCCACATCAGAAAAGAATTATTCTCGTTGCTGGAAATAACGTGTGGCGGTGTGAAAGTGTTGTCTAGGAAAGTTCTGGTTAAGAAAGACTTGGTATTTAAGTGTGTCCATTAGTGAACCACCTCTCTTTCCTGGAAACTTACCTGGTGCGCTGTTTGCATACTACAGTTATTACTTCAGTATACGGTACTATTTATATATATACAGTATTGACCTGTGTAATTCAATATGGAGGGAGCTGTTACTCATGATGGAGATATGTTCAAGCTAACTGTTGAAAATTACTCCTATTGGAAGCCGATGATGGAAGACCACTTATACTGCAAGGATTTGTATGAGCTAATTACCCAGAAGGATAAACCGGAAGGAAAGAACGACAAAGATTGGGAGCTCCTGAATTGGAAGGCAGTAGCTATGATCCGCAAATACATTGATCGCTGTTTGTTCGAGCATGTATCAACTTATGCAAATGCGTATGAGTTGTGGACCAAACTTGAATCCTTGATTCAAAAGAAGACGCCCAGAAACAAAGTCCACCTTGTCAGACGACTGGTGAAGTTGGAGTACTCGGACGGTCAGAACATGATCGAACATTTGAATACCTTCAAAGGTATTGTGAATCAACTGACAAAGACAGAAATGAAGATAGATGATGAGTTGCAAACTCTTCTACTCCTCAGTTCTCTGCCTGAGAGTTGGGATACTCTAGTTGTCACTCTCAGCAATTCTGCTCCAGACGGAAAGCTTAGCATGAATTCTGTTATAGACAGTTTGCTGAATGAAGAGTCAAGACGGAGGGAAAGAGGCTTGAACAACCAGTTTGAAGCCAACGTTGTTGACAACAGAGGAAGAAATAAGAATCGTGAAAAAGGAGGTCGTGGAAAATCACAAGGTAGATCCAAATCTCGCACTAGACTAAGTTGTTATTACTGTGGTAAACAGGGCCACAGAAAGTCTGAGTGCAGATTCTTGAAGAGAGATCAACAAGCTGGAATAGTCCATCCTGACCAGATAGACCCAAAGAAGAAGAAGGAAGAAGGAACAACTACTGCGGTGGCCTCGAATGATGAGAATATATTTCTTGTCAGAGAAGAAAATTATCTAAACATTGCATCTGATGATTGCATATGGATAATTGATTCCGAAGCGTCCTTTCACGTCACACCTCATGAAGGTTTTTTCTCATCATACCAAAAAGGAAATTTTGGTACGGTGAAGATGGGCAACCACGTCACGAGTAAAATCGTCGGTATTGGTGAAGTAACTTTGATAAGTGAGAATGGAACCAAGCTTGTGCTGAAGGAGGTAAGACATGTACCTGAGATGCGTCTAAACCTTATCTCAGCAGGCAAACTAGACAAAGCTGGGATGATAAACCAGTTTGGTGCCGGCAGATGGAAACTCAGCCAAGGAAGCATGATTATTGCTCGCGGTAGAAAGGAAGGCTCTCTGTACATTATGCAGGGAAAGATATGTAAGGAGGAGATAAATGTTGCTCAAAACGCAAGCAAGGAATTGTGGCACAAACGATTGGGCCACATGAGCGAGAAGGGTCTGGAAATCTTAGCAAAACACTATCTTCCAAACATAAAAGGGCAGCCACTTGAATCCTGTGAAGACTGTCTAGCAGGCAAACAACACAGAGTATCTTTCAAAAGATCAGATGATGCAAGAAGAAGAAAGCAGATTCTGGATCTTGTTCACTCAGATGTTTGCTCAACATCTGAAAGGTCCCTTGGCGGTGCCCAATACTTTGTTACCTTCATTGATGATCACTCTAGGAAGGTGTGGGTGTATTCATTGAAGACGAAAAATCAAGTTCTTCAAGTTTTCAAGGAATTTCATGCTTCTGTAGAACGAACATCTGGAAGAAAGTTGAAATGCTTGAGAACTGACAATGGCGGAGAGTATAGAGGTCCATTTGAGGATTATTACAAGACTCATGGGATAAGACATGAGAAAGTACCCCCTAAGACACCTCAGATGAATGGACTAGTTGAGAGAATGAACAGAACGATTGCAGAGAAAGTCAGGAGCATGCTTTCTCATGCAAAACTCCCCAAGGCATTCTGGGGTGAAGCAATAAAAACTGCAGTTGATTTGATCAATTTGTCTCCTTCAAGACCTTTAAATGGAGAGATTCCAGAAGAAGTATGGTCTAGAAAGAAAGTTTCGTATGGTCATTTGAGAGTCTTTGGGTGCAGGACATTTGTCCATATTCCTAAAGATGAAAGAGCAAAGCTTGATGCAAAGACGAAGGAGTGCATATACCTTGGTTCACCAAGTGATGAACTTGGCTTCAGATTATGGGATCCTGTAAACAAGAAGATTGTTCGAAGCAGAGACGTGGTATTCTATGAAGATCAGACAATCCAGGATATTCAGCAATCTAAGAAGCCAAAGATCATTGTGGTACACAATTCAGGGGGAGAGATTCCTCAAAGGAATGAGCAACCTGATCAGACAATACAACCTCATCAGATGGAGCAAGCTGATCAGACAGAACAACTTGGCCAGACAGAACAAAGTCAAGCAATGCAGGGAGAACAGATGGAGACTGATCAGGTAGAACAAGAACCTCAAACGAGAAGATCAACGAGAGTCAAACAACCATCAAGAAGGTATTTCTCAGATGATTATGTCACTTTCACTGATGAAGGGGAACCTCAAAGTTTCATGGAAGCCATTGAGACGAATGATAAAGAGAAATGGATGCAAGCCATGCAAGAAGAAATACAGTCCCTGAAAGAGAATCAGACGTATGACCTGGTGAGATTACCAGATGGACGAAAGACATTGAAAAATAAGTGGGTATTCAAACTCAAGACTGAAGAGAATAACCCAAACCCCAGGTACAAAGCAAGGATTGTTGTGAAGGGGTGCAACCAGAAGAAAGGCATAGATTTTGAAGAAATCTTCTCACCAGTGGTGAAGATGACATCCATTAGAGCGATCCTTGGTCTAGCTGCAAAACTAGACTTGGAAATAGAACAGCTTGATGTTAAAACAACATTCTTACATGGAGACTTAGAGGAAGAAATTTATATGGAACAACCAGAAGGTTTCGAAGAACCAGGCAAGGAACACCTAGTGTGTCGTTTGAAGAAAAGCCTCTACGGTCTGAAGCAAGCTCCAAGGCAATGGTACAAGAAGTTTGATCTCTTCATGACCCAACACAATTTCAAGAAGACCTCCGCAGACCATTGTGTGTTTGTGAAGAACTATGGAAATGGTGAATCCATCATACTATTGTTGTATGTTGATGATATGTTGATTGTTGGGAAAGAT
Organism: Ormosia emarginata; assembly: GCA_029884605.1. Lineage (NCBI taxonomy): Eukaryota > Viridiplantae > Streptophyta > Magnoliopsida > Fabales > Fabaceae > Ormosia > Ormosia emarginata. The sequence goes on from JAQQTP010000064.1 coordinate 5,218,887, forward strand.
AAGACAAAGATAACTGCTCTCAAGAAGGCATTGAGCAAATCATTTGCCATGAAAGATCTAGGTGCAGTAAAGAAGATTCTTGGAATGAAGATCATCAGAGATCGATCTAGAAGGATGTTGTGGATGTCACAGGAAGACTATATCAAGAAAGTTCTTGAAAGGTTCAGCATGCATAATGCCAAACCTGTACATGTTCCAATACCTGGTCATATCAAACTGAGTAAGACGCAATGTCCAGGAAATGACGAAGAAAAAGAAGAAATGAGCAAGGTGCCCTATTCTTCTGCTGTTGGTAGTCTTATGTATGCAATGGTCTGTACAAGACCAGATATTGCTTATGCTGTAGGAGTTGTGAGTAGATTCTTATCGAATCCAGGAAAGGAGCATTGGAATGCTGTGAAATGGATACTAAGGTATCTGAAAGGAACTGCCAAAAGATGCTTGTGCTTTGGCAATGGAAATCTAATGCTTATTGGGTATTCAGATGCAGACATGGCAGGAGATGTGGATTCAAGAAAGTCTACATCAGGATACCTGATTACTTTTGCAGGGAGAGCTATCTCATGGCAGTCAAGACTACAAAAGTGCATTGCTTTAAGCACCACAGAAGCAGAATTCATCGCAATCACCGAAGGTTGCAAGGAGATCTTGTGGATGAAGAAGTTCCTACAAGAGTTAGGACAGGATCAAGAAAGCTATGTTCTCTATTGCGATAGTCAGAGCGCAATTCATCTCAGCAAGAACTCAACCTTTCATTCAAGGTCGAAACACATTGACGTAAGGTATCATTGGATTCGTGATGTGTTGGAAAGTAAACTGCTGCAAATTGAGAAAATACACACAAAAGACAATGGGGCAGATATGATGACTAAAGCTCTACCTAAAGAGAAGTTAGAAGTTTGCAAAGAAGTTGCAGGCTTAGCATCAACCCCAAACTAATCCAAGGATATTTTTCCAATGGCTGGAGGGGGAGAATTGTGAGGTCCAGCCATATTCCATTCGGTGGCTAAAGTCAATAATGAAGGCAATTGTTTTGTCAAACAATTGCAGAACAATTTCGGTGGAGGGTAGAAGTTGGAAGACAAATGCAGTAATTGAAGGATGTTGGAAATCTCTATAAATAGAGATTGAATTCTTCCATCCGAGACACACAATAACAGAGCCTCACAAGAGAAAGAAAGTGAGAGAAAAATTAGAGAGAGTCTTAGAGAGAGTTTTCTAAGAGAGAAAAATAGTGAGCCAATTTGTGAGAGTGTTATCCACAAATTGAGGATACAATATTCTTGTATTTTTGTATTCCCATTATTTTATAGTGGAGGTTTAAGTGGCCTACGGGTCCCGTGGTTTTTCCTTACTCACATTGGGAAGGTTTTTCACGCTAAAAATTTCCTGGTGTTGTTATTACACTTATTTTACGCTTCCGCATAGTGCCTATTTTTGAGTTCACAGAGGAGAAAAATTATGCTGGTATTTCCCAACACTTTATTCTCTTGTTTCATAAATCTGAACTGGGTTATAATACAACTAGCCAAGAAAACATAACATAACTAATCAACGGCAACAACAAAACTTAAATGCAAATACTAGGTTCAACTATGATTCTTGATAACTCATAACTAAAGATAACACAACAATATAAAATACAGAAATATCAATAATCAGGTTTATGTAGATTGTCAAACAAATAATGAAAGACAATGTCATAAATCCATTCATTCTGGACAACTTATAATCTTACAGTACCATCAGAAGGCATATAAATGAAAACAAAACAACGTAAGAACCTAAGAGGGGTAGTGGTTATGTGCATAAGAACATCAAAACAAAATTTTGAAGGCCTATACGATAATAAATGTCAGAATTATTAAAAACCCCATAGCTAATAACAGTTAGAAAGAAACAATTACAGACTTTCCATAAATGAATTCTGCTAGTGCTATCTTAGTACGCCTGAAAAACAGTGAAATCAAAGTGATTCTTGTATGGATCCCAGTGAAGGCCAATCTCATCCCCTATCTTCAAGTCTCTTCTTTTCACAAATTCTTGGACCCATTTGCCAATGAAAACATAGCTTCTTGAAGAACCCCATCTCTTGAAAACCAAAGAGTGCATGGTGTTAGTGTCCACGTCCCAAAACGTAACTTGAATTCCTCTGTCAGTCTCAGCATCCCTTTGGGCATCAGCACCCAACACAGGCAGCACCAAGTTCTCTGCCAAATCTTTGGCCAGCAAGAGCCTGCTCATGTTGCCAAGATCACTTTCTTGAAGGACTTTCTTGATCTTCCATGGATCATCATAAAGCATCAAATCCATTGAGTAGCCCCACCTTCTCTCTGCATCATTGCATGCTCTCTTTCTTGCAGCCATGGGATCTTTGTGGCCATGTTTCCTCTTCTTGGTGGAAGAAGAATCAGAGGCATGTGTTTCGGTTGTGATGCAAGGACACACACCCGTTGATAAATGGGAGCAACTATTCTTCGTGGAAGAATCAGAGGTATGTGTACAAGGACACACACCCATTGATAAATGGGTGCAAACATTCTTGGAGGAAGAACCAGAGGCATGCGTCTGGGTTGTGAGACAAGGACACACACCCAACGATAAATGGATGCAAATGTTGGTGCCGTTGAAAGCCATAGCAGCAGAGACTTCTTGTTCTTGGAGTCTATTAGCATAAACCCTTTCGTGAAATTTCAAACGTAGTTGCTTTCCCATGATCACTGATGCAAGGAGGGCGCAACAAGATAACTGATATAGTGCATAAAATTTAGGAGTGTGCCTGTGCTTTTATATAGATAGTTTTGGTTTTCAACGAAACTTCACTCTTAAGTATCTAATTTTTAATCTCTCTCTACTAAATCTCTAGTTTGGATTAAAAAAGATTTTTTAGAGATTAAAGTGTTATATCACACAATATTAAGAGATTAAAGTATATATATATATATATATATATATATATATATATATTAATTAATGTCTCAGTCTTGGATAATTTCATTTTTTGTAATATATTCTTTTTTAAAATTTCACTAGTTAAAATGGTTAAAATTTTAAATGATGAAATTACAGTGAATCAAGTAAATACAGGCTATGCAATTTGGGTTACAGCTGGATAAATGGGTTGTGGTCTGCGGACTATGATCTGTTTATGATATATAATTAAAGAATAAATGTATTCAGTGACAAGAGACTCAGTCTCAAAACAGAATTATATTTTAAATTGATTTCAATAATCAATAATTGTTTTTTAAAGTGTTGATAAGAGAAATATTTATAACTCTCAAATAAAATAAACTAAATACAAATCAAATACTATTAGCTAATGATAAGATTAATTATAAAATTGATAAAATACTTAAAATTAAATCAAAAACAAAAATAAATCGATCTAAATCGAACCATAAAACACATCTACTTTTAATTTGCAAGTTATTAAACGATTGTGACCTGCTAACCTGCAGGCCAACTCCCTAAATATTTATTTTTTAAAAAATATTATTTTAACATTTTTTTTCAAATAGTTCTCTTATTCAATGCTTAAAAAAATTTATCTCAAGCTTAAATGATTCTAAAGGATCAAATATATAAATAACTTCTTAAAGCAAAGTATAAAAAATATAAAAAAATGTAAAATAAAAGCAAAGAAAAGAAACAAAATAAGAAGTGGGGCCCGCAAGTTAGCCCACAAATCTACGGGCTAAACTAGTGCAAACATGAACTACTGTTTTGCTAACCCATTTAAAATACAAGTCAATCGAATATACCTCGTTTATCTTTAGCTCATCGCATACTGAGCCAACTCATGAACTTACTCCTCTCATCCCCTACCTCTAATCCGGTCAATAGGACTAGCATAGTCAAATTAATTCGTAAACCTACTCTTAGCTCAGTTTATTAACAACTTAATGAGCTAAATATTTTGACTCATTTGTTAAACGAGTTGGACTTAAGTTTTCATTTGCTCGGACTTAAGTTTTTATTTGCTCGACATATTATAGCTCGTGACATGATTTTTTTTTATATATATATATATATATATATATATATATATATATATGAAGATTATTAACTTTCACACCTTCATGTAAAACTTAGTAATCTTCACATTTTTTTTGGACAAAAAGACTAACATTTTCTTTTATAAAACAACTTAATTTTGACGGTGTTTTAAAAGTTTAAGGCTATCAGAATTAATGAAGAAAGAGAATATTAACACAAGTATTAATGATAAAAGAGAATTTTAATCTTCTCATTAAATAAAAAAGAAAAAGATAAAAAAACAACGAATTTAATTATTTAATAAGTAAAGGTACACAACCTTTTTTAAAAGAAAAAATTAACCATTTCTAAAAATTTCTTCATTTTAGAATTTGAACTACGAGTAGTAATTTATTTTATGAAGTCAGGGTTCAAGTCCTTAACTTGATTTTTTTTTTTTTTTAAATTTTTCAACCAAATATTTTTTTCTTCATTTTATAATCCAAATTATAATACTATTTTACCAAATTGGATTCACAACCTGACTTGGTTTTTTTTTTTTTTTTTTAAACCATTTTTTTATAAATTTATTTTATAATTTAAATTTTTAACCAGTTATTTCTTTTTAAAAGTTTTCTTTTTAACTTTCTAAACCCAACTTAGTTTATTTATTAATTTTTTTAATTTGATATTTTAATTGTTTTAACGGGTTTGATTTTGAAAAATTTAATCAAAGTTGGGATTGTAAACCTTTTTAACCTGAACTTTGATTTATGTACCAAAAAAATTATAAAGTTTTTATGTATAATTTTTTTTATGAAACAAATAAATTTATTTTTTCATTTTCTTTTTAATTTAATGAGAAGATGCAAATTCTCCTCATCATTAATATATGTGTTAGTTTAATCTTTTTCATTAATTTTGATAATCCTAAGTTACTATAACACCCTTAAAACTAAGTTGTTTTATAAAGAAAAATGTTGATCTTTTTGTCCAAAAAGAATGTGTAATATATATATATATATATATATATATATATATATAAGGGACATATCTAGTGAGAGGAGTGATTATTGTGAGAGGGTGAGAGAAGTGAATCTTGACCATACAACCATACATGGATGGTCAAGATTAAAAGTTACTTAAAAGTCATGTGACCACTTAAAAAAGTTACATGCATTTATGTTCTAATCTTGACCATTCATATAAGATCTAATGGTCAAGATTCACTCCTCTCACTCTCTCATAATAAACACTCCTCTCACCTGAGTAAGATCATATATATATATATATATATATATATATAGGATCTTACTCTGGTGAGAAGAGTGTTTATTGTAAGAGGTGAGAAGAGTAAATATTGACCATTAGATCTTACATGAAAGGTTAAGATTAGAACATAAATGCATGTGACTTTTTTAAGTGATCACATGACTTCTAAGTAACTTTCAATCTTGACCATCCATGTATGGTTGTATGATTAAGATTTATTCCTCTCACCCTCTCATAATAAGAACTCCTCTCACTAGATATGTCCCATACACACACACACACACACATAGGGCATATCAAGTGAAACACACACATATAGGGCATACACACAAATTAGTTTTTATTGTGAGAGAACAACACACACACCATACAACACACATAGGGCATATCAAGTGAAACACACACATATAGGGCATATCAAGTGAAATTAGTTTTTATTGTGAGAGAATGCGAGAAGTAAATCTTGACCATACAATCACACACATAGGGCATATCAAGTGAAACACACACATATAGGGCATATCAAGTGAAATTAGTTTTTATTGTGAGAGAATGTGAGAAGTAAATCTTGACCATACAATCATACATGGATAGTCAAGATTAAAAGTTACTTAAATGTCATGTGACCACTTAAAAAAGTCACATGCATTTATATTTTAATCTTGACCATTCATGTAAGATCTAATGATCAACATTTACTCCTCTCACCTCGACAATAAACACTCCTCTCACCTGATCAAGTAAGATCATATATATATATATATATATATATATATATATATATATATATATATGGATATATATATCAAAGTGAGAGGAATGTTTATCGTGAGAGAGTGAGATGATAGAATCTTGACATATTAGATCTTACATGAATGATCAAGATTAGAAAATAAATGCATGTAATTTTTTTAAGTAGTATATATATATATACATATTAACATTTAATTTTATTTTTTATCGACTATGTTACTTTCAAACTATATATATGAAAAAAAATGAAGTTATGAATTTGAGCCTAATTTATTAAAACAGAAAAGCTTAATTAACACAAACAATGTGCACAAAATTAAAAACAAAAAAAAATTAAAAATTTGTAGGTTAACAGTACTGATATGTTTCTAATATCGGTATGACGAATATTTTGATGTATCCATGCTTCTTAGATAAGAAAGGTTTAAAAATAATATTTATCCTTAAATAGAACAAATAGACTCTAAAAAAACTTTTAGAAAACTACTTGTAAATATCCTAAATGTATGTTATAGATATTTTATAACTTTGTAAAATATCTAGATATTTTATATATTTTATATATTTTACTGACTTTGTAAATATCTAGCAATTAGTATATTCATTTACAAATTGAATATGCCAATTATTTAATTTTTTTATTTCAACATAAAATAAAATTGTAAAATATTACCTTCAGTTTTATTTCATTAATTAACATATAAATAGAAATACAATTTTCAACATTGATGTAGAAATATTAGATTGAAATACAGTTTTATTTCGTTAGTTAACATATCAATAGTAAAACAATTTTCAACACACTAACTATTTTTTATTTTATTTTAATGATCACTAATTATTAATATTTATATGCAAACACACCCACGTTAAATAACTAGGCTAATTTTAATTGAGGTAGAAAAATTAGGCTCCACCAAGCAAGCTATAGTTAATGGACATTCGTCCACTCCACCCCTAGAGTGGACTTGGACCAACATATAATTCCTATAAACGAAAGCGACAAAATTAAAAATATTGAAATTATGTGAACGCAATGCTAAACAAGAAAAATGTTGAAAGTTTAAAACAGAATTAAAGGGTGTTTGGGAATTATTATTTTTAGGCAATTACGGCTTTTTTTTTGGGATAAAAGCTGTTTTGAATTAATAATAATGAGATATTTGGAATAAGTAGATAAAAGTTCATTATAATAATAGATTATTTTCCTATTCTAAAATATAGCTTATTTTGAAAAGCTTTTTTTTATCTAGCATTATGATTATAATAATCCTTTTTATTATAATCCTTTTTTTATTATATTTTACTAGCTTGCAACACAGTTTAACTATATAAAATTAAATTTTTTTATAAAACTCAAAACATATCTCAAAAGTAATTTTCAATTAACATATTCAAATATGAAGTTGATAATGATACATATCGTTACATGTTTTAGCATAGCCTTATAGGGTTGTAGAACAATATTAATGCGGGATATAAACTATTCCTGTGGTATTCTAGTTTAGGGTCTTTACTTCACCAATTTTTTTTTTTTTTATCATAATGGATTATTGAATAATTTAAACACTATCTACAATCCTGCAACTATTGAAACTTGCAGCGCTCCAATAGCTAAACTTTGGAGAGTTTCCTGGTGCTTGAGATGACTTTGGGAGCTAGATGCCACAAGGTGTCAGCAAGACAGTAATTCTTTAACCATCATAAATAAGTTGATTATTGTGTTTAGAATAAACTAAAACTAAAAATAATTTAATTTAATTTAGAAATTAAATTTTCAATTTAAAAGTCATTATAAAAATTAAAATTTGAATTATTTTATATTCAAAATTCAGTAAAAATATATTTAATTTGATTATTTTATATTTTTTATTTTATGGAAAGTAAAATAAAAAATTAATAAAGATAAAATACTTTATTTATTTAAAATAAAATTAAATCTTAACAAATCTTTATCATATTTTATCAAATTTTTAAATCAAAAGCAATAAAATCAATATAATTTTAGAAATCAAATAATTTTTTTTATGATTTCAAATAAAGATTTGATTTATATATCAAATCATTTCACATTTATTTATATTAAGGGTCCGCACTACTTTAGAAAGGAAATAGTACACCTTTAAGCCAGGATATTATGGCTCATATCTTTTGCTACATAAGCGACTTTTAAGCGAGGTTATGATGGCTTATATCCACACAGATTTAACAAAAAATTTTAAGTTAAAATATCTAATTATGAAGAAAAATAATATTATGCTTCAACTTTGTTGATAATTATAAGTTCTCAACAAGAGATGGTACAATTGCTTCTTATACTACTCTCAAACTTTCAACAACAGAGAAATATTTTTCTTTTGGTAATAGGCCCAATAAGCCTAGGAGAGACCCCACCATTGGAGTGCGGCCTAGGAACGCCCCACACAGGGCCAGGGGAGGGGGGAAGGAGGCCCCAAGAGAGAAGGGGAAGGGTGTCATTTACAGTAGACCATATTAGTTTTGCTCCATGAATGAACCTATTGAAAAATCAGCTATAGGAGGTTTTCAATTTTTTAAAAAATGGACCAATGTTTAGTTTTGCTAATAAGTCCTTTGGAAAAACATTTTTGCAATAAAGACATTTTGTCCAAATGTGATTTTTAGGGTTCAGTTGGTTTTCAAAATGTGATCTTTACACTTGTTAGAACACACTATTTTTTTTCAATTGACCAATTTTCAGGTCATTCTGAGATAGTTTGTCCGTATAAAAAAAGCCTAATTCTATTGAAAACGACCAAAACAAAGCAGACAATGGTGTTAGGGGTTAGACAAAGTTTTGATATGATTAAATAACATCAAAATACATCTAATAATGTCCTCTACTTGCCTACCAAAATGCAGCTCAATCAGAGATAGGTTAGGTCGTACACTTGTTCTTGCACTTGGAGACCATAATGAAGTTGAAAACTACATGAAACAAGGAAAACAAGGGTTAGTGGAGGATTAGTAGTTAATTATACTCATAATATGATTGATTAAACTCAAATTGATCCCCTACAATAACATCAAAATTTAATAGCTACCAAGACTATCAAATTATATCAATTTATAAACCGATTCACCAAATTGCTTATAGTATAAGGCACAATCGGGTTGTTAGACCATTTGTGTACCGCAAGTGCACGGGTCATTCAAGTAATACAGATACAGAGTAAAAGTTCGTTCCCACGAGGACAAGGTTTCCATTACTAAGTAGCAACCAATAGCTCAGCTAGATTCTAGTCAAGGACATATAAAATAAAAAAAAGCAATTAATCTAAATCTAAACTACCAAAGCAATAACATATGGGTTTGGAAATCTAGGGAATCCTTCTTCACTTCCTACTTCATATTAATGATATGCAATCCTTACAAGTAACATCAATGCTTAGTTAGTTTAGCTTGAGAATCTGATTTAGTCAAAAGCCTATGTCTAGGTCGATCAACCCTGGTGTCATTTACCTAATCCACTATGGTTCTTATGGTTGCATGAGGACTAGTGTAAACTCCACTAATAAACGATCTATTCTCAAACACACGCTAATACATGGCTAAAAGGTATATTTCTATCCAGTTAGCGAATCAACTCATCCAAGTCAATTGAACTCGTCAAACATGCATCAACCATACCATGTCCATCTCCACAAATCCCTATGTCTAGTTCATTTGCATCAATTAAGATCATGCAATTGTTGATCAAACAGAAGCAAGCATTAAGCATAGGCATGGAAGAACAAAGCTAAACATCAATAGAACTCAAATTCATACATAAACATCAATAATCATATAAAGATCCAAAGTATTTCCTAAATTCAGCTTCTAATCTATTGAACATGAATTTACAGAGCAAAACAGTGCTCAAAAGATAAGGGAGAAGAAGAAAACTCAGGGAGAAGAGGAAGGATGCCATTGATGAGATCCTTGAAGCTTGAATCCTCTTCCTTAAGGAAGAGAACCTCCAACCTAGCCTCCCTAGGCCTCCAATCAGCCCAGAAATGAAGCACAAAGCCGTAGCTCCTCTAAAACCTAAAACTATCTACGGAGCTCTCCAAACTCTCTTTACAAAATCTAATAAAATCTATTTATAGACTCAGCAAAACAGAGGCACGCCGCGACATTGATTTGCCCACGCCGCGGCGCGTATCAAGTTAGGTCAGGGACGCCGCGGCATTGACATTCCCACGCCGCGGCGTTCAATATTTCGTAGCCTCTGACTTTGGATGCAGGGGATCTCCACGCCGCGGCATTGAACAGTACACGTTGCGGCATTGTCTCTGGTTTTGAAATGCTTGATTTTGCTTTCTCTTCTAAACTCAATTGCTCCACATATCATCTTGTTTGGAGCCCTTCCTATGATAGAGAAAACACCAAATCAGTAACACATATAAATTCACTTAATCACATATCATATATGCACAAATTGCTCAAATACATACTGGAAAGGTATCAGAATTAGATATAACAAATATAAGCATAAAACCTTCCAAATATGCATGAATACAAGGACTTAAGCAATCAATAAAACACAGATATGGGGCATAAATAACTACACTTTGTGTAGTTATCACACCCCCAAACTTAACCTTTTGCTAGTCCTCGAGCAAAACAAAGTATGATCAAGTAAACCTTCTAAACAATTTAAAAATAAATCATTCAGCAGCTTTCAAGTTTCAATCTTTCTTTTCTTCAATTAAATCTAGCTACTAGTATGCAATGATTACTTCAATCCATAAAAAGTGTGCAAATGCCCCTAAACCAGTTTCACACATATATAATCCTTCACATGCCAACAATCCAGCTTCCTTCAATGCAATCCACATTAACCACGAACATGCAAGATAAACTTCTGCAATTCAATTCATACACATCCGGATAAATTTATAAACATACATATAAATGAATCATCAAATCCACAAAATTGAATCTAAACTCTCTCTCCACTAATGTAAACCACACACAACTGAGGATCAAGAGGGTCTTTAAAGCTTGTAATGTTAGGCCATGGTATTGGGTAACAGAAAAGAAGGGAAATGATACACAACAAACAATGAAGTACATGAATATGTGATTTCAAGACTTGAGAACAAGCGAACTAGCAGGGTATTCTTCAGTGAAGGATCACAACTTGTCAGAACCATGCAATTCTTTTCCTTTTTTAGCTTTTCTTCTTTCTTTTTCATGCTTTGCTTTTCTCTCTTTTCATTTTCTTTATTTTCACTTTTACAAAGCATTTTTTTCTTTCTTTCTTTTGATCGCATTTAGTTCTTTCAGGCTCATTTTTCTTTTACATACATACCCCTACTCACTGGACTCACTTCAAGAAATAACACATCATGTACTCAACAAACATTGAAGGGTAGGAAGAAAATGCAATGCTTTCACATGCATTGGAATGGTTAACAGGTTAACGATGACAATGGTTTGAAAAACAAATAAGGCCAAACAATTATTAGGCTTCAAAGGGGACCTAAAGATATAATCATTCAAGGTAAGCTTTTTAAGGCTCAATCGGTCCAAAGAATGCCCTAATCATTTCCTCAGTCATACACAATCTAGGATTTCGCCTCAAGAGAGTGTAAAAACAATTTCTAGGATAATCGAAACTCTACATGTATATCCATAAGCTTTCTCTAAACATGCACTCATCTCATATTCAAAATTACTCTTGCATCTAAGCAGAATGTAAATCATACATCAAAAGCAACTAAACTATTTCACATACTTCAAATCACATAAGGTTTCACTCACAAAGGGGCAAATAACAACCTTTCATATCACGAAAAACCAAAACACACCAGCAGTCTTGTAAAAATTGAAACTTCTTTTGAACCTAAAATAATAACCAAAACAAATAGAAACTCATAGAAACATGTTGGCTATCATTTGCATCTTTAAAAGTAACATTACATGCATTCATAATACATCATATTCATCCCAAGCATGTAAAGATACTCCCCAAACTTAAGTGAGACAAAGTCCGCACTTTCCAAGAATTCTAGGGGTCTTGAGTCTAAAAATAGATTAAAAAAAATAAGAGAGCTAAATAATAAAAACAATTATATTAACAAAAGAATGAAAAAAAAAAATGAAGAAGAAAAAAGAATAGAAACAAAATATGAACAAAATATACACAAAACCGAGATTCACGCGCGGCATTAACAGACACGCCGCGGCATAACACCTCGTCTGCAGAATTCTGAAAAAAAAAAAATTCACCGGCGCCGCGGCATTGACAAGACACAGGCATGAGAATCGGATGCTAAATTTAGCAAAAACCCATTTTCTTCTTGAAATTGGTTCAAAGTGGCCTCCAAAGAAGAAACAAAACATGTCCAAAAGGCTATTTTACAAAATATACAACTAAAAATTATATAAAAACACAAAAACATACTTACTAACCTATATTTAACTTATAACTAAACCAAAACATATAAACTAACTAAAATCAAAACAATCAAACATACTAATATATAAAAGAATTAAAACTAACCAAACTACAAAATCAAATATATTAAACTAACAAAAACTCAAAATCAAATATACTAACCTATTTATAAGCTAAACTAACTAATGCATAAAAACTAATTAACTTACTAAACTCTAACATACTAACAAATTTAAAACTCTAAACTAAACTAACTAACATACTAAATCATAAATACTAACTATAAGAATACAAAAATTAAATTTACTAACATATTTATAAGACTTTAAACTAAAGAAAAAACTTACTAATTACATACTATTTAACAAAAACAATAAAACCTGGGTTCCCTCCAAAGAAGGGCCTGAGTTATAGTCCCGGCAGGACTTTTACAAGGCAAACCGCCGAAATGCACTTCAGTATGCATTTCCTTGGAGTACGGCCGGTTTGTTCCCAAAAGTGATGGATTGGATGGTAGCCTTCCTTCGCCTGAATAGAGGTCACCGTCGCGGGTTCTCGAGCTCCCACAACAACCGTGAATGATGAAGCTCATCCTCCAATTATTGTTCCTACAATTACAAAGAATAAAGACTGAAATTAACATAGATTATTTACAACTTGAATTAGAACTAACCAAACTCATTGTTGTTATTAGTAATATGGAATTTAACCGTTATCCCCCAGCAATTGCTAAGGAATAAGGCTAAAGACTTTGGAAATACACCGTTGTCCCTGGCAACGGCGCCAAAAACTTGTTAGACCATTTGTGTACCGCAAGTGCACGGGTCGTTCAAGTAATATCAGATACTGAGTAAAAGTTCGTTCCCACGAGGACAAGGTTTCCATTACTAAGTAGCAACCAATAGCTGACTAGATTCTAGTCAAGGACATATAAAATAAAGAAAAGCAATTAATCTAAATCTAAACTACCAAAGCAATAACATATGGGTTTGGAAATCTAGGAATCCTTCTTCACTTCCTACTTCATATTAATGATATGCAATCCTTACAAGTAACATCAATGCTTAGTTAGTTTAGCTTGAGAATCGATTTAGTCAAAAGCCTATGTCTAGGTCGATCAACCCCTGGTGTCATTTACCTAATCCACTATGGTTCTTATGGTTGCATGAGGACTAGTGTAAACTCCACTAATAAACGATCTATTCTCAAACACACGCTAATACATGGCTAAAAGGTATATTTCTATCCAGTTAGCGAATCAACTCATCCAAGCCAATTGAACTCGTCAAACATGCATCAACCATACCATGTCCATCTCCACAAATCCCTATGTCTAGTTCATTTGCATCAATTAAGATCATGCAATTGTTGATCAAACAGAAGCAAGCATTAAGCATAGGCATAGAAGAACAAAGCTAAACATCAATAGAACTCAAATTCATACATAAACATCAATAATCATATAAAGATCCAAAGTATTTCCTAAATTTAGCTTCTAATCCATTGAACACGAATTTACAGAGCAAAACAGTGCTCAAAAGATAAGGGAGAAGAAGAAAATTCAGGGAGAAGAGGAAGGATGCCATTGATGAGATCCTTGAAGCTTGAATCCTCTTCCTTAAGGAAGAGAACCTCCAACCTAGCCTCCCTAGGCCTCCAATCAGCCCAGAAATGAAGCACAAAGCCATAGCTCCTCTAAAACCTAAAACTATCTACGAAGCTCTCCAAACTCTCTTTACAAAATCTAATAAAATCTATTTATAGACTCAGCAAAACAGAGGCACGCCGCGACATTGATTTTCCCACGCCGCGGCGCGTATCAAGTTAGGTCAGGGACGCCGCGACATTGACATTCCCACGCCGCGGCGTTCAATATTTCGTAGCCTCTGACTTTGGATGCAGGGGATCTCCACGCCGCGGCATTGAACAGTACACGTTGCGGCATTATCTGTTGAAATGCTTGATTTTGCTTTTCTCCAATTTCAGCTCAATTGCTCCACATATCATCTTGTTTGGAGCCCTTCCTATGATAGAGAAAACACTAAATCAGTAACACATATAAATTCACTTAATCACATATCAAATATGCACAAATTGCTCAAATACATACTAGAAAGGTATCAGAATTAGATATAACAAATATAAGCATAAAACCTTCCAAATATGCATGAATACAAGGACTTAAGCAATCAATAAAACACAGATATGAGGCATAAATAACTACACTTTGTGTAGTTATCACGGGTCGAGCCCTTGGATCAATCTAATTAAGCAATCATATTAAGAGGTTAACATGGGGAAAGATTGCAGAATTAATTAACAAAAAGTAATTAGGAACTGTAAACATAATTAAGTAAACAATCAATCCAAGGAAATCAATTAATCTCGAATTTAATCCATCCTTGATCACTAAGAATTCATTCAATTGCTAACTAAGTTATTGGCTTTAGATCACATCAAGAAGCCTTAAGATGATCAATAAATTCTCTACTAGATAAGCATCCATAAATTAATTAATCAAGGTTAAATGAATTAAGCACTCATCTAATCCTAAATTAATCTAAAACTCATAATTCAACCAAGCTAAACAATTTATCAAACACCTTTAATGCATTATTTAGTCTTTGTAATCCTCATTAAACATATGATAATTATGCAATTATTACATCAACATCCAAATCAAATTAATCAATTCAATATATATTCAATCAAAATCAAAAGAGGTAGAAGAGAAACTTGATTAATAATTAAATGTAGAACAATTAAACAAGATCTCAAAATTAAATATCAAGATTGTCAATCCCTATGATTAATTAAAAGGTTCTAGCCCTCCATGGATGGAAGGAAAGAAAAATAAAAAAGAAAGAAACCTAGAGCGAAGGGAGAGGTAGAGAGATAAAGAGAGAAAGTGCAAGAAATGTTAAGAGAAAAAAAATAGGGTTTCCTCATACTCTCTGCTTCTCCCTAAATAAGTGCCTCTAGAATTCAAAATCCATGTTTCCCCTAACTTATGGTTAATCTTCTTCCTCTTAACTTTAATTGACACCTAATTTGTCAAATTTGGATTTAGAAAGAGAGAGTTATGCTCAAAACATTCTTAATAGTTCTCTAGACCCATCAGCTAACTTCAAAGGGTAAAAACACCATTAAAACATCATAGTTTTGATAAATGATCTTCATAAGCATTGAAGATCTGTGTCTCAGCTTTTCAATGGCACTACTCCCAGCTCCATATGATTCCTACAAACTAAATTATGGTTTAATCCTTGCATATTGTCTAGGTTGAAGCGACAACTTCTTTGTTCTGACTTCCAAACTCAATTTGACCCACTAAACATCTGATTCAGCCTTAGAGATCTCATCAATGTTGTAGAACTTTCTCTCAACTTCCCTACAAGGTAAAACTCGTAATTTTTAAATATCTATAACTCAAATTATACCCAAAATATAAAAATAGTATAAAACTCTGAATAATACTAAAAAATACAATTAAATTTAATTTGAACCCAAATTGATAAAATATGGCAAAGACCAATTAATTAAGCACATGAAAAATTTAAGAGACTAATTAAACGAGAGTTAACTAATATATAAAAATTGTATTTATCATTCACCATTGAAATCAAAGGAGACAAACGACAAAGTAATTCTGTATGAAATTGAACATCATCCTAGCTAGTTGTGTTGGAAATTTTGTAACATGTTCATGGCATGTGAAAAATCTAGTACAAAGAGATCGAAAATATCATGGCACGTATAAACTAACTTCTAAGTGTTAGAAATCAATTTCTCTAGCATCTTCAAAATAGTGCGGCCATGAAGGCATTGATATGCCCATTTCAGCTAGTCAAGACAAGATGGATCCAGCAGCATCTAAGCCCAACTCTGCCAGGCCCATTCGCAGCAAACAAAAGACTTGGCTGAAGGATTTATACTAAATCCTTCTAGAACCACCGATACAAGTGATTGCAGTACTTTATATTCAAGTTAGCATATTTCCTTTTCTGTTATTTACATTTCATCATTTACTGTACACCTGGCACATGATCTGAGAAGGTAGGAAGTTTTTGCTTCTATTTAGCATATGAAAAATGAATGAGAAAGAGGAGAAGATATTCAGAGAATTTTTGTTTGTTTTTTACTGTTCCTTCCCCCTCTTATTCTGGTGCTTTCATTACCGGACCCATGCCTAAAGCTGATAAACCCTCCTCCTCCTCCTCTGAGGAGGTCCTCACACAATGCCTTGCCCAAATGAAATCAATGCAAGAAGCTTTTGAACAGAACCTACAAACATACATTGCCACTGAACTTGACACCATCAGAGAACAACTTGCCACTGCAGCCATAACAACCCCACCTTTCACCCCTCCACCACCATCCATTAAACCACCCAAGATCACCCTTCCTCCCTTCGATGGCTCCAATCCCTTGGATTGGATTTTCCAAGCTGAGCAATATTTTGACCTCACCCAAATTCCCCCTCAGTTGCGCCTCACCTATATCCCCTTCTTCATGCAAGGCCAAGCACTCAGTTGGTTCAAATGGCTTCAAGCCAACCATCAAGTCACAACATGGGAAGCATTCACCCGTGCTCTCGAGCTCTGATTCGGTCCTCCCTCCTTTACAAGCCACCAAGCCACCTTGTTCAAGTTGAAACAGGTGAACACTGTCATGGAATACCAACAGCAATTCAAGACCATCGCTAATCGGGTTGTTGGCTTACCATCGGAGGCGTTGATGAACTGTTTCATTTCCGGTCTCAAGATTGAAATCCAGAGAGAGCTGGCTGTTCTTCACCCTATTTCCTTGAGCCATGCGATTGGCTTGGCCAAGCTGTTGGAAGCAAAGATCATGGATTCCAGACCACCACCCCACCGTTTTAGCCGCCACCCACCGGCCACAAACCCTACCAACCCACCACCGCTTCTAACCGCCCCACCACCCAAAACCCCCACCCCAATCCGTTACGTCACCCCACCCAACAACAGGAAAGGCGCTCAAAAGGCCTTTGTTTTTATTGTGATGAGAAATATAGCCCTTCCCATAAATGCCAAGCCAAACATTTTCTCCTACTCCTTCCCGATGACCCATTTACCCCACCCATTGATGAGCCTAGTTTTGCCACGAGTGACATAGACAGACCGGAGAACCCGCCGCCGCCTTCAGATGAGCCCCCACCGAACGACGTTCATTTTCAGCTCTCCATGGCGGCGTTAGCAGGACCGCCGTCGCCTCGTACCCTACGCTTACTGGGACAGGTGCATCAGCTCAATGTCACCATTTTAGTGGACTCTGGAAGTTCACACAATATAATGCAACCGAGGATTGCTGAGTTCCTACGTCTTCCCATTGTGGCAATAACCCCATTTTCAGTCATTGTGGGCAATGAGGCGTCTATTCAATGTACGGGCTGCTGCCCCAATGTCCAAGTCCAACTTTCGGGCCAAACTTTCTCCATACCCTTTTACATCTTACCAATCCATGGGGCTGACTTGGTCTTGGGGGTCGAATGGCTCCAAACTCTTGGGCCTTTCATCTCTGATTATACAATTCCCTCAATCCAATTCACCCATAACCATCAAACCATTACCCTAACAGGAACCAACCCTCATGTTCCCTCTGCTGCCTCCTACGCCCAATTCAACAGATTTGTCTTCACCAACTCCATCGACTCTATCCACTAGTTTAGGGTCCTTACTTCACCACTTTTTTTTCACACTCATAATGGATTACGAATAATTTAAACACTCCATTTCCTACACCAAGATCGAACCATCCGATTGCACAACACCTACCCAACCTGACTTCACAACCTTACACCCTGACCTTGCCGCCCTACTCTCCCAATTTACCAACATATTCACAACACCCCAAGGACTTCCCCTTGGCCGTGCCCAAGCACACCACATTCACCTTCTTCCAAATTCACCACCAGTCAATGTGAAGCCCTACCGTTACCCACAATGCCACAAGGAAGTCATGACCCAAATGATCCAACAAATGCTCCAAGAGGGTATCATAAAGCCGAGCATCAGCCCATTTTCCTCTCCGGTACTCCTTGTTAAAAAGAAAGATGGATCATGGCGGTTTTGTGTCGATTATCGAGCCTTGAACTCCATTACTGTCAAGGACCGATTTCCAATTCCAACAGTCGATGAACTGCTTGATGAACTCCATGGCTCCACCGTGTTTTCCAAATTGGACCTTTGATCCGGTTATCATCAAATTTTAATGGCAGCAGAGGACACATTCAAAACTGCATTTCGTATAGTTGACGGCCACTTCGAATTTCTGGTCATGCCGTTTGGGTTAAGCAACGCACCATCTACTTTCCAGGCAACCGTGAATTCGGTGTTCAGGGCTTTCTTGAGGAAATTTGTTCTTGTCTTTTTCGATGACATTCTTGTGTATAGCAAGGACTGGTTATCCCACTTGGATCATCTCACTCGGGTGCTACAGACTCTAAGTCACCACCAGCTCTTTGCTAAGTATTCGAAATGCACTTTTGGTGTTCCGAGAGTGGATTATTTGGGCCATGTGATCTCCAAAGAAGGCGTAGCAGCTGACCCATCCAAGGTTCAGGCCATCCAAGAGTGGCCACGACCTAAGACCCTCTCTCAACTCCGCGGGTTTTTAGGCCTCACCGGTTACTATCGGCGTTTCGTGTGTGATTATGCACTCCTTGCTGGACCATTAACTGACCTTCTCAAGAAGAATGCTTTTTCTTGGTCTGCTCAGACCCAATCTGCTTTTGAAAAACTCAAACAGTGCATGATGACTCTCCCAGTCTTGGCTTTACCTGATTTCTCACAGGTGTTTGATGTTACTACCGATGCTTCCGCCACCGTCGTAGGCGCGGTGCTGTCTCAGGCTGCACATCCTCTTGCATTTTTCAGTAAGAAACTATGTCCCAGGATGCAACTGGCTTCGGCTTATGATCAGGAAATGTACGCCATTATTGAGGCGGTTCGCAAGTGGCGTCAGTACCTGTTAGGGCGCCATTTTCACATTTACGCGGACCAAAAGAGCCTCAGGAACCTGTTGTCTCAAACCATTCAGACACCTGCCCAACAAAAATGGCTTACTCGACTCCTAGGTTTTGATTATGAAATTCTCTATACCCCGGGTCGCACTAACGTGGTTGCTGATGCTCTCTCTAGATCCCCTCCCTCTGCAGAGATCACCTTCTCAGTAATTTCATCATGTCAGCCACTGTTACTGGATCAACTCACGGCCTTTTACACTGAGCATGAGGTAGGTAAAAGACTGATGCTTAAGTTTCAGCAACAAGACAATTCTCTGGCCGCCTTTTCTATTAATCGGGGCATTCTGTATTACAAAGGGAGACTGTTCATTCCCGCTGAGACCCTCCTTCGTGACTTACTGCTATCAGAGTTTCATAACTCCTCATTGGGTGGACATTCGGGCGTAAAGGCCACGCTATCTCGGCTGGCCGCTTCCTTTGCTTGGCCTCACATGGCTAAGGATGTTAAGAACTTTGTCAGGGATTGCTCTATTTGCCAGCAAAATAAACCATTCAATCAGAAACCTATGGGCTTGCTACAACCTCTCCCCATTCCTACTCGAGTTTGGGAAGACATATCAATGGATTTCATTACGCACCTTCCTCCGGCTAAGGGCAAAACAGTCATCTGGGTAATTATCGATCGCCTCACTAAGTTTGCTCACTTTGTGGCGCTTCCCACATAATTTTCTGCTGCGACTCTTGCACCAATTTTTATTGCTGAAATTTTTTGCCTTCATGGTATGCCTAAAACAATTGTCAGTGACCGGGATCGGGTCTTTCTGAGCAAGTTCTGGAAGGAACTGTTCCGCCTCTGTGGAACCAAACTTGCGTTCAGCAGTGCCTACCATCCGCAAACGGATGGCCAAACCGAGGTAACAAATCGTATATTGCAGACTTATTTACGTTGTTTTGTAAGTGATGCACCTCACTTGTGGATTCAGTATTTACCATTAGCAGAATTTTGGTACAATTCTACCTTCAATCAGCTATTCGCATGACTCCGTTTGAGGCTCTTTATGGGCGTGCCCCACCCACTCTGCGAGATTATGTCACGGGTTCCACCTCTGTTGCGGTGTTGGATGATTCTCTTAGCATTCGCCGCCAAATCTTACAGCTGCTCCGTGACAATTTGGCTGTAGCACAGATGCGGATGCGCTCTCAGGCTAACAGTCATCGCCAAAATCGCAGTTTCAAGGAGGGAGATTGGGTTTGGCTTCGTTTATGCCTTATCGCCAAGTCTCTATGCGTGGCCGTCACTCACCAAAATTGTCCAAGCGGTTCTTTGGCCCTTACAAAATAACTAAAGTTCTTGGTCCTGTTGCTTATGAACTCTTGTTGCCTCCCGATGCCAAGATTCATCCAGTATTCCACATTTTGAAACTCAAACCTTTTCATGGCATTCCTCCGGCAAACACCCCTGCGTTGGCTCCTTCCATCACTGGTACTCGGGTCACTTTGCAACCACTGCAGTTGTTGGGTTCTCGTTGTTTACACACAACTGCAGGCACCCGCAAGCAGTTTTTAGTTCATTGGGAGGGACTTCCTGAGACAGAAGCAACATGGGAAGATTATGAGGACTTGCTAAAGTCTTATCCTAACCTTGAGGACAAGGTTGTCGTGGACCCAGGGAGTATTGATATGCCCATTTCAGCTAGTCAAGACAAGATGGATCCAGCAGCATCTAAGCCCAACTCTGCCAGGCCCATTCGCAGCAAACAAAAGCCAGCTTGGCTGAAGGATTTCTACTAGATCCTTCTAGAACCACCTGATACAAGTGATTGCAGTACTTTACATTCAGTTAGCATATTCCCTTTTCTGTTATTTACATTTCATCATTTACTGTACACCTGGCACATGATCTGAGAAGGTAGGAAGCTTTTGCTTCTATTTAGCATATGAAAAATGAATGAGAAAGAGGAGAAGATATTCAGAGAATTTTTATTTGTTTTTTACTGTTCCTTCCCCTTCTTATTCTGGAGCTTGATTCCTGCTCGAAAGGGATCGTATCAGGCATTCTTAAATACACCGAATGCAAGACAATTCTCTTACACTATATTACCGAGTGAATACCATGACAACTGTGTGGGGTGCTGTTATCTTCCATTATCTATACACTAACGATTAATATTGGAAATAATTTTGTTTGGACTAACGGGGAATATGTACTCACCGCTTAAAGTTGAACGGGTGTTATATGTAATTTAGCCATCATAAAGGACTAATGATAATGAATTATTTAAACTTGCTAGTATTTGCACATCAAATGTAATTTATCTAGCTCTCATCTTCTGAAACAAATTGGATCTTAATGGTGTTCATATTGCTTGGACTTGGGACAATAGAGTCCTTTAGTTCATGATCCAGAGGGTAAGGCTGCAGCCTGCTACAGTAGAATACTTATCTTTTATCACTTCATTTGTAGTTTTTATATATTTATTTACTTATTTTTATCAAATAGAATTAAGAGTGTCGACAGTATTCAGATTTCAGACCTTAAGCCACAAAACAACAAACAAACTACACACAAATTGCTGGTGTACTAGAAATCAGTATGCCTAGGAAAGTTCATTAATAAAAATGGACGACTTATAGTATCATCAGAAGGCTTATAAATGAAAACGAAACATCGTAGGAACCTAAGAGGGGCAGTGGTTATGTGCATAAGAACATCAAAACAAAATTTTGAAGGCCTATAATAAATGTAAGAATGATTAAAACCCCGACAACGTTTTAAGTACTCCACAATCAATGTGGAGTATCGATACCACAAGCCCAATTTACCGTTGATCTGAGTAAAATTTTCATCTATGACTGATATTGCGCTTACCTGGAAAGTGTTGTACAGGCGAGCAAGGACAGATTTGCTAAATTTGAAGATAGACCCTAGATTGAATGGAAAATATGATGAAGGACCTGCAAAATGACTCCTGAATTTGAAAATATCGACTAAAGTCCTCTGTTGATAAGCAACTATATTTATATTCATTAATTAGAAGTTAATTGTTTAATATAATTGATAATGTTACTAACATATATTGGTTCAAGTAGACAAAATTCATATTTCTTAAATATATGGTCTTGAGTTCGATTTCAAGATTTATATGTATAGAAATAATATCGTTAAAATAGATATTCACTTAGGTGACTAACCATATCCCGAGAAATTTATTTTTCACCTATCGCATGTGGTATACTTTGAGAAACTAAAAAAATATAGTTGATAATGTTAAATATAAAATTATTAATTAGAATTATTCAAACAAAAGTCTAAAATAGGCTATGTCACGATGCAAATATTAGTCTAAATTTGTTTCTTTTTATTAATATGTAATTATAATTCTTATTTAATTTAATTTTTATTAATCTTAATCAATATAATTTTCAATAAAAGATGGAGACTATTCCAGTTGTAATATTAGTTTTCCTAGTTTTTTTTTTGTTAAACAAAAGTTTAGAGTGGGGAGAGACTCTCTTTAATCCAAGATCAGGATAAATCACTAACCTCTGATGATTTATAGTGAGATTACAGATTATCTGTTAACAGAGATCACATCTATTATTTAATTATCATTGAGCCTTAGTATAGAATTCAGATTTTAATTGATGATAAGTATCTAAGAAAAACTCAAATTTTAAATTAGGAGAACTTAATTAAGGCAATTTAGAAGCTCACTTGCAATAATTGCTCAAACTTGATTAAGTCAATTATAAATAAAATTAACAACTAGTACTTCGCTTATTTTGACTATTTAGATGCTCAGTTAGTAATAATTACTCAACATCGTTTAAGTCAATTAGTATTCATGAAAATTAATTACTGGTACTTGACTTGTTTTGTCTATTTTGTAAAAACTAATCATCAGACTGATAAATTCTTTAATCTATTTAACAGCTTACATAACAATAATTTCTCAATCTTAGTTAAACTACTTAAGAATTATGAAAATTAATCGATAAGACTTATTTCTCAAATTTATTTAGAATCTCACTTAGCCCACTTATTCATTGACATGAACTAATGTTTGAAGGATCTCTCTTAGACCTAATTGCATTATGTAAACCAATTTTATAACTAATTTCACAATTCCCATAAAATCGTTAGGAAATTCGAAGACTTGATTTTAGAAATTCGAGTAAATATTAACTTTAGTTCCTAAAGATGTAGATGATTAATTTTATAATGTTTGATTGACTCAATCGAGTTTCATGAATTATTGGTAATGCCCCATTTGGCATGTGGAATTGGACCTAAAATTGGTGCTTGGTATTGAAATTAAACCTAGCAATTCAAATTTTTGTATTTGGCAAACCTTTTATAATTAGAATTGTAATGTAATTATATGTAACAATTCTAAAGAATTGAAAACAACCAACTTGAGTTCTTCTTGATTCTTATCCACAATCCTAATAATTACCAATTTCAAGAATTTATATATTTTAAACTCTTCTATCTCATATCTAATGAGACTTATTAAATAAAATTTATTACTGTATTAATGATTTTAATTTTTAAATAAACACTTTATTATTAAAATAATAATTATAACTTCATTTTTTTAAAAAAAAAGTTTATAACTTCAAGAAAACGAAATTATTATATTATGAAATGTTATTATTGTATTTATATTTATATTTTACAATTTATTTTTGTATACAAAAATTAAATGATGGGACGAACGACTAACTTCAATGAATATTTATAGTAAGCCTACCATTAGAGAACTTCAAATTCTATACTTTTATAACAGGTGACATTGGGAATCCATTGATAATTACAAACACGGTCCCTGTAAATATAACAAATACTTTATAAAATTACAAAATGACCCTCAACTCCTCCATGGGTTTTGGAGTAGCTCATGCTGTAAAGATCTGATTGTTTCCCTGTTTGTTTGAAGAACTGATGGGCATCATATTGTTTGCAAGATCAAAATTTTAAACAAAACCCAGATACCCAGATGAAGAGAGAGTCATGCTTGAGATCTTAAGCCCACAATTCAGAACCATAATCTGAGAGCAAATCTAAAAGGTACTTGAAGATTACCAAAAAAATATATAACGCCGGTTATGAAATTTGTGGAACAAACCATAAGGCCAACCAACTATTGAGCAAGGATTGAAGATGGAGAGAAAGTAAATGAAAGATTTCATATTTTTCTCAAATGCAGTTGCTTGTGAGATGTCCTTATGTCAAACACAGTTGGTGGGCACCGTCCAATTTACCAACTTTGACATACCCAGAAACCACAATGTTGCAGGATACTGGGTCCAACGTAGGACCAGCCTCAAACAGCAATGGAACTGGCATTTTGCTAATTGTTGATCAAGTTATTTACAATGAAAGTGTTGGATTTGGCGGCCATGAGAAGAGAAGGAACGGTAGAAACAGGACTTGAGTGTGGAAACCAAGACAAGCTTGCACTCAGAGTGTATTTGGAATTGTTTTGATCTGAACCCAAACTGTGGTGTTTTTCGGCAAGTTCCCCGCCTCCGTCTCCATCCTGCACCGCGTTAAAGTTGTCGTTTTCCGGCAATCTTACGGTTTAAAAATCAAATAGTCTAACGTTACAAAAAACCAACAAATAATCTTAAGATTCGGCGTTATAACCAGTTTTTTCAGTGTAGTATAGATATTCACAGCCTATTTGTACTATGTTAAAATCCTCCAAAAACCCCTAACTGATATGAATAAAAGTGTGTAATGAGTTGAGTCAACTTATGAATTCACGAGTTTTGAATTAATTTAACTTATAAAATGTAGATTGAGTTGAGTCTGCGAATTGGGTCGGGTTGAAAAACACTTAAACTCGCAAGGTATGAATCAGGTGATCGGTTTGAAAAGTATTGATCTACGCAAACTCAACCCACCAATTTTTTTTTTTTTGTAAAAGTCATTTAGTTATAGTGGTAATTTATGGTAATTTATGTTATTTTTTTCATGACTTTTCTATACAGTTAATTAAATTTAGGTATAGGCATTATAGTCACATTGAGAATGTGACAAAAAAAATAATGATTAGAAACTCATAAAGCATCTGACAGACCAATGCGATGAAAATCTAACTGATCACTTACATAACAAAGAGTATCATGAGAAAATTTAAAATGAAGTAAATGATTATGTCAATCCATATTCTATATGTGATGACATTGATTTCAATTAGCTAATGTGATTTGTTTTTTTATAACTTTTAAGACATATTAGCTTACTTTATTTTATTTTATATTTATGTTAGCTTAGTAAGACTTATTAAATTTATTTATAATATTAACTCTTGTTCTTGAAAATAAACTCTTTGAAAGAATTAAAAGAATACAATAAACATAGAATCAGAATTGTGGACTGCATATATTTGTTTATAAACCAATTAAAGGGAATAAATAACTCAAATAAAATAATATGCTTGTTTTACTAACATTTCATAACTGGATGAAGGATCTTAAAAGAGATTCTCTACTCATTAGGAAAATTTACATGGTAATAAACCTATAATGCATTTAAAAAAAATAGAGAATAGAAGCAAGGTAGATGAAGTCTTCTTACAAGTATTTAAGTTATGAATAACTTTATTTATTTTACTCCAGATTTAGTAAGACTTATTAGTTGTTAATTTGTTATGCATTTATTGACTTATGGTGTTTAGTTTATTTGAGATTAAAACTTTATTATGTTTGAGCAAGGTCAGTTGAGACTTATGATGTTAATTTGATAAATTGAGACATATTATGTTTGAGATTGAAACTTATGATATTAATTTGTTATATTGAAACTTATTATGTTTGAAATTGAAACTTATAGTATTAATTTGTTAAATTTTATATTTCGACTTTTTTTAAGATTTTTTTTAATATAACGGATCTGCGGGTTCAACCCAACTCAACCCACTCTTGAGTAGGTTGGATTGGGTTGGGTTGGGTTAAATAAAAAAATATTCTTTATCCAACTTAATCTAACTCACCCAGCAAACACCCCTAGATATGATAACAATTAGAAAAAGAAAAAAGAAAAAAACTACACTGATACACACTTTCCATAAATGATGCTATGCAAGTTTGCTCCTCAATGCCACTGCAATAGACCTCTGTTGCACGAGTATTAGATATAAGACAATATGATACGTAAATACCATAAATTTTTAAAAAATTATGATACGGGTATGATAATATCCATTAAATAAAATATATATTTATATATGCCGAAAAAGATAAAAAAAATTAAATTTATTTACTTATAATCATCCCACCTTAAATCTCATGTGTTGTTTAATTTATTTAGTGATGAAGAAAGTATACTATTTTGTATAACAATTTTGAGGAAAGTAAGATTATAAGAGTAAAAATATGTGCAATTAGTGAGAAAGATGCTTAAATTCATAGCTTGAATTTTTTAGTAACAATATTTTGAAAGTAATAAGTATCTAAAAAAAATTTGAAATGCACAAAAATAAGAATGCAAAATTATTATATGAATATATTGGTATAGGATATGAATATAATACGAATACATCACCAATTTTGAAGTATTATACGAATATATCAATATAGGATATGAATACGATACAGATACATCACCGATTTTGAAGTATTCGTGCACCATAACAATAAACTTATTGTCATTGGGTGCTGCCTATTAATCCTACCCGTCTCACATTTCTGTGCAAATATAAGACTCCCCAATCAGTCATCCAAGTTATTAGGGGGATTTCAGAAAAGTGCAAAAGAGGTGAGACAAAAGAAAGCAAAAGTAATATACTTGAAAATTTTAGTCTTTATTTAGCAAAAAAAATCTAATAACAAATATTTCACCATCCTCAATCCTTTATTCTCTTGTTTCATAAATCTGAACTGGGCTATAATACAACTAGCCAAGAAAACTAACTAATCAACGGTAACAAACAAACCTTAAATGCAAATACTAGGTTCAACTATGATTCTTGATAACCAGGGACAGATTTAGAAAATATTTAGTGTAGAGATTGAAAATCATGAATCATATTATTAAATATAGAAAAAAAATTTAAAGTTAATAAATAAAGATATATTCATCTTTAAATCATTTAGTAGATTAAAATCAAAATATACTATTTTAAATTAAGGGTAAATATATTCTTATTTGTTTACTTTAAATGAATATTTTTCTTTCAATATATAGGAAGATTTATGAATAAAGTAAAAAAAATAAAAAAATATTTATATTAGATATTAAATGCATCATAATAGTATTTATCTTTTACATCATGATTTATAAGTAAAATTAAGTTTATTATATATATATATATATATATATATATATATATATATATATATATATATATATATATATATATATATATATATATATATATATATATATAAATTTTACAAAATAGAAGAGAGTGGAGCTAAGAGTGAGAGAAGTTAGTAGATTTATTATATAAAGATTAAAAATTAATAAAACGATGAGTTGAAATTGTAATATCAATGTATATAAAATAATTATGAATCATGTGTCAAATACATATCAAGTATAAACTTTTTTTTTTTAATTTCATCATTTTTATATTTTGTATAATTATCTTGACCTCTCTTGAGGTTAGTATTTATCATATTGACACCTTTTTTATTTAAGAAAGTACTCATATTTTTCTTACTTTGTATTTTTAATAGGATTTTATATAATATTTGTACATAAAGTAGAAGATGTATATATAATTTTGTAAATAAAGAAAGATATTAGAATGTAATAATAATATATAAAATCAGGATGTATGTATAATTTTTAAATAAGAATATCAATATAATAAATATTAACTTTATAAAAGATCAATATAATTATCTTTTTTTTAATAAATTTAATTTAATTATTAATATTTTAAAAAAATTAATGAAAAAAGAAAGGACCAAAGCCCATGCTCGCCACTTGTATCCGTCCCTGTTGATAACTCAACAAAACAAAAGTTACATAACACAATAATATAAAATACAGAAATATCAATAATCAGGTTTATGTAGATTGACCAACAAATAGTGAAAGACAATGTCATAAATCCTTTCATAATGGACAACTTATAATCTTACAATACCATCAGAAGGCATATAAATGAAAACAAAACAAAGTAGGAACCTAAGAGGGGTAGTGGTTATGTGCATAAGAACATCAAAACAAAATTTTGAAGGCCTATACTATAATAAATGTTAGAATATTAAAACCCCCATAGCTAATAACAATTAGAAAGAAACAATTACAGACTTTCCATAAATGAATTCTGCTAGTGCATGCTATCCTTGTTAGCCTGAAAAATAGTGAAATCAAAGTGATTCTTGTATGGTTCCCAGTGAAGGTCAATCTCATTCCCTATCTTAAAGTCTCATTTTTTCACAAAATCTTGGACCCATTTGCCAATGAAAACATAGCTTCTTGAAGAACCCCAACTCTTGAAAACCAAAGAGTGCATGGTGTTAGCGTCCACGTCCCAAAACTTAACTTGAATTTCTTTGTCAATATTGCTAATAACAATTAGAAAGAAACAATTACAGACTTTCCATAAATGAATTCTGCTAGTGCATGCTATCCTAGTTAGCCTGAAAAATAGTGAAATCAAAGTGATTCTTGTATGGTTCCCAGTGAAGGCCAATCTCATCCCCTATCTTAAAGTCTCATTTTTTCACAAAATCTTGGACCCATTTGCCAATGAAAACATAGCTTCTTGAAGAATCCCAACTCTTGAAAACCAAAGAGTGCATGGTGTTAGCGTCCACGTCCCAAAACTTAACTTGAATTTCTTTGTCAATATCAACATCTCTTTGGGCATCAGCACCTAACACACGCAGCACCAAGTTCTCTGCCAAATCTTTGGCCAGCTAGAGCCTTCTCATGTTGCCAAGATCACTTTCTTGGAGGACTTTCTTGATTTTCTATGGATCATCATAAAGCATCAAATCCATTGACTAGCCCCACCTTCTCTCTACATCATTGCATGCTCTCTTTCTTGCAGCAATGGGATCTTTGTGGCCATGTTTCCTCTTCTTGGTGGAAGAAGAATCAGAGGCATGTGTTTCGGTTGTGACGCAAGGACACACACCCATTGATAAATGGGAGCAACTATTCTTGGTGGAAGAATCAGAGGTATGTGTACAAGGATACACACACATTGATAAATGGGTGCAAACATTCTTGGAGGAAGAACCAGAGGTATATGTTTGGGTTGTGAGACATGGACACACACCTAATGATAAATGGATGCAAATGTTGGTGTTGTTGAAAGCCATAGTAGCAGAGGCTTCTTGTTCTTAGGGTTTAGTAGCGTAAACCCTTTCTTTGTGAAATTTCAAACGTGGTTGCTTTCACATGATCACTGATGGAAGGAGGACACAACAAGATAACTAATTAATGTAGCGTGTAGAATTTAAGAGTGTGTCTGTGCTTTTATATAGATAGTTTTGGTTCTCAATGAAACTTCACTTCAAAGTATGTTTAATTTTTAATCTCTCTCAACTAAATCTCCAGTTTGGATTAAGAAAGATTGTTTTAAATGCTAAAGTATTTATATTACGAAATATTAAGTGATTAAAGTGTATATTTACTTTTTTAAATTAATATCCCAATCTCGAATAACTTCTTTTTGTGTAATATATATTTTTTTAAAATTTCACTGGTGAAAATTTTAAATGATGACAATTACAATGAATCAAGCAAATACAGGCTATGCAATTCGGGTTATTGCTAGGTAAACGGGTCGTGGTCCGCGATCTGTGATCCGTTTATGATGTAGAAATAAAGAATAAAGATATTCAGTGCCAAGAGACTCGGTCTCAAAATATAATTATATTTCAAATTGAATTCAATAATTAACAATTGTCTTCTAAAATGTTGATAAGAGAGATGTTTATAGCTCTCAAACAAAATAAACTAAATGCAAATCAAATACTATTGGCTAATGAGAAGATTAATTATAAAATAGATAAAATACTTAAAATTAAACCAAAATTAAATCAACTACTACTAGTTTATGATAAGATTTTGGATTTCGATAGAATCACATTAAAACTGAAATATTAATTATAAAATAGATAAAATACTTAAAATTATGGAAAGATAAAATTCCTAAATAACATAATTATTTGTAAAATTCTAAATTATCAAAATCATAAACAATCATAATATATTTTGCATCATTCTCTCCCTCTGAGAGGACTCTCCTCTAGAGAGTATAGAAAGCTGGTAATCCTCCAAAACATAAGGCTCAAGGTGGCATGTGAGCGTGTGAATAGGGTTGGAAGTGAGTCAAGCTGGCTCGTGAACTCCCTACTCGATTCATTAATAGCTTAATAAGCTGAGCTCATGAGCTAATGAATTGAGCTTGAGATGAGAATTTAAGCTCATTTATTAAATGAATCGAGCTTGAACTTTACCATACTCGACTCAATAGCTTGTGAACTGGCTTTCTCTTTCTCTCTCTCTCTCTCTCTCTCTCTCTCTCTCTCTCTCTCTCTCTATATATATATATATATATATATATATATATATATAGGAAGTGTATCAGGTGAGAGGAGTATTTATTATGAGAGGGTGAGAGGAGTGAATCTTGACCATTGAATCTTATATGAATGGTCAAGATTAGAATATAAATGCATGTGATTTTTTTAAGTGGTCACATGACCTTTAAGTAACTTTTAATCTTGACCATCCATGTATGGTTGTATGGTCAAGATTTACTCCTCTCACCCTCTCACAATAACCACTCCTCTCACTCCTCTCACTCCTCTTATATATATATATAAGGAGTATATTTAGTGAAATGAGTTTTTATTGTGAGCGGATGAGAGGAGTAAATCTTGACCATACAACCATACATGAATGATCAAGATTAAAAGTTACTTAATCACAAGCATTTATGTTCCAATCTTGACCATTCATGTAAGATCTAATGTCAAGATTCACTCATCTCACCAGATACACTCCCATATATATATATATATATATATATATATATATATATATATATATATATATATATATATATATATATATATATACTTATTTATATATACATATATATATACTTATTTTTTTTTTAATGTTTTCAATTTAATATATATTTAGATATATATGTATTTGATTTTATTTTTATATTATAATTTTTTTAATTGATATATAAAAGTTTTTCAAAAAATTATTCGACATAAGATTCGAACTTGGCTCATCGAGCTCGAGCAGCTCGTGA
Source organism: Ormosia emarginata (assembly GCA_029884605.1). Taxonomy (NCBI): domain Eukaryota; kingdom Viridiplantae; phylum Streptophyta; class Magnoliopsida; order Fabales; family Fabaceae; genus Ormosia; species Ormosia emarginata. The sequence goes on from JAQQTP010000064.1 coordinate 5,250,523, forward strand.
GCTAAGAGTGAGTCAAGCTTGAGCCAAGAAAATAAACTCACTTTCTTATTGAGCTGAGCTTGAGCTGAGCTGAGCCTATGCTTGTCGAGTTGAGCTTGAGCTAGGCCTAGCTCGACTCAACATGGCTCACTTCCACCCCTACATATGAATACCACGTGCAAGAATTTCATGTTGCGCATGCAGGCACATGCGACATCCTTTGGCGATTGAATTTTGGTGGTTGGTAGATTGGAGGCTTTCGATTCTGATGGTGGTGGTCATGGTTCAAATTGAGGTTCAAATAACAACGTTATGATGTCATTCGTGCAGTTGTGCATTTATGGGTAAAAGAAACCCAAATTCTGGCAATTTTCTAACAATTTCAGGCGAGTTTTTATGGAGATCTAATGAATGATAGGTAGTGGAACAACTTTGACTGCGAAAAATCGATACTCTCAAACAACACAAAGTGTGGGGATCAACAAAGATCTAATACCAAATTGATGTAGAACCAAAGGACAAAGGCAGTCAAGCATTCGGTGCTAAGAAACTCGATCTCAAAACATAATTATATTTCAAACAGAATTCAATAATCAACAACTGTCGTCTTCTAAAGTACTAATAGTAGGGGTATTTATAGCTTTCAAATAAAACAAACTAAATACTATTGGTTAATGATAAGATTTGGGATTTGGATATAATCCCATTAAAACTGAAATCTTAATTATAAAATTGATAAAATCCCTAAAATTACGAAAAGAAAAAATCTCTAAATAACATAATTATCCATAAAATCTTAAATTATCAAAATCATAACTAATCATAATCTATTATGCATCAGTTTAACTTGCAACTCACATGGGTTAAGACTAAACATTTTACACACTCGTTTAAATATAGGCTTCCTGACTTTTTTTTACCAAACTTTCTTTGATGGCAAAACTATTTATCAAAATGTCACTTTTTTTAAAACTATTTATCAAAATATCACTCTTTTGAAACTATATACCAAACTGCCACCCTTTTGTCCAACATGACATTTTTTAATAATTTTTAGTCCACGCAGGATGCGCCAAATAGGGTGGCGCATCCACGTGAAAACGCCAACAAGGTTCATAGGATGGCATTTTCACAAAGAAAACGCTAACAAGTGTGCGTAATTGAGGAAAAAACATCATTTTGCTTGATGCAATCCATCCAAACGCAAATGGCCTTTTTTACATAGAAAACGTCGCCCTAAAGACACTGAAAGCTCAGTGAAACTGAAATACTTGTGAGTTGTGATCATCGACATTATTTTCTCCACACCCATAAACCTCGCCATTAAGTTTCAGGTTTCAACCTTATCCATGGAATTCAAATTTCATGTTGTCGATAAAAGACCAACTCCAACACGAACCTTGTATCCACCCTACTCTCTCAACCATCACCTTCTTCTCTGAGCGATTATTTCTAGGTAAGCTTTTCTTTCATTCTATCACCTTCCTCTTTAGCTTGCATGTTCACTATAACACCAAACACATTTGCTTGTCATAATAAGAGTCTTGTAAAGTCAAAAAGTTTCTTCTTTTTTTCTTTTTTTTGTGTGTTTGTTCCTGCATGTTTATTTGAGAACAAAAAACACCTTTTTTTTTACGTTTATTTCGTGAGTACTCTCCCAATCATGACCCTCTAGAAAACCATAATCCTACACTCGTTCCATTTATAATTTTTTATCTAACTAACAATGTACCTTTATCTTCACTATTAGAAGTTACCATGCTGCAATTAAGGCTTTTGTGGCTCAAGGGGAGAAAAATAAGAAAAGAAGTTGACTTTTTGCTTAGATATAACTTCAAGAAAGACACAAAGACCGGTGAACCCATTTAGCAACACTAACAACTGCCACTTCTCATCTTTCTCCGCCCCTTCTTTACTATATTCTTTGCCTCACTGAATGCACACTAACCAAAAGACTTGCCACTACACAAACCCACTCGATATTATATAGAGGGGAGAGCTGAGGAGTGGCATTTTAGACTTCATATTTTCATAAACTTGTTTGACATAATTCAACCAATGTTCAATTCAGATTCTATAAAAATTTTGACAGAGTTTCTCCTAAATATTGGACCTCCCCAAAAGCATATAAACCTGTTTAATTGAACCATAACACCAAGATCATCAATAGAAACTAAGCGGCAAATATGTTTAATCCAACAAGGGTACCAAAATCACAATAGAAAATCATCAATAGTAATTTAACCAAAACTACTAAATATAACATTCTTAAATACACTAATGACATATAATTGTATGTCAAAGAGAAGGGCCGACATAAGAATGTGGTGGCCTGAGAGAGGGATTAGAAGAAGGACCTGGCTGTGCTGGGTAACCCAGTGGAGGGTAAGGATATGGTGGGTAACCTTGTGGTGGGTAACTTGGTAGCGGGTAAGGATATAATGGGTAATGGTGGGTAATATGTAGGTGGTAGCTGAGTGATAATCACATATTTTATGCATTAATAAACTCTCATTTTTAGTCATTTACACTCTCCATGTACTTAATTGATTAAACTTGATTATGTTTTGTAAGTTTGAACTCAAACTAAACTTAACTGATTTTTTTCAGCATTATTTTGGTCTTACACTGTTTCTGTATTTCAGCCATATCTTGAGTTCTAGATATCTTATAATTATGTATCTTACCTTGTAGGAAAGATAAGAGAGAGCTCTACAACTTTCATGAGAGATCCAGGGAAACATCAAACATCTAGTGGAGCTAATTGAGCTTGGAATTCAGAACACGAGTTTTGTGATTGGAACTCGAACAGTGTGCAGTAATCATTGATAATTCGAGTTGAAGGAACGGAAATGGGCTGCAAATTTGGCATATGAAAGTTAAGACCCATATCTACAACTTTCATGAAGAACACAAGAGCTCATTAGGACAGCTTGGAGGTCATATTGGGTTTAGAAGTCAAAATAGAGGTGCTGAAACTGAGCCTGAGCAGTCTGCAGTAATTTGGTCATATCTTGGGCTGTAGGACGAATTTTTGGATGATTATGGTGGCATTGGAAAGCTGATACAATTTCCTAAAACTTTCATGAAGACTGCTTTGATTGGTTCTGACGTTATCCATGAGTTCATCACTGAATGATTTCAGAGACAAGAAATTTCAATAATTTTCCTCTCTCAAAAGTTCTTTGGCATTTCCACTCATCCACTCAATCATCCACTCACTCATTAATCAATTCCCTTGTCATTTTGTATCCCTAATTCTCTATAAAAGGGACCATAGGTAGATCATTTGAGTAATCTTGGTTAGAGAACGAGATCATGTTATTATGTTATTTTCTTATTGTAATTTTCTTTTGGTAGAAATAGAAGTTATGATCATCATCTTCTTCTTCTCTCTTTCTTTCTTCTTGCTCATGGGTAACTAATCTTCATCTTGCTTGGGTGAAGGAGTGAAGATTTTGGTAATAAAAATAAGGTTAGATTAATTTCTTTCTTGTGCTTAAATGATATATTATCAAGTAATCATTATATATGTTATATTTTATTTCCAATCAATTTAGAAATCGTCATTGTAAAGTGGAGTTCTTGATACGCTGTAGACAAGTGGTTTGGCACAATGAATGCTTGAACCCATTTACAAGTGTTGGTGTTGGTAAATAATTAAAGGAACCATAATATAACTATGTATATAATTCTAAATGGACTTTGAATGTTTTATTTTTCTATTGGAACCTCTGTTGTACGTGGATTTCAATTGAGTTATAAAAGAATTAATCTTGTCCTTAATTTATTACCAAAAGTGGATCTCCTAGCCTAAGCAAGTTCTTTAATTTAATTGTGAACAAGTTTTATTATCTTTATTGTTGTGACAAAGCCTTTCCTTACCTCAAAGAATTTTTCTTCATCAATTTCCTGTGGATCGACCTCAGACTCTTGAGAAATTTATTACTTGAGACAACCTGCACTTGGGTTTGCATCCTTTAATCCGCATTAAGTTTTTGGTGCTGTTGCCGGGGACTTGATTTGAAGTTTTAATTTATTGAGGTTCTTTTTCATTAATATAATCTTTTCTCCCTCACCGGAGCAAAAGATCAGCTTGCCGGTCCTTCAGTTTCTTTACTAACTCTCTATCTTACTAACTTACTAACTTATTTACTTATACTTTCTATTTTATTTATTTACGCTTTCTGACTTACTAACCCTCTAACTAACTTTTATATTTATGTCATTTATTTATGCTTACTAACTTTATAACTTTTATATTTATGTCATTTATTTACGTTATCTAACTTTTTAATTTATATTATTTAATTTTGCTATCTGACTTACTAACTTGTACATTTTTTTTTATTTTATTTTTTATTTTTAAGTCATTTATTTATTGTTAATATTTTAATGGCAGGTGTAAACTGCCTACTTGTACATTATTATTTTTATTTTAAGTCATTTATTTATGCTTAATTGGTATCGTGATTCAAATTTTGGTCGTTTAGTTAAAATTAATCCTGATACTTTATATATTGATTTGTTTGAATCACAATCACACACAATTGACACAATGACTGAAAATGAAAGTGTACATGATGAACATGAAAATCAATCGTTGCGAACCATGCGTTAATATTTGCAACTACCTCGAAATTCTAGTCCATCATGCTTTATCTTTACACTCAATGCTAACAATTTTAGATTTAAGTAAGATATGATTTCCTTACTTCCTAATTTTCATAGTTTAGAATCTGAAAACCCAAATTTACATCTAAAAGAATTTGAGGAAATATGTATTGCTTTCAACAATCAAAATTGTACTGAAGAGATTGTTAAGCTTAAATTGTTTCCTTTTTCTTTAAAAGATAAAACAAAAACTTGGTTTAACACTTTGAAACTAAGATCAATTGGCACATGGCAAGAAATGTAAGGTGAGTTCTTAAAGAAATTTTTTCCAACACATAAAACCAATGCTATGAAAATACAAATCCAAAATTTTTCCCAAAATTCAAATGAAGCATATTTTCAATGTTGAGAACGGTTTAAAGATTTGTTAAATTCTTGTCCACATCATGGTTTTGAAAAATGGCGCACTATAAACTTCTTTTATGAAGGTTTAACACCTGAAACAAAATAATTTGTGGAAATAATGTGCAATGGTGAGTTTCTTAATAAAGAACCTGATGAAGCTTTAGATTATTTAAACCAATTGACTGAAAATTCTCAATCTTAGCATGATACTAATATTTCTGAAAATTCAATTAGATCTAACCTTGCAAGTGCTAATAAAGGAAAATATCACCTTAGTCAAGAGGAAGATCTAAATGCTAGGTTTGCCAGTTTAGCTAGAAAAGTTGAAGCCATGGAATTAAGAAAAGCAAAAAAAATCAAATCTGTGCAAAATGAAGAAATTTGTGGCATTTGTGATGACTTAGGACACTCAACACATGAATGTCCTAATATTCCTATTTTTAAAGAAGTTGTACATGAGCAAATAAATGCAATGAATAATTTTAAAAAGCCATTTACTTCTTTTTTAGATACATACAATTCGGGATGGAGAAATCACTCGAACTTCAGCTGGAGGAATAATAATCAGTCACAATTTGTGCAACCACCACCTCCTCAAGCACAACAGGGCTCTCAAAATTATCAAGGATATGCACTTTATATCCCACCATATAGGAAAAACCTTGAAGAAACACTGCATGCATTCATAGAAAAGCAAGAGGCCATTAATAAACAAAACAATCAAACCACGACTGACATAAAAGAAACTCTTGCTAAACTTTCTTCTGTACTCACTATTCACGAGAAAGGAAAATTTCCTTCTCAACCTCAACCAAATCCCAAGGGTCAGTACAGTTTAAATGAGGGTAGTTCAGAAAACTAACAAATAGATCAAGTCAAGTCAGTGATAACTCTTAGGAGTGGAAAGGTTGTTGAAAAACAAATTCCCGAACCTTGTGAGAGAGATGATGAACCAATCCCCCAAGAAAATGAAGAAGTTGACCAAAAAGAGACCAAACTCTCGTTTGCACCCCCATTTCCTCAAGCATTAAACAATTCAAGGAAATTGAACCATAACACTAAAAGTTTTGAAATTTTGAAACAAGTGAAGGTCAATATTCCTTTGTTAGATGCTATCAAACAAATTCCTTCTTATGCCAAATATTTGAAGGACTTATGCACTATTAAAAGGAAACTAAATGTGAAAAAGAAAGCCTTTTTGGCTGGACAGGTAAGCTCCATTCTTCATAATAATAATGCGTTGAAATATAAAGACTCTGGTTGTCCTACAGTTTCATGTATTATTGGAGAACATCAAATTGAAAAAGCTTTACTTGATCTTGGTGCTAGTGTCAATTTGCTTCCATATTCAGTTTATCAGTAACTCAACTTGAGTGAGTTAAAACCAACTTCTGTAACTCTTCTACTTGTCGATAGATTAATTAAAATTCTAAGAAGAATAGTGGAAGATGTATTAGTACAAGTTGATAAATTCATATATCCTATGGATTTTATTGTCTTGGAGACTGAACCTATGGTTGATAGTTGCAAGTCAATTCCTATTATTTTAGGCCGTCTATTTTTAGCAATATCTAATGCTTTGATAAATTGCAGAAATGGAGTGGTGAAGCTAACATTTGGAAATATAACACTGGAACTCAATGTTTTTAACATGTGCAAATAACCACAGGAAGTCCTTAATGAAAAGAAGGAAGTTGAAGGAATTGAAGCCATCGTAGATGATGATCTTCAAACAAGGAGTTCTTCTGACCCATTAGAAATTTGTTTAGTCAATTCATTTGATTCAGGCATGCAATTAGATAATGATATCTCTGAGATATGCTCTTTGCTTGATTGTACATAGGCAATGGAGTACAAAGGATGGAAGCCAAAATTTGAAGAGCTAAAACCCATGAATGATAATACCCATGAAGAAGTACCCATATTGGAACTAAAGTCATTACTTGCTGGGTTGAAGTACACATTTTTGGGAGAAGAGCAAAGCTTTCCAGTGGTAATTTCCTCGTCCCTTACTGAAGAACAAGAAGGTATGTTGACAGAAGTACTTAAAAGACATAAAAGTGCAATTGGATGGACATTAAAGGACATAAAAGGTTTTAATCCATTAAGTTGTACACATAGAATACATTTAGAGGATAATGCTAAAACATCTCAACAACCTCAAAGAAGATTAAATCCACATATGAAAGAGGTAGTCAGAGCTGAAGTCCTTAAATTACTTGATGTTGGAATTATCTATCCTATCTTTGATAGACAATGGGTAAGCCCTACGCAAGTTGTGCCTAAGAAATCTGGAATAACAATGGTGGAAAATGAAAAAATGTGAATTGATACCTATGCGAGTCTCATCTAGTTGGCGTATGTGTATTAATTTTAGAAAATTAAATGCTGCTACTAGGAAAGATCATTTTTCCTTGCTATTTCTTGATCAAATTTTAGAAATGGTTGCAGGATATCCATACTACTATTTTCTTGATGGTTATTCAGGTTATAATCAAATACCAATTGCATTGGAAGATCAAGAAAAGACCATTTTTACATGTCTCTTTGGTACTTTTGCATATAGAAGAATGTCTTTTGACCTTTGTAATGCTCCAGCAACATTCCAAAGATGCATGCTAAGTATTTTTAATGACATGATTGAGCATTATTTAGAGATTTTCATGGATGACCTGACAGTTTTTGGAAATTCTTTTGAAAATTGTCTTGATAATTTGGAAAAAGTTCTTAAAAGATGCGAAGAAAAAAGAATTTGTGCTAAACTGGAAAAAATGCCATTACATGGTTACCTTAGAAATATTGTCAGGTCATGTGATATCTTCTAAAGGAATTGAAGTTGATAAGACCAAAGTTGAATTAATTGCCCATTTGCCTTCCCCAATAACATGCAGAGAAGTTCATTCCTTTTTAGGACATGCAAAATTTTACAGAAGATTCATTAAGGACTTTAGTGCCATATCTAGACCATTATGTAATCTTCTATTGAAAGACGCACCATTTGATTGGACTCAAAAATGTCAAAAATCTTTTGAAAAATTAATTGGTCTTCTAATATCTACTCCTATCATGCAATCTCCTAACTGGTCTTTGCCTTTTGAGTTAATGTGTGATGCTAGTGATTTTGTTGTGGGCGCTATTTTAGGCCAAAGAATGGAAAGTAAGCCTCATGTGATTTGTTACACTAGTAGAACTTTAAATAGTGCACAAATGAATTACACCACTACTGAAAAAGAACTACTTGCTGTAATATTTACATTGGACAAATTTTGATCTTATTTAATTGGTTCTTCTATTGTGATTTTCAGCGATCATGTTGCTGTTAGATATTTAATGTCTAAGCAGGGTGCCAAACCAAGATTGATACGATGGATCTTGTTGCTTCAAGAATTTAACATCACAATAAAAGATAAGAAAGAAGCCGAAAATGTTATCGCAGATCATTTATCCAGACTTACAACATGCTCACCTTTTCATAGCACACAATCAATGATTCTTTTCCCGATGAATTTTTATTTTCTGTTAATTCCATCCATTGCTTTGCAAACATAGTCAACTTTCTTCTAACAGGAAAGATGCTGCCTCAATGGACGCATCAAGCTAGAAGAAATTTTTTGACAGGTGAAAATTTTTTATTGAGATAACCCATACTTGTTGAAATATTATCCTGACCAGATCTTTCGGAGATGTGTGCCCGACAGTTAGGTAGTGTAATTAAATTTTGTCACTCAGAAGCATGTGGAGGTTACTTTTCTTCAAAGAAAATAACTGCGAAAATCTTGCAGTGCGAATTTTATTGGCTTACTTTATTTAAGGACTACTACACCTTTTGCAAAAGCTGTGAAAATTGTCAAAAAATAGGCTTTATTTCTAAAATAAACATGATGCATCTGAACCTTATCGTTGTAATTGAAATTTTTTATTGTTGGGGAATTGATTTCATAGGCCCATTTCCATTCTCATTTGGATTTGTGTATATTTTGGTTGCAGTTGATTATGTCTCAAAATGGATTGAGGCGATTCCATGCCGACACAATGATCATAAAATTGTTCTCAAATTTTTTTAAAAAAATGTCTTGTGTCGATTTCGAATCCCTCGAGCTATCATTAGTGATGAGGGAAGACCTTTTTATAATAAACCGTTTGAATATTTAATGAAAAAATATTGTATTACACATAAAATTGCTACCCCTTATCACCCTCAGACAAATGGACAAGTTGAATTAGCAAATAAGGAGATTAAACAAATTTTAGAAAAAACGGTTAACCGAAATTGTAAAGATTGGTCTTTAAGACTAAACGATGCACTTTGGGCTTACTGTATTGCTTTCAAAACATCTTTGGAAATGTCACCCTATCGGTTAATCGATGGAAAATCTTGTCACTTACCTGTAGAATTAGAATATAAAGCATTTTGGGCCATTAAAGCTTTCAACCTAAACCTTGATGATGCTTGTAAGATACGCAAATTGCAATTAAATGAGCTTGAGGAGTTGAGAAATGATGCATATTAAAACTCAAAGATTTATAAAGCTAGGACAAAAGCTTTTCATGACAAGACAATTTTGAGAAAATCTTTTGAAATTGGTCAAAAAGTTTTGCTTTATAATTCTGGTCTGCACCTATTCCCTGGAAAGTTGAGATCTATGTGTAGTGGTCCTTTTGTTGTCAAACATGTGTATCCTCATGGGGCCATAGACATTAAGAATCCTAGGAATGATAATGTGTTTAAAGTCAATGGATAAAGACTCAAATCATTTCTGGAAAATCAAGCTGCTGAGGTAGAATTCATTTCTCTTTCTGATCCTTATTATGAATAGAATTTATTCTAATTTTTTTATCTTCTTTTTGCAATTCTTTGTGTTCCTGGTTAAGTGGCGGATAACGGTACTCTGTGGCTCTCGAGTTGGTTTGTTTTCAGTTTCCCATAATAACTGAATCATTCTCCTTTAAAATGGATGCCATTCTCTCAAATTTAAGAAAACGTTTTCCCTCTCTCCCTCAAAATGCTATGACAAAAATCTACAAAGTTAGATATGAAAGATTGAGATTGTTAATGCACAAAGGTATGCCAGAAGATGTACGCTGGATAATTGAAGCAAAGGTCTGACTAGTAGGTGAGTCTTCAATTTCATTTGACTCATATATGTTAGGTCTTGGTAGAAGTTCATATTCTAAAAAGAGAAGAGCAAAAAGGATACAAGTTTGTCACAAATGTGCACGATTGAATTGTAACAAGCGATATCGTTCTTTGGGGATGGTTTCTGCAAACAGAGAAGATAAAATTTTTTTCATTAAGAATGGACTGAGTAAGAAGTCATTAGATGATATCTTATTGACTCTTGAGACGCATTCTTGTGGATTTGTGCATCGTGAACTTCTTAATTTGTGGAATCACTTCAAGGATGAACAAAAGCATTACAATCTTAGGAATCTGACTCTAAAAGATCCTGTTTGCCAATTTATAAGAAAATTGGATGGGAAGTTTATCCTCGACTCATAGAAGACGTTTAAGTCGTTACTGGACATGAAACTAAAAGGCAGATGTGAGCCATATCCACAACAACCTGTATATATTATTTTCTTCTTCTTCTTCTTCTTCTTCTTCTTCTTCTTCTTCTTCTTCTTCTTCTTCTTCTTCTTCTTCTTCTTCTTCTTCTTCTTCTTCTTCTTCTTCTTCTTCTTCTTCTTCTTCTTCTTCTTCTTAAAAAAAATATAAAAAATATAAAAAAAAGAATCTGTGTTTCTTAATTTTAAACTTTTCTGACAACAGCCAACCTACCCTTATAGGTGCTATTATTACCGTTTCCATTCTTTTTCTTATTTAAACACTCCATTTTTTCCATTTTCCTCCAACTCAGAATCATTCAAAGGGAAGGTAAGTATAGAAATGGAAAGTGTTTCTGTTCATCAACTTAAAAATATCTGTGTATTTTTTAGGTCTAAGTATAGAAAGGGTTTAGAGTTTATAAATGCAGCTACCACTCTTTGTCGATCACTTGCTGCAAGGAAAATTCATCTTGTATATGAGGGAGGTTGCCGTGGGTTAATAGGGGCTGTATCACTTGTTGCATATATAGGAGGCAGTCATGTTTTAGGTGTCATTCCTGAACCTTTCACTCAACATAACATCACTGGAAAGACAATTGGGAAAGAACTTAAGGTATCATCTATGCATGAATGAATGAAGATAATACTTGACAACTCTGATGCATTCATTGCATTACTAGGTGATTTTGGTACTTTGGAAGAAGTTTTTCAAATTGTCTCTTAGGCCCAACTGAACATCCACCATAAACCCATAGGTTTGTTGAATGTAAATAATTTCTTTGATCTTTTGTTATCTTTTCTTGACCATGCTATGGAATAGAAATTTATCACACCTTCGGCAAGTCAACTTCTTATCTCTGCTTCCACTATGGATGAGTTGATTGATAAATTAGAAGATTTTGTTTATAAACCTGATCCAACAATAGCTCAGATAGATTGGTCAACAGGAAGTAGTGAAGGAAGCAGCATTAAAAGAAAGCTTGATCTAACACTTCGTTTATAACTTTCCTTTACCTTTGATTTTATTTATCGTACTTTGTTTCTATTTAAATTTGTGTCAGATTTCTCCAACAAGTAATATCTTCTATCCTTTACTCATCTATATTTTAACATTGAGGACAATGTTGTGATCTAGTTGGGAGGATGGTCAAAAAAAAATTTGGAGAAGTATGATATGATTGTCATGAACTTACTAAACCAATAAATCATAGCAAAGTAAGGAGTAATTTTACTTCTGAGATGCATCTAAATTGGGAAGTATGTTTAGTGATATGAATGTCAGAAACCTACAACAAAACCAATTAGGGATGATAGAGTAAGGAGTAATTTTACTTTTGAAGTAAATTACTCTTGAGACGCATCTAGATTGGGGAAGTAATTATTCTGTGATGATTGTGGAAGTGACAAAGTTTTATCGTTTGATTTCCTTTGAATGATTCAAGTGAATGAATTCTCACATCCTTTAAAGCAATTGAAATTCTTGGATCTTAGCATAAATTGTCTTCTTTCTTAAATTTCACATGCTTGGTTATGGATGTTGAATTGATAGATTGAGAATGATAGATATATGCCTTGTGAGATTTTGAGTCTATTGATGAATGAATTGAATATCTGTACCATTCTCTTCTTTCTTGTGTGATTTTTACTCATGGAATTGTTACTCTAGAACTTGCTTTGATTCTTTTTTAGGCTACATTTTCACATGTATACATAAACATGATGGATATATTTTTCTTGAAATAGCTACTTTAACCAAATAGGCAGCCTTGCTCAGCAGCATATTGTCTCAATATGATATCAAGCACTCTTATGACTTCTTGAAAATTCTCTGATTCCTGTTAACGTAAGGCATTGAAAATGGCCTATTTTCCCTTGCTTAAAAATTTTAGTTTAACATGTTATATTCGAATAACGAATTGGTTATTCGAATAAACCTTTTGTAAATGCAATTTTGGAAATGTTTTCAACAAGATTTATTCAAATAAACTAATGTTTATTCCAATAAAACCATTGAATCACAACAATATTAACAATATTTATTCGAATAAACAATATGTTGTCTCTTTTCTTCTCATCTCTTCACTGAATCTCGCCATCTCTGATGCACTTCCGGTTTTTACCTTTAAGTTTTAAGTTTATTTACTTTATTTATTTTCTGCATTTATTTGCATAACATGTAAGCAGTCTTTCTGCCTCCTACTTCTCTCTACCCTTCTCCTCTTCTGTTATTTCCCGTGATCTTCACGTTTATTCACTCTGGTATCAGAGCCATCATTTAGATCCATAGATTTGTAAGTGAGGAATCTAAGTTAAATTTTATCTCCTGAACTAGATCTTAAGATTATCAATTTATTTCTTACTTTTAATTGATAATCTTAAGATCTAGTTTAGGAGATAAAATTTAAGTTAGATTCCTCACTTACAAATCTATGGATCTAAATGATGGCAATGATATCAGGGGTTGTTGATCATATTTGCTTCTGATCTTTATATTTCTGTCTTTTATATTTTGGTTTTTATATTCTGTTAATGTGTTGCGTTCTCTTTCTTCATCTCTGTCTTCATCTTTCTCCAAACTTTCTGTCAAATCTTCTCAATCTTCATCCTCATCTTTGTCTGAAGAACAAACTAATCAAACTAAAACTAACATCTTCAATGAAGAAATCTGTTTTGAAGATATTAATCAAGACTTTGACAACTGGGAAATTCCTAAGATTTCAACAAACGAACTCTACAAATCTGAAGGTAGATTCTTTAGGAGTTCTAATTATATAATTAGGACTGTAAAGAAACAAATCATAATTGAATTTGATGACGAAGAACTCCATCTCTTTTTTGAAGAAATTCTTAAAAGACAAGCACAAAATTACAACTATCTACATATTCAATGTGTGCAGGTGGCCGTCAAACCTTTAATTCGTGAAGGATTAAACGCATTTGTTCTTCTCTATCTTAGAGATGTTAGACACAATCAATTCCACGACTCTTTACTTGGAACTGTAGAAACAAGCCTAGGTCATGGTCCAATCTACTTCAATTGTTACCTGAATAGAATGGTAAGTCTTAAAGACAAAAACATCTTAGACGTTTTATTCTTAAATCTTAAACTCTGTGGCTTAGAAATGAAGCCCAGATCGATCCCTTTAGCCTTGATCTATAGGATTCAATACAACATAATGAGTTCTTTTCATTCCAAAGCTTTAAAACCAAAGGATTTAGGAGTAACAACTTTATTCCTAACTGATATAACGAAGACAAATGTAGTTGTCCCCAAAATGATCAGATGGGAAGATGTTATCCTCCCTTAAAAATGGATTATGGATGAAGTTGCACTAGCTTTGCCCAGAGAATCTCCAGAGATTCATGAAATCATCCAACATCAATCTGGTAAAGTTAAGTTAACCTTTGATAGGAGAAACTCCTTTAGTTCATCTAGATCTCTTAGATTGAGTTCATCTAGGTCTGAAGATTTTAGATTTACCTTAACCAAAAAATCTTTTTCAACAATAAGTTCTAATCCATCTACAATCAATCTTCAAGGATCAGATACATCGTCGTCCCTTCCAAAATCGATTTATCGTTAGCAAGACGATAATGAACAGAGATCTACTCTCTCTCCAACTTTCTTATATATGAACGATGTCCATGATAAGTGATTTCACTATAGATAAAGAGACCCTTATGAAAGACTATAGGGGTAATAATCGTGAAGAAATTCAAAATAAATGGTATTCATTTATGGAAAATGTTAAACAAAATGCTTCTTTCTTTAATTGGTTTCACGCCTACTTAACTAGGAATGCAATTGAGTATCCTTAGAGCATAGTTGATATGGAAGATAAGTCCACTAATGTCCGTACTGTCTTTCATTGTATAGATGGTAATCTTGTCACAACTGATCTTTCTCCTTCCAGTACATATTTTCTGGATAAAAAGGATAAAAAATGATAATCATGTTATCACTAGTCCTTTCAAATCTAAGGTAGATCATGAATTTGTTAATCCTCAAGATATTAAAGGATTAATGGAACAAAACATTTATACAAACAAGTATCTCCAAGTTTTAGGTGAACACCTAATTAGAAAACCTTCACCCTCAGGTTCTAAGATTGAAACTAAACCTGATGTACAAACTGTTAAAACTGATAAACCAATTTTTAAACCGTTTAAGGTTTCTAAACAACTATGGGAAAGTCTCAAACTTCTTAAAAAGCAAAATGTAGGTAATCCTAATTCTAAACTTACTAGCGAAATCATCTTAAGACTAAACATAGTTATCCTTGATACACCTCAATCTCAAGAATCTAAAACTTCTTTGAAAGACAAAGATAAAACTATTAAAATTATTAATACAATCAAACAATTTGATTACCAGTCTAAGCTAGATTGCCAATCTGAAAATAGTTTTGTCATTAAAGTTAACCTAGTTATTAGCAAAGTTCTTAATTGGAAAAATCCATCAAAACTTTACTATCAAGGAGCGACTCCACCAGATTTGTTGCTTGAAGAACATGACCCAAACTTTAGGTCATTTAGTGCAAGCAATGTCTATGTTTGGAACATTGATAGAAAAACTGAGTATGCTATTCTGAATACTCTTCAAGAAATGACCATGGTATCAACTGCCTATCAAACTTCTTATGATTGTAGTGATCAAATCATTATGGAAGTTCTTGTGTCTGGTTTTACAATGTTACCCAAGTGGCTTCCAGTACTCAAGAGGGGGGTGAATTGAGTACTTAAAAAACGTTTTGTAGAGGCGTAAACTAATTTAAATATGTTGAAAAGAATATTAAAAGACGTGAGATGAAAAGGATAAGCGAGAATATTAATAAAATTCAATAAATAAATAATATTAAATAATAAATTAAATTATTGAAAATAAAAGATAAAGAAGAGAAGATCAAGCACGATATTTGTCTTAGTTCGACCACCAACCACTTGTGGCTTACATTCAGTCTCCGAAACACAGTTCGAGATTTTTCATTATTCAATACAAGCTTAAAACAGGTGCTTGTAACCTTTACACAACAGGGATACCTCACCCTATTTACTAGAGGGATACCTCACCCCCTTTGAAGGATACCTCACCTTCTTTACAACAAGGGATACCTCACCCTTTTACTAAGGGATACCTCACCCTCACAAATTCACTAAGGGATACCTCACCCTTTTTACAAAAGCAGAAAATAGATGAAGAGAAACTCTCACTTAGAGCAAATGTTACAATTTGAAGCACTAGGAAGCTCTCTTAGGATATCTCAAGGTTTTGGCAAAAAGAGCACAGAAAATATGAGAAAAATAAAAATCACGTTTTGGCACAAGCAAATAATAATTCAAATTATTGGGCAACATTTAGAAGAGACCCAAGGTCTCTATTTATAGAGCATTGGAAAGAAAATAGTAGTTGGGTACAATTAAAACACCATCAAAGTCAAATATGGTCGTTTCTTTCCATTTTTGAAAGCTTCATAAAACCATTTCTGGGATACGTTATTCGAATACCCTGAAGGTTATTCGAATACCTCAGTTTCAAAATACTTGAAGAAAACAGTTCGAAAGAGGTTTATTCGAATACTTCTTAATCTATTCGAATACTTCTGTTTAAAAGCATTTTTCTGTAATCAGGTGTATTCGAATACCACATGGGTTATTCGAATACCTCACATTTTAAAACAGATTTTGATAAGCTCTGTATTCGAATACCATGCATAGTTATTCGAATACCACTTTGAAAAATAGAAAACGTATGAACTTGAAAACCATTCTATTCGAATACCTTATGGGGTATTCGAATACCCTTAAATGAAAAATAGTTTTAAACACTTTTAAATATCCAGAAAATGATTCTTTGGATTTGGAATATTAATTTTGAAAACATTTCTTTGCAACCAAAAACAATGAGATATCCAAAGGGCTCCTTACGAAGATCCTAAGTCCTAAACTATTCTTTGAAGATCTTGGACTTAGTCTTCTCATCATCTTCATGTTTGTTATCATCAAAACAACTATCAATGGCAGCTAGCCAATTACATTCTCCCCCTTTTTGATGATGACAAACTAATATTTGAGAAAAACATTAGTTCATATAAATTGGAATTCACAAGATTGTTTAGAGATACTTACTCCCCCTCTTTTTCATAAGAGGTGATTTATATCAGAGATGTGCACAGCAGCTCCCCCTTACTTTTGGAATCCAATTTCCATTTTTGTCTTACCGGACTTTTACTTTTTCTCCCTCTGACTTTTCTCAAACAAAGAATTCAAGTTTTTTCTCCCCCTTTTGTCATGATAAAAAAGATGGGGTAAGATAAAACATAAAGCAAAATAGAGTATATTCCATTCAAACAAAATATATTCATTCATAGTATACCAGAATAGCAATAGAGTATAATTTTATAAATGTAGAAAGATAAACACAATATTCAGCACATGAGCAAAGAAATATTCATTCATAGATCAACCAATTGCATTGTATAGTAATCAAAACAGTCATTTACATTTACCAAGAGAATCATGACATTTACCACTT
Organism: Ormosia emarginata; assembly: GCA_029884605.1. NCBI lineage: Eukaryota > Viridiplantae > Streptophyta > Magnoliopsida > Fabales > Fabaceae > Ormosia > Ormosia emarginata. The sequence goes on from JAQQTP010000064.1 coordinate 5,267,600, forward strand.
GTTATCAAATATAAAACATTTACCATTTGTTGTCAATTTCTTATAATACTGCCATATATCAAGAGAAACATATATATGAAACATTTTACCTTGATGAAATATGCTATAGGGATCAGAGCATTGTATAGAACTAGCATTATTTACCCTATATGCAATGACAAAAAAAAATATCCAATTTGGCGCTTTTGTCAATGCTAAGCATGCTACTCATGTAAGAAAAATATTTAGTCATTTAAGATAGTCTTGAGCTTTCTTCCGTTGAGTATTCCATTTCAATGTACTTGAGGAAAGTCTTCTCATGTCCTCTTCATTCATTTCCCTCAAGTTGAATAATCTTTTTCATTTAAGAGTTTGCTTGAGGTAGTTATAACCTACAAAAAAAAATTCAAAGTACTTTCTATGGTATCCATTAATTTTGGATCCATAGAGGTTAGTCATTATGCCACACTCATAAAACAAGCATTCAAAAATAATAAGTCATAAACAACAAATGAGTTCACAAGAAAAAATATTTCATTTTATTGATTAATTTAGCCAAGTAACCACTTGTTTGATACCACTTGTTGCAATTGTTATCACGTTCATATATTTATCAAAACAGTAGCCAATTACATTAAGCATTTGTATTACAAAGAATTTAAATATGCAGCATATTCTTGAGAAAAAGAAGGGGCAAGAGCAAGCTAAGAAATATGTATTCAAGAGCATCATGTAATTTTCATTTAAGGCATAAATTTAGGCTCAAAAGAGATAAGATATATTTCATCAAAAGCATGTTATTCATAGTCAAAAAACATTTATATTGCGTTTGCATAAAAAAAAAGAAACAGAAAACGTATGAACTTGAAAACCATTCTATTCGAATACCTTATGGGGTATTCGAATACCCTTAAATGAAAAATAGTTTTAAACACTTTTAAATGTCCAGAAAATGATTCTTTGGATTTGGAATATTAATTTTGAAAATATTTCTTTGCAACCAAAAACAATGAGATATCCAAAAGGCTCCTTACAAAGATCCTAAGTCTAAACTATTCTTTGAAGATCTTGGACTTGGTCTTCTCATCATCTTCATGTTTGTTATCATCAAAACAACTATCAATGGCAGCTAGCCAATTACATGCAGGTCAACTCAAAGGTTGGTGGCATCATTATCTCACTGATACCCAAAGACTAGACATCCAAAACACAATCAAAATTGATGCCGAAGGCATTCCAATCCTCAGTGATAGGAAAATTGTCCCTGATGTTGTCAATACTTTAATCTTTATAATCGTCCAACACTTCATAGGTGATCTATCCTTATGGAGAGATACGTTAGCCGAACTTCTTTCTAATCTTAAATGTAAAACTCTTGCAGACTTCAGATGGTATAGAGATACTTTCTTAACTAGGGTTTACACTAGGGAAGATAGTCAACAACCATTCTGGAAAGAAAAGTTTCTTGCTGGTCTTCCTAAATCTCTAAGTGACAAAGTTAGAGATAAAATCAGAAGTCAATCCCTTAATGGCAAAATTCCTTATGAGTAGCTAAGTTACGATCAACTCATTACTTTCATCCAAAAGGTTGCCCTTAAGATTTGTCAAGATGACAAAATCCAATCTCAATTAGCTAGAGAGAAAGCCCAAACTAAGCGGGAGCTTGGAAACTTCTATAAATAATTTGGCCTTCATTGTGCTAGGAAAAAGAAAACCAAACCTAAAATTGTTTATGTCCAGAACCAAAAAACTAAATACTTTAAGCATAAAGCTTCAACTAAACCCAGAAGACTTAAATAAGAATTTAAGTCCAAACCTTCAATCGATAACATCAAAGTCCCAAATAAACCTGTAATCTGCTATAACTGTGAAAAACCCGATCATATTAGTAAATATTGTCGGCTTAAGAAAAAGATAAAAGCCTTAAATCTTGACCAATCTATTGAAGAACAACTTAATAATCTTTTAATAGAATCATCTGAAGATGAATTTAAAAAGAAATTTTTTGAAGATTTAAATCAAATCCAAAATGATGATATATCTTCATCTGAAGGAGATTCAAACTCTCCAACAGTTAATGTCTTAACAAAAGAACAAGACCTTCTGTTTGAAGTTCTTAATTTTGTCCAAAATTATGAAGAAAGAAATGTCTATTTCCAGAAACTAAAATCCATAATTGAAGAAAGTTCATCCAAAACTATGAAAAATCCAATCATTAAAAACAAATATATATATCTGAAACAATTAAGAAGTATGACAAAACTTCTTCTAAAAAACCAATAACGATCCAAGATCTTCAATTCGAAATTAATAACCTTAAAATTGAAGTCAAAGTACTTAGAGAACAACAAAATCTCCATCATCTTATTATATCCCAATTAGGTGATGATCAAACTGATTCTAAACCTGAATCAATCCCTAATCAGAAATTGAAACAGAAAATTAATGATGAAGAAGAAAATGAAAAATTTTGTGACATAATCAATCAGCTTAGCATCCAAAAATTCTTCATTAACATTAAAATCAAAATTGATGATTTTGTCTTAAAAATTGTTGGCTTCTTCGACACAGGTGTAAATTCAAACTATATTTTGGAGGGAGTAGTCGCATCAAAGTATTTTGAGAAAACTACTGAGCGGCTCAGTACTGCTAGTGGTTCCAAACTGAAAATTGAGTTTAAACTCTCTTCTGCAACCATTGAAAATGACAGTTTCCAAGTTGAAACTTCTTTCCTTCTTGTCAAAAAACTGAAAAATGAGGTAATCCTAGGAACTACGTTCATTAGGTCTTTATTTCCTCTTCAAATTACTGATGAAGGTATTATTACCAAACATCTTGGCAAAACTATTATCTTTCCATTTCTTAGGAAACTGATTCTTAGAAGTCTTAATCCAATTGTTAATTTAATTGGTTACAAACAAAAACAGATTAATTATTTTAAGGAAGAAATTTCTTATAAAAATATTGAATCTCAGTTAAAACAACCTCATGTTGGTGTATGCCCTAGAGGCCAATACATTCTGTCTATATTTACATATATTGTATTATGTTATTTTTAATATATAAAGCATTTTATTTATTGTGTTCTTTTTTAATAAACATAATAAAGTCCTTAGAATAGTAAGTTTGATACCATAGGACATCAAGTGGATAACTTGATTGTGAGATTCTATTAGATAAAACACTATTCTTAAATGTCTCTAGTCAAGTATTATTGTTAATTAGGACAACAATAATGCATTGAGACTAGTATGTGCGTAGACTGATGACCACATCTCATGGGTCATGGATATGAGATATCAAGTCTTCACATGGATACATATTAGAGTAATGATGTATTGGACAGACCCGCCATGAGAACGCTACGTGGATCATTACGTGAGTGTCATAAGCGATTCTCATAGTCATAATGGTGTATGTGGTCCTTTGACCTGAAATCACTACGATTCCTACATGAGGAGTTGTGTGTTTTAATGCGATCAAATGTCATCTGTAATAAGATGATTATAAAGTTTGTTATTAGACATACCGCGATTCATGTGGAGGGATGTAAGTGACCTAGATAGAATTTGTCCCTCCTACATAATAAGAGTGATATCTTCAGGCCCTCTGATTGAGTGAGATTACAAAATGCATGGCCATGCTCAAATGAGTCAATATAAGATATTGATCTCATTTGTTATTACTATGTCTACTCGAGAATCAAGAAACTGGAGATTGAACTAAACAAGGGTGACACGTTTTATGCCTTGTGTTCAATCTAGATATCTGGACAAAGGGACTAAACTACACGGAAACATTGGTCACAAATAGGTTATGTCAAATCACTGACATTCTCATTACTTGGATAGCAGCGATGTGTTGCTAGATACCGTTCATTGTTTGTAATATTAAAATGAGATTTTAATATTACTACCAACATTATGAGAACCTGCAGGGTCATACACTTAGAGCAGACTAAATTGAAGCAATAAGAATCTAAGTTGGACTCGGATTTAATTGTGGGTCTACCTCATAACAGATGAGTTTAGGGTTGCACAGCTTACCTTGCTACTGCTTACACTCACTTAAGGCAGCCATTATTATAAATAGTACTGCTAAGGGGGCTGCTATGTACGTAATTCCACAATCCTAGCCGTACCTACAGAAAGTAAGTGAGAGTCAGTGAAAGGTTTTCTTCTCTTCGCAGCTAGCACTGCAAAACAGAGGTGTGACTCCTTTTTGAAAGTATGTTCGTGTGGATACCATAGAGACATCGTCGCTATTATGGTGTTGGTGATTCACCTCGCTTGTGTTTATCACGCTTCAAGAAGTAAACCTTTAAAAACTCGGATTATGGCCTTTTCGCATGGATCTTGTGAGGGAATTTTTATTATTCCACTACGTGACTTTTGATCCGCAATTCCCAACACCTCAAATCCTACAAAAGGTTCAATCTCTTCTTAAACAGACTCAGGATTCTATCTGTTCTGATCTTCTAAATGCTTTCTGGGAGTGAAAGAAACATATGGTTGATCTGCCATATGAGAAAGACTTCAACGAAAGACAACTCCCAACTAAAGCTCGTCCTATCCAGATGAGTCATGAACTTCTTGACTACTGTCAAACTGAAATCAAAGATCTTTTGTCTAAAGGTCTCATCCGAAAGAGTAAGAGTCATTGGTCTTGCTCTGCCTTCTATGTCAACAAACAAGCCGAGATTGAAAGAAGTACTCCAATTGCAACGATTTCTTGGTTACCTTAATTATGTTATTGATTTCTTTCCTCAGCTTAGTAATCTCATGAAACCCCTGCATAATCATCTGAAAGCTAATCCTCCTCCTTGGTAAGACATACAAGTATTGTCAAACAAGTTAAATCACAGGTAAAGGATCTTCTATGTCTTTATCTGCCTAACCCTCAAGCTTTCAAAATTGTTGACACTGATGCCTCTGACATAGGTTATGGTGGCATTCTCAAACAAAGAATTGCAGACAAAGAGCATATCATTGCATATGCATCTAAACATTGGAATTTTGCTTAACAAAATTATTCAACTGTGAAAAAAAAATTAGTCATTGTTTTGTGCATAACAAAATTTCAATATGATCTCTTAAATCAAAAGTTTTTAATCCATGTTGATTGTAAATCTGCTAAAGACATTTTATAAAAAAGATGTTAAGAATTTAGCTTCTAAACAAATCTTTGCAAGATGGCAAGCCATTTTGAGTGTCTTTGATTTTGATATTGAGTATATCAAAGGTTCCTCAAACACTTTACCTGACTATCTTACTTGTGAATATCTTCAAGGTAAATAAGCAACATGCCTCAAGGAGGCTTAACATCCTTTTCCCGTGGAAGGGGCAAAGGCAAGTTAGTCCTTGTGGGGCTAACCTACAAATCAATAACTTCAGGGTCATCCACTCCAACTGAGTCATCCACTCAGAAATAATCAACCCAAACTGGGTCATCTACCCAGAAATTGACAGACAAATAAACCAGTGCAAATTATGCCATTCCAATCCAAACTCTACAGGCTTTATAAGATCAAGGCCTTACCAAACTACCAAGAAAATCAGGGGGTAAAATAGCCTCTGAAAAAGATGAAGACCTTAAGGTCACCATTCAAAGACAAAAGAACAAGGAAATTGTTATCTATTCCCTCAACAAACAAATTGTGAGATCCAAACCAGTACTAGTCTAAACCCAAACATCTTATATCCCTAAAGATGCTTTTTGGGCAATCACACAAATGGAACCAGAATTCTAGGATGTAAACCCTAATGAAATCCTTCGAAAATCTTTCCAAAAGGCTTTTCTTTCCATCCGCAATCACAAAATAAAACCTAAGAGTTTTATGAATTTATTCTTGTTGACACTAACTCGGTTTCTTTAAAGCATTTCAAGGATCCCAATGATAAAAATAATCACTTATTTAACAATCCAAATTTTTTGAAATTTATTTCTCCGAAAGAATGGGGAAATGATTTGTATAAAATCAAAAAAAAATTCCAAGATTTATGACCCTATTGGTTATAATTATTGGGATTATGTTTAGGCTTGGAGTTCCACATTCTGGCTTCAGACAAATGTCGGTCGTCACTCCTAGCTTATTTACTTCAAACAAAATATCCGATATCACATTCCTAGCTAGTTTAACCAATGGTGGAGTTTCTTTGGACCTATGACTGATATCCTTCCTCCTGATGTTCTTGAAGGCTTCAATTATTTCCACAAGAGGTTCGAACTGGTTAATGATCCTTGGCTAGTTGATTTACATTTCTTCTCCAAATTCTCTCTTACCTGGATTTTCTCTTGGCAACTCAAATATAAGAAGCATTGGCCAAAACTATTACTAGTGTTGAACATACAAGTTTTTGTCAAATGGTGGTCCAAGTTTGATGCAACTCACGCCACTACTGAACATGTCAAGCTTTGGTTTGACTAGAATCCAAAAGCCTTGAAGGTTGTTGATCCTAAAACAAGTCTTTTCCTTAATCAGCAAGTAAAGGCAACTGCAACATTAGCAGCATCAACAAGCAAAGAAAACTTTGAGAAAAATCTTAGACACATCCTTCATCTCATCGAAGAAGATTCCCAGAAGAATGTTGCTTCTCCTGAAGGATCAACTTCATCATACAATTAGAATGAAGATGACTGTTATGATGTTGACCTTGACTTAGATGAATAGTCATCTTTGTGGTAGGCTACTGTAGCAAGATCCTATACATTATTCACTATAGTGAAAGCGGCACAATCCTATTGCTACTACTCATTGTAGCGCCTTTAGTCATTTTACTATTTGTAATAGCAAAATTTTCATCTATTTAAGTCTTTACCATTTCATTTGTAAGGCAGACTTAATTTCAGACTTTGTTTACATTATTGTAGAGAGACAAGAGACTTGAGTAAGTGCTTCTCCTTTCTCCTATCTCCCTCTGTAATCCTCAATTTTGTATTCTTATTTTAATTAATAAAGTTTAATCTTGCCTCTTCTCTCATCTCTTCGTCAGATCTCGCTGTCTCTAACACATTTCCATTTTTCACTTTTATGTTTTAAGTTTATTTACTTTATTTATTTTATGCATTTATTTGCATAACATGTAAGCAGTCTGTCTGCCTCCTACTTCTCTCTATCCTTCTCCCCGCCTTATCGTTCATTAAAGCTTTAGTTTATTTACGATTGATTTATTCAAATAAAACTATCGAATTGCAACAATTGTTAACTTCCTTTGTCACTATTCTATCAACCAAAATCCAACAAAAGACATCTTAAAATCTAGGAATTAATATGAGAGATATGGGTGATAGAAATAAATAGAAAAGAGTAGTGTTTTTGCTAATTCCTATCTATTTTATAGAATTGGAATTGGTGAGAAAGTGATTGAAAATGGAAGAGTTTTGGGTTGCTGAAACAAGGGTGTTTGTTTGTGTTTGAGTGTGTGTTGTCTGATGAATTTTGGGATGGGAATGAGGTATTTATAGAGCTTGTCATGCAAGTAAGGTGAAACAAAAATCTCCTCCTGTAATCATGGCTTTTTATTAGATTTTTTACCCAATTTCACACTTGTTCTTGCTGATATCATTTGTTTATCTCACCTTCAATTAATGTTTGGACACTTGGCCTTAATTCTTCTTCTGTTTCATTCATCTTTTAACACCTGTTTCTATAATCATTTTGTGGAGTGGCTTATGAATTAAGCCTTGTTAATCTTTCATCCATTCTTTAACATGTGTCCCTATTCTGGAATTTTCCTTCCTGACGCCTTCTCTTACTCCATCATCTCTACTGCATCAATTTAGTCTTATAGGAAGTTTGCTTCCTACTACAACGTGTTTCCCATTTTTCTCTATTATCAGCTACTTTATTCGAATAACAAAAATTATATTCAAATAATATGGTATATTTTCTCCTATTTATTCTGATATGTGCTACTTTATTCGAATAACACAATCTTTATTCAAATACAGTGACATAGTTTCTTTAACATTTTCACATAGCAGGGACTTTTTTCGAATAACCATCTAGTTATTTGAATAAAGGGCTTTTATTTGAAAAAAAAATTGTTTGTAAGGTTTTGTCTCATTTATTGGTTATTTCTTTTTGGGGGTTGTTACACTATAATTTGTCATTATTTAAATATTCTATATTTTATTATTTATTAATATTTTTTATGAATGTTACATTCTTCAGGAATGCCTTGTGATTTTATCGTGGAGTACACCACATAGAACTCTTTCAAGTACTTTTAGGGATCTTCACCTGCAAGTCCATGAAACTTTGGCAACAAGTGTATTAATCTATATTTTAATTCAAAATCAACATTTAAATCAAGATATTGAATGCACAAAGATTAGTAATTAACATCTGGTATAGGTAGTTCCTTAAGAGTCCTTTTATTCATATTATCAATCATGTTTACAGTGTTATTTACATTCTCATGTTCAGTTTCAATTTCAGAATTTATTCTTTACTATGCCTACAAGCTCTATTAAGTGTAAGCAAGGTCCTCTGAATTTCAAGGTTAATGTCAAACAAATGATTACTAGAAGACTTGGTCATAAAACATGCAAAAGTACAGAAACATAAAATATGCAAAATGGACTACACATCACTAAAATTCTACTAATATAACACTAGTTACCCTGCCTGCACAATTTTAAAAATTATGGGACCACCACAGGAAGAAAACTACTTAAAAATGGTATCCAAAAATACAATAAAAAATCTTTAAAAAGAAAAAAAAAGTGGTCTAAACGATGAAATTTGGCCAAGTGACCTTAAAGTGAGCCTTATAGAACACATTGTTTTCCTTCAAGTGACCAATTTTTAGCCCAATCTAAAATTGTTTGTCCATACAAAATTTCACTTGGAGGCATAAATTGAGTTGGAAACTACCTGAAATAAGGAAAACAAGGGTTAGCGAAGGGTTAAGAGTTAATTATATTCCTAAAATGATTAATTAAATTTAGAATGATCCCCAACATCAGCACCAAAATTTGATAGTTGTTGAGATTGTCAAATTAAATCAATTAATAAACTGATTAACCAAATTACTTGTAGTATAATGCATAATTGGATCGAGCCCTTGGATCATTCTAATCAAGCAACCAAATTCGGAGGTTAACAAGGGAAAAAATGATTGCAAAATTAATTAACAAAAAGTAATTAAAAATTGCAAAAATAATTAAGTAAACAACTAATCCAAGGAAATCAACTAATCTTGAATTTAATCCATCATTGATCACTAGGAATCCATTTAATTGCTAATCAAATTCTTGGTCTTAGATCACATCAAGAAGCCTTAAGATGATTTATGAATTCTCTACTAGATAAGCATCTAGAATTTAATTAATTAAGGTTAAATAAATTAAGCACTCATCCAATCCTAAATTAATCTAAAACTCAGAATTCAACCAAGCTTAACAAACAACATCCAAGAAGCCTTTGATGCATTGTTTAGTCAATGTAATCCTCATTAAACATATGGTAAATATGCAATTATCACATCAACATCCAAATCAAATTAAGTAACTTAATTCATATTTAAAAAAATCAAAGAGGAACTTGATTAACAAGCAAAGGAGAAACTTGATTAGCAAGTAAAAGACAAACTTGATCAACAAGTCAAAGAGAAACTTGACTAGCAATTAAATGTAAAACAAGCATAACAAGATCTTAGAATTAAATATCAAGATTATCAATCCCTATGATTGATTTAAAAGGGTCATGGATGGAAGGGAAAAAATAAAAAAGAATGAAAAGTAGAGAGAAAGGAGAAGAAGAAAGATGAAGTGATGAAGTGCAAACAAAAGTAGCTAGAATAAAATTAGGGTTCTTTTTCGTGGTTGCAGCTGCTACTTAAGTAACTATCTCTAAAATAAAAAATTCAAGTTTGCCCTTAGCTTAAGGTTAATCCTCTTCTTCTTAGTTTAATTGGACACATAATTCTCATAATTTGGGCTTATGATGAGAGAGTTATGCCCAAAACATTCTTAACAGCTCTCTAAACCCGTCAACTGACTTCAAGAGATGAAAACACTATCAAAACATCACTGTTTGGATAAGTAGTCTTCAAAAGAATTTAAGATATATGTCTTAGATTTCATATATCACTGGTTTCAAGTCCATAGCACACTTACAACCTGAATTATGACCCAATCTTTGCACATCGTTTAGGTTCTAGTGACAGCATCTCTATTCTGACTTTATGGCCCAATATGACCTACTAGACATTCGATTTAGCCTTCAAACTCTTCATCAAAGTTGTAGGATCTTTCTCTAAGCCCAAAGTACAAAAACAATATAAAATTTCTAATAATTCTTAAAAGTACAATTAAGTCTAATTTGAACCCAAACTTATAAAATGTGGCCAAAACTAATCAATTAAGCATATAAGAGATCTAAGAGACTAAATATAAGGGTTAACTAATATATGAAAATTGTGTTTATCAACCATCCTTAGGCCAATGGACAAACCAAGGCTGCCAACATGGTAATCCTCCAAGGAATGAAGAGAAGACTCGAAGACATTAAGGGAGAATAGGCGAAATAGCTGGGCCATGTATTGTGGGCTTATCGGACAACTCCCCACTCCTCCACGGGGGAAACTCTCTTCAAGCTCATATAAAGCTATGAAGCGATGATCCCGATGGAATTCAGAGAACTGAGTTTGAGGTGGAAGTATTTCTCCTAAGAGCAGAACGATAAACTATACGTGAAGAGCTTAAGCTCACCCAATAACAATGCAACATGACCCATATTAAATAAGCCACTTTCAAACTTTGGACCGCCCAAAGATACAATAAGAGAGTCTCCCTAAGAAAATTCAAAGTGGGAGACCTCGTGTTAAAGAAGGCGAAAATCATAGGGCAAAACGCGAAAGTTGGAAAACCAGTAGCTAATTGGGAAAGCATTTATAAGATCATTGAGGTGTTAGAGAAGAAAGCGTACAAGATCATTGATCTCATGGGAAGGGAACTACCAAGGTCTTGGCACACTTCTAATATGAAGAGATACTACAGCTAAATGATCTTTAGATTCCTTAATTTTGTAAAAAGCAATGTGTAAAGAAAAGAACTTATTAATGAGAATGAGGCACATTCACTATGATCACTCGCCTAATTCTTTTATGCTTTCTACATCCCAGAAACCCACGAAGTTGCAAGAGGGATCTCAGATCCATAAAGCAATCCTAAAAAAAATGCTAAGTTAGAGGATCTTGGATCCCAACCTTGTTGGTTGTGACTTCTTAATACTCAAGAAGGGGGGTTAAATTGAGTATGATAAGTTTTTGAAACTTTTTCCTCTTTTTGCAAAAACTGATTCTTTTCTTTAACTATAAAAAAGATTTTGTCAACCAACAAACTAAAATGTGTTTTTGCAAAATGTATTTCTATCAAGATTTGAAACTTATAAAGAAATATTAATAATAAGGTTGATTTCATATATTAACAATATCATAAACTAATTAAATCATGCAAGCATTCCTAATATATTGCTTAATTCATACATTTAACAATAAAGCAAATAATGAGTTAAGGGATAGAGAAAATTGCAAACCGAGTTTATCCTAGTTCAGCTACCTCCTCTGGTAACCTACATCCAGTCCCCATATCACTATGAGTTTCATCCACTATCAAAAATTAATTTACAAGATTCTTTACACAAGCTTCACTTCTAGGTTCTTTCTACCCAAATGACAGCTTTTAAAGTCAAAGCAATCTTGCAATTCCCACAAGAATTCCTTATATTCTTGCACAGCACCAAGAGTCCCTTCTACTCTTGATTTAATCAACGAGAGAACCTTTCTCTCTTATCTCTCTTTTACAATATGAAAAGATTGAATCAGATTCAAAGAAATCAAATATTACAATTTGAAGTTCTACAGAAAAATACTCAGTTTCTTTCAATGAAAAAGCTCTCTCAGTATTTGTGTGTTTGATCTCAAGATTTGAATTGAATTATTATTAAAAAAGTGTTTGCTAATGTCCTTATATAGGTATATTTCAAAATAGATCTGTTGGACACATTTCATAAGTCAGTTAAGATCAAAACAGACTTATCTAAAAAATTCTGTTATTAGTCAATTGATTAGTACACAGATGTATTAAACAAAATTTCACTCTTACAACGTGTGTACATCGATTGCCTAATCGATTGTGTTCTTGGATGTTCTTGATCTTAAGTGATACACACATGAGTACATAGATGTTGTTCTTGAAAAACACTTGCATTTTCAGCTCAAAAGTTTATACATCGATTACCCAATCGATTGTATGGCAGTTTCAAAAAATTCTTGCTTCTATTTTGGCTTACGCATTGTTGCACCAATCAATGTAATATGCAAAGGTGCATATTGATCAAGTAAGTCCAGAATCAATCGATGTATACATAGATGTATAACACTTATATTTCGATGTACACTGAGGTTTTCATTGAAAGTTAGTTAATTAACTGAAAGTACATTGATGTATACATAGATGTACAGACTTATTAATTAACCTTTTTTATGCTTAGTCCATTTTTACTTTTGAAAACCATTTTTACTTATTTTAGAGAGCTTAATCAAAGAGTTATACTAAGTTTTTTCTTTACAAAAAGGTTCCTAATGATCTTTCTTGAATTCCTTCTTCATGATGTGTAACACCCCAAATTTCCTATCTATTAGACAGTAATTTGGATAGTTAACAGAATTCTACTGTTTAGTGATTTCTGTGTACTGTAAAATTATTTTGAGTATTCCGTTAGCGTATTTGATCGTTTTGAGTGATTTACTCCGTGTCAAGAAAATAATAATTTTCAGGTCGGGGAAAATCTTTATGTATTTATTTCTCTTGACTGTTAATTATTTTTAACAATCTGACTTGATTTTCATACGTTTTCTAATATTTATGATTTTTGTTGATGATTATAAATTTTTATTTTTCTCTGGTTGTTTTTGGGCTGTTTGTGGGCCCCAGTGGTCATATGTGGGCTCAGGGTGAGTCCCTAAACATGAAAATTTTTCTACGTATAGAAAAATTTGTACTGTTGAGACGGAGACGGGGGATCTTACTAAACCTGAATCCGGAAATAGTCTTTAGAAAATTTTTTGTACTGTGTTTTGTACTGTGTTTTGTACTGTATTTAATTATCGAGCGATAAAAATACAGTAAATATATTCTTTCGTGGGGTTTTAGCAGATAAAAATAGAAATTATACTGCTTAAGTCAACGATAGTGGTTTTGACAACTTTTGACGGACCAATAGGAAACAAGTTTAATTCTTTTGACGGACCAATATGAAGTAAGTCTAATATTGAAGACTTTGATATCAACCGTCGATTTAATCAACGATGTAGGATTAGTCTAATAAAATGGCTATGACCATTTATGACCGTTGGATTTAGATTTAGATCAAGGGTGGAGATTTGATCTTATAAAGTGGCTAGGACCATTTGTGACCGTTGGATTCGGATTAAATCAACAGTGGAGATGGCTCATTTATAACCATTGGATTTGGATTTAATCAATGGTGGAGATTTGGTCTTCTAAAATGGCTATGACTAATTATGACCCTTGGATTAAAAGTAAGAAGGAGCAATCTTGTCCCTTCATTTTTGGAGATGCATCTACTGGCTAGGACTTCAAGGAGAAAGATCTAATGGCCTAGATTAAGTCTTCTAAATCAAAAGTCTACCTTAATCCTAACCATTGATCTAATCAATGGCCTAAAATGCTCTAAATGGTGGCTTGAAAAAGATGACAACATTATGGAATGCATGCATGGAGGGGGGACGGTTTGTGCTTCATTTTGGAGCTAAAGAAAAGCTTTATGACTATTATTAGATGCCTTGGTCAATTATGCATCATTATAGATCATTATTGATCATTTTCCTAAAGCAAAAATATTCTCTTCTTTCTCTCCAAGCATAGCTACGGCCATGCACTCTAAAGGGGGGCCAAAATTGTTGGTTTCTATTATTTGTATCATTATTATCATTCTTGATCATTCCAAAGTCTAAGCTCATCAAAAATTTCTTCTCCATTTCTCTTCTCCTCTAGTTTCGGCCAAGCACTCTAAGATTACCCTCCATCACTCAAAAATTTTATCCAACCTAGTTTCTTGAATCCTTACCTTATTCTAAGAACATCTCTAGTTATGAGTTTTTACAAAATCATTCATCTTGAGTTTCAAGTCCAAGCTTCAAGTTTCTACCAAAACTGGTAAAGTTCGTATCTCTTCACCCAATCTTTTAGTTTTGATTTTCTAAGCCATGCTTGAATCATGGTTTACCTATGCTTTCACTTGTTATTAATTTTAAGATTTGTTTATGATTTTTAGGGATTTTCCAAAGAGCTCCACGAAATTGATAGGAAGGGAAACCAAGTGTTTTCACTTCATTCTTTACCTTAACCAAGTTTAAGAAACCTTTCCCTCACAAAAATAAAAAATTTCATCTTTGTTCTTCAAGAGGAACCATTCGGCCAAGATACCCAAAACCACTCTCCAAGCTCTTTTAATTTTATCCAACCATAGATCTTAAATCTACATGATTTTCTAAGCAACTTTCATGTTGGAGACTTTCTCTAAATCCTTCATCTTCAACCTTGTTCTTCAAGCTAAAGATTGAAGCTTTATTGGTGAGGTTTATTAATCTTCACTTTTCTTTTGATTTTCAAGATTCTAAGCCATGTTTGATCCATGGTTTATCTTGTTCAAGCTTGATTTACTAATAAATATATGTTTTGTTTTGTATTTGAGAAGCCCTTGGTGGTGAAGGACTTGGAAAGAGAAGCAAAACAAAGAGCTTTTGAGGATCTTCAAGAGGTAAGAGGGAGATTCATCTCACCAACCAAGTATGGTGGTGAGAGATGGTTGTGTATTTGATGGATAGTGAATCCATGTGAGGATTCATATCCATGGTCATGTAATAATTTGTGGGTGTTTATGTGTTTTGATTATTTGCCTATGCTTGATATGCTTTACATGATTTTATGGCTTATATGGTATGCTTATAACATGCAAGATGATAATATGGTATGCTTATAATATGCATAATAAGAATATGTTGAAATTATGTATATGTATGCCATGATGAAATGATGGAAAAGAAATCAATTTTTGGCTCCAATGGCCAAAGGAAGAGGGCTACGGTTTTGATACCCATGATGAGGGTTTATGTTGAAATTTTTCAAGAACAAGGGAATTAATTTTTGGTCCCTAAAAAATGGTGAATTTTGGCCAAGACACCTCAAGATAGGTGTCACAAATTAATATTTTCATGAATGATGAAATGAGATGTTTAGAAAAACAAGGAAAATAAACAAAGGGTTTATTTTTCAAAGACTACATGAACACAATTTTAGAAGGATTTTTATTAATTTATTTTGTGTAAAAAGTTTCTAGTTGTTTTACTAAACATGAGTTTTAGATGAAAAGAGCAATGTTGATTTTAAGGATTTGCAAAGAAAGTGAAAAGTGAAAATGAACAAATGATTTGATTTTAAAGACTATGAGTCTCACGGTTTTTATTAAAGAATTTTTAACGGTTTTGTTTGTATAAAACCATATCAATTTAGAAGGAAAAATATTTGATGGCCATTTGAAAACAAGTACCACGGTTTTGAAGGTTTTGAATACTTTGATTTTATAAAGGAAAAGTATGTGATGACTTTAATGGCCAAAGACTCCACGGTGTTTTGAGAGACTGGAATAGTTTTGGTTTTATCAAAAAAAATGTTTGAACAAAATGATTTAGTACAAGGTTTTTAGAAAGGGAATCAGAGTGTTTTATCACTTGAGAAATGAATTTCAGTATGTAAATGGAAAAGAAAGGTTCAAACACACCTCAATTTATTTTGAAGAGAATTGATTTTAGAATTGATTTGAGAAAAATAGAGAATATAATAGTAATTTGATATTTTCTAACGTGTAACTCATCCTTTGGGTTTTGGAGAGCGTTAGTAATTTTTAAAGTGAGAAACATTGATTTAATTCAATGGAATTGTGAATTTGTGGAATAAATTGTGAAAAGGATTTTCTTGAGTAAGAAAATGTGGTAAATAATGTGAGAGGTCATATTATTTTGAGGAAAGGTTTTCTTAAAGGAGAAATGTGGAAAATGATGTTGGAAATGAAATTGATTTGTTTGAAAATCCAAAATAATGTTTGGAATATTGAGGAATATTTTACATGGTTGTAAAATGGTGAAAAATGTTTTACGTATCTTAAAAACGTGATTTTTAAGCTACGCAATTTGAAAAATGTTAAAATATTTCTACGCAATTTAGAAAGCGTTTAAATATTTTGAAAATGGTGGAAAATGGTTTACGCGACTTAAAAGAATGATTTTTAAGATACGCGATTGTGAAAATGGTGGAAAATCGCTACGCGATTTGAGTAACGTGTAAATGATTTTATGTGATTGAGAAAACATTGAAAAAACCACTACGTGATTTGAAAACGCAACAGAAATATTGCGCGATTGTGAAAACACGACAAAAGTGTTTTGTGACTATGAAAACGCGATAATATGATTTCGATATTGAAAATACAGTATGATTACTGTTGGGCCAGTGTGTGGACCCTGATTATGAGATTATGAAATTAAACTAAGAATGGGCCAATGTGTGGACCCTGAATATGAAATGGTAAATTTTGCCTGGAATTGGCATTGGTGCATTGAACATGCATTGGAAATGGTAAATTTTGTCTGTGATTGGCATTGGTTCATTTTATATGCATGAACTAGTGTATGAACACTGTATGAGAAAATGATAAATTTTGTCTATGATTGGCATTGATGCATTGAACATGCATAGGAAAGGTCCGAGGAACTGTATGAGGCTATTTGCCTAGGAGAGACGTACACCTCTTGAGTGGGTGCGATATGCGTAGTGTAAGTCACTTGTTGACCTTGGGGGCATCGGGGTGCGGGTTGCTTATACGGGTGGTTCGTCGCGCTTCTTCCCGTAGGTTAGACCGATGCAACACACTAATGATCCTAACCGAGACACTATTCTTAATCATGATCTCGTAAAGACTGTTGTGTATATGCTATATGTGCAAAAAATCAAAATGAGGATTATAGCACTTGGTCTGAGGCATTTTGGTACAGACAGATCTTTCGGATCAACTTCTCCGAACTGAGTATTAGCTCCATGGAATAGGACATTGAGTCTATGTGCGCATGCATGAATCTGAGCATTTATATCCGTATAATATATTAATTGAGGAATATTGACTATGACAATTGTTTTGAATACTTGGATGATGATGATGATTATTGAATTCGTAAATGATTTGATGATGATATGTTATTGTGTTATCTCTGTGCTACCATGTTGGTATTGGCGTAGGTGATCTCACCTCTTTGTTATATTGTGTTGTTGTGCTTGTATTGGTAAAAATTATATAATAGATGGAACGAGTTGTCTTAGACATATGGGAGATAAATACTCTGAGATCGGAGACAACATCAGAGAATGACCATTCCAGATTTGATCGCGTGCAGTGTTGACATAGAACAGATGTCTGATGCATCCAGATGGATACAAGAAGGAATAAGTATGTTAAGTTTTTTCGTTAGTATTGTACCGTGCTATTAAGTAGGACTCGTCATAGGGTTTGCTACTGTTAATAAGAGAGAGTTTTCTGTTAGTTTTATATTTCTCTTTAAATTGTTAAATATTAATTAGTGTCAATATTATATAATAAATATATTTTCAGTAATACTTACGGATCTAAGTAAGTTTATGTTTCAGTCTTTGATGAAAAGAAATTTTAAAACTCATCTTTTATAACTCAAACCTTTTATGAATTTCTTTTCAGATATTGAGTTGGTAGTCAGTAAATGTGATACCCTGAGGAGGGTGTTACATGATGCTCCTTCTTCAAGTTTTCCTTCATGATCCTTGCATTGAAATGCTTTGCTCCATGATCCTTTGCATTCACCTTTCTTACTCCATTAAATCTCATTGAAAAAGTCAAGCTTGACAAGTAGTTAGTGAATCAAAGTAATAATTATGTTAAGTTTAGTCATTAATCAAAACATACTAGGGTCATTTATCCACAAACCTAAGCTAACTAGTAAAAGGACATTGGATTCTTAAAGCAATCTTAAGCAAAAGCTAAGTTAGAGGATGTTGGATCCCAACTTAAGCTAACTACTAAAAGGACTCGAATCCCTAAAGCAATCCTAAGAAAAAGCTAAGTTAAAGGATCTCGAATCCCAACTTAATCTAACTACTAAAGTGATCTTGGATCCCTAAAGCAGTCTTAAGAAAAAGCTAAGTTAGAGGATTTCAAATTCCAAATTAAACTAATTGCTAAAGGAACATTAGATCCCTAAAACAATCCTAAGAAAAGCTAAGTTAGATGATCTTAGATCTCAACTTAAGTTATTTGCTAAAGGGACATTAGATCTTTAAAGCAACCTTTGAAAAGACTAAGTTATATGACATTAGATCCCAATGACAGAAACAAAACAGGACAAAGGGCAAGGCCAGAGAAAGGCATTAGACCTCCTAAGCATAGAAATAAAGCAAAGGAAAACCATATAAGTAAGGCAAGAAATAATAGAAAATGAGTTGAAAATAATTAAAGCCATAAAAGGCCAATTGTTTATACAAAATTATCTGTTACCAAGTGGCCTCAATACTCAAGAGGGGGGTGAATTGAGTAATTAAAACAAGTTAGCAAATCTTTCGCAAATCGTTTGATAAACAATTTTCGTTGAAGCTATTGAACGATTAGAGATAAATGGATGAATGAGATTAACACTTTTACTTATAAATGTGATAGCCAAAGGAGATAATATCTAATCAATTCAATAAAACAGTAAACCAAATAAAGAGAAGGGTTTAGAGAGAACAAACACAATCGTTTATCCTGGTTCGATCACCAATCCGCTTGTGATCTACGTCCATCCCCAAGCAACAACTTGAGATTTTCCACTATATCTTCAAGCTTCAATGGGTGCTTGACAACCACTACAATCTTGAGCACTCAACACTATGGGATACCTCACCCTAATGCTTGAGCCTCTATTTTCCAAGGGATACCTCACCCTTACAATACTTGAAGGATACCTTACCCTCACTTAACAGATTGTATAAGATTTAAATGGAAGAAACTCTCTCTAGAGCAAGTATTACAAATTGAAGCACTATGGTATATGGGATTCACACAAGTTCAAGCTCAAATCAAGGGATTTTGTAGAATGATGATAAAAACTTGTTTAAAGCTCAATACAAATTTTTCCAGAAGAATAGACTCAGTTTTGTTTTCTTTCTAACCTCCCAACGAAGCCCAACATGCAAATATATAGGTAAGTGTTATTTAATGCCGTTGGAAGTGGTTGGGAGCAATTAATGCTCAGCAATATAGTCGTTACGGGCTTTTGCTTGTTTTTCCAGAACATAGGCTAACCGGTTAGCCATGTATCCCAACCGGTTAGGGGCTCATTTAGACGTAAGGAGAAGTGTTCTGGTTTAATAACTAACCGGTTAGGAATGTGTCCTAATCGGTTAGGACACCACGAAAATGAGTTCTAGGAAGGATGCTAACCGGTTAGTCCTACAAGCTAATCAGTTAGAACATTACCAGCGTGAGTTCTGAGTTGATGAATAACCGGTTAGGTATTCTACCTAATCGGTTAGAACATCACTTCTTTTGGGTTCTGAGATATAGAATAACTGGTTAGGCCATCTGCCTAATCGGTTAGGACAGGATTAGAGAGACTTCTGAGTTTATGAATAACCGGTTAGGCCATCTGCCTAATCGGTTAGGACAAAACATTTTTGACTTGGAAGTAATACTAACCGGTTAGGTCTTCTACCTAATCGGTTAGGACAAAACATTTTTGGCCTCTGAGTTATAAAATAACCGATTAGCTACTTTGCCTAATCGGTTAGGCATGTTATAAAAAAACGAGGCAAAGCTTTTGTTTGAACAAACTAACCGGTTAGGAGCTGGTCCTAATCGGTTAGGGGCCTTGAATTTTTGGCTCCTAATGTTTATCAACAGGCTGGTAAGATTTCAAAAAAGACTTAGGACATTAGATACGAATGAGTTGTTGCATAAAACCTTTTTGATCCTAACATGAAAAACCATTTTACAAAAGCATTTTAAGGAAGACATTTGAGCTTGAGGTGAATCTCTAGAATACCTTTACATTAGATCTATAACCTATATGCTAAGCTTGAGTTCCTTGAGACTTGATCATTGTATTCCCATTGCTTTCATTGTTTGTCGACATCAAAACCATTTGCATCTTGTCCATATCAGTCACATTATCAAGGCCCTCAAAAAGGCCATCAATAACAACAAAAAGAAAAGAAAAGGAAACAAAGGATCAAGACTTGGGTGGATCTTTGGCTACATTGTTCTCCACAGTGGCATCATCATTGGTGTTCCTGGCATTATTCTCCTCCACCACGAGGTCACCGATCTTGCCATCGACAACCTTCCACAGGTAGTGGATCTCAGGTATAATCAGTTATTAACAAATCAATAGTAAATGCATATGAAAATCATAAGACCAGATTGTATAATCATTAATACCAAAATATCCAGAGTTATATAGAGTGTGTGTATGTGTGTGTGTGTGTGTGTGTGTGTATATATATATATATATATATATATATATATATATATATATATATATATATATATATATATATATATATATATATATATCATCATGGCTAAGCCCAAAGGTCACTCAGTCGCCTCGCTGTCACTAGCACTATCAGCAGCCATATCACCAAGATCCACTTCATCGTCATTTGTGTCAAGATCATCCTTAGAGCCAAGAATCTCCTCATTATCAATAGGAACACCAGCCGGACCAACAAAGGATATGGGAGCAGGAGGTGCAGTAGAGGAGGCGGGAGCACTGGCATCCCTCTTAAGTACATAATCTGGGCCTTCTATCAAAGATCGAATAAAGGCTAACTCCTGATCAGAGTGATTCATCCTCAGCTCAAGACGATCAACCTTCTGCTCAATGTGATCCATCCTCACTTCCACTGTGGTTTCCAAGCTGCGCATCTCCTAAAGCAAAAGGTTTAAAGTAGCTGGAGTAGGAGTAGGTTGTTGGCCTTCTTCTTCATCACCATCTTTAGCCTCGTGAGGGATATGTCCACAACTCCCATGAAGAAGATAATACCATTTGTCGTCGATCTTCCTCAGCTGAAGCTTTTGCAGAGTATGCAATCCAATGGACTGTGACCCTTTAGAACTGGTATCATTGGCTTTC
Source organism: Ormosia emarginata (assembly GCA_029884605.1). Classification (NCBI taxonomy): domain Eukaryota; kingdom Viridiplantae; phylum Streptophyta; class Magnoliopsida; order Fabales; family Fabaceae; genus Ormosia; species Ormosia emarginata. The sequence continues at coordinate 5,288,803 of JAQQTP010000064.1, forward strand.
ATTGTCCATTATTAGGTTCCTTCGAGATCTCTAAGCTAGCATTGTAGTGTCTTCTTGTTACTTCTTGGTTTCCTTTCACTATCACTACTTTGCCTTTGTCCGAGATGAACTTCATGGCTAACTGGTGAGTTAAAATGATAGCTCTAAAGTCATTGAGGGATGGCCTTCCTAGAATGATGTTGTACTCTAAGGGGCATCTGACTACCGAAAATTTCACCTTTACCCTATTTTCTAGGATTTTCCAATTTCTCTCTTCGAAGCCTATTCCTAGAGTCAAGTACAATTCAAAATATCCTTCTGGCCTCACTTCCCCTTCCCCCAAGAACCATATCGAATCTATTTCGAAGGGTATTAGGTCATATAGTGGGAGGCCGAGGTTACGGAAACACTCCATGAAGAGAATATCCACCGAGCTCCCCTGGTCGACAAAGATCCACTTAACCCACGTACTGGCCACAATCCTTGTAATGACCATAGGATTATCATCATTGGGGATCACTCCATCTATATCTTCATCTATGAAACTAATGACTGTGGAACTCCAGGTTCTGTTTCCTTTCTTGAACGATGTCATGAAACACTTAACACTTGCCTCAAGTGTTTCTTTCTGGCGGACTTCAATTGTCCTCCCCTAGGAAAGCCTCTTGAGATGGTTTTGACAGTTCTGGTGACTTTGCCATCTCGCCTAATTTCCCTTTGAAGGGAATCCTCTCTCTGACGTCAAATCCGCTCACGCAAAGGTAAGTGGTCCTTAGGTGATAAAGGATAGGGTTCCTTCAGGGGCTAATAGATTGCTTCATACACATCTAACCAACTTAACAATCTAACATCATGAGCATTCTTTTTAGCTACTCTTGAGTAAGCCAAGCCATTCTTGTCATTCCTAAAGCAATAACTTTCTATTTGGTTTGTTGGTCACACCCACTCCTCATTATGGATCTTTATATATCAAAGGCAGAAGCTATATAGAGTAAGGCTCAAATTATTTTGATACTGCAATTTCTTACAAAGTTATAACGAAGGACTAATCAAGACATAGGACACTGATCAAATCAAGGAATCTAAATAGATTTAGAATGAGGAAAATGGCATTTTGGTCCATGCAAATGTATCTTGCTTACAATTTAGTCTGCCTAATTCAAATTATATGTATGATTCGGTTCATACTATATCAAACTTATTTCATGTTATTCCTTTTGCTCTCTGGTGGGGTGTAATGTGAAACGAGTGAGCAAGTTGCATTTCTGGGGACCAAAATGCCATTTTACTTAAAATCCATCAATTTCTGGTTCAGTCCATCAATAACTTATGTTTATTCTTAAGTTATCAGCAAGATAGATTGTAGAATTTTTAAGTCCACCCATTTTGGAAGAATCCCTCTACTCAACTATCAAATAACCAAATCAACACACAATGCAAGTAACATTTCGCATCTTCAATATTTATAGGGTTTAAAACCTACGTACGTGTCAACATCACTACAAGATAAATAAGTATGTTCTTCCTCTGTAGGAAAAAAAGGATTTACAAAAGTATTCTTCCAAGAAGGATGCATCATTATCATCATATAAAAATGAAAACTTTTTATAACCAAAAAATAAAAATGAAAACTTTTTTAAAAAAAAAAATCTAGGATAGCATGATCGTATAATAATTATCAATTTAAGCACGGAATCTATGTATAGTTATATATCCTTTTAACATTTTTAATAATATTAGTTGCTTGCACGTAATAGATGGCACACATAACTCATATAAAGTGAATGAGGGATGTTGATTAGGTAAAGAGGAAAAGAAAAAACAATGAAAGGTGGTGATGAGAATTATGTAACTAATGTGAGAAAAGTTTACATGTGATAACCAAGTCAGACGCATCATGTCAGAAAATAACAAACCAAATGATACCTATTATTTAGAATTCACGTCACATTCACATACAACACCGATAACCCAAATCACAAGCATAAATTGAGATCCATTCTAAAGATAGAAAAAGGATAAAAGTTTATACCAGTTTCTTGGATTCGTTACCCTTCTGGAGTTGGTCAGTTCATGCCTCAACAATGTGGCAACTAATGACTTATCCCTCTTTTGTGCCTGCCATCTTTGAGAACAAAGTAACAAAACTTATTCTTTCAAATTTCAATATCAAACCCTATGTTTGGATATTTTTTCATTAATGGAATAGAACGAAATCAGTGGGGATGGACCGGAAAGGAAATGGAAGGAATGGAACATAGTTACCTTTCTCTTTGTTTGGAAGTTTCATTAACGGAACGGAATATATGTTCCCCCCATTCCACCTTAATTTTGGGGGGAACAAAAGTTGAGCATTTGAGGGGAAGAGAGGGAAAATGGTTCCCCATGTGTTCCATTCTCTTCCTATATATTTTAAAACTCTCAAACAAGGAAAGTTATTTCCCTTCTCCTCATTCTTTTTCCCTTTCCTCCATTACCTATCATCTAAACATAGTATAAGTAAGGAAGAAACTCTAAATCAGTAATTTTTAATTAGGTATGATCTATAGGGGTGTCAAAATGGGTCAGGCCAGCCCATTCGGGATTGGGCCATTTTTGGGCTGGCTCGAATTCTGGCTGGTATTTTACTAGCCCAGCCCAGCTCATTTAGCTTTATGTAGTGTTAAAAGAGCGGGCTGGCCTGACCTATTCGGGCCATGTAAGTTTCGGGCTGGCATTTTGCTAGCTCAACCCGTCTATTTTGTCGGGCTATTCGGGCTGACCCATCGGACTTGACCCATTTTGACACCTCTAATGATCTATTATAAGTATTTAAGTTATTATTTAATGTAAAGTAGTAAAGACTATTATAAAATTATATTAATTTTTATTAATATTTTTATACATGTCAAATAATAATTTAAATATTTAAAAGATAATGTAGTAAATTGTGTCTACTTAAATAAAATTCTACTAACTGTATAAGTCAATGTACTCAATGTCTCTCTGCTTTATAATCGTTGAATTTTAATTTAATAATTATTTTTATAATAATATTTATTTTTTAATCCAATGAAGTGTAGGATTATATATGTTACGTGTTACATTTTTATTGAATTGATGTAATGCTATCATGATATACAAGAATCTCTCCATATTCATAAAGTATTGCACTACTTTAGTTAAATTATAACACATAGAACTTTAAAACCATATAAACAATTGAATTGAAATTTAAATACTTTAAAATAAATATAATCAATTATAAAATTTCTCAAAACAATACTCTTAGAGTAATTTAGAATTTCTATCATTACCATATCATATCATTTTAGTCCTATAAAAAAGAAACCTCCTAAGAAAAAAACTTTTACGTTGTCTCATTTTTACTAATTTACCATCGTGCGGAGATTACATCCAACATGAGAATTGAGATTGCCAAATAAATATTATTATTTTATTTATTTCTGAGTGCTATGAATTTTATTAATATTTTATATAATAATGATAGTTGTTCCTATACTTATATTTTTTTATGTATAAACCCACAAATTTGCCTACAACATAAGTATTTGACACATTAATTTTTTTTAATAGCAAAACTCCATCGTGCTCTTCAAGTAATCATAAATGTGAGTTATATTGATCTTTTTCAAGAATTAATGTGTCCTGTATCAAAGGATTAATGTGTCTGTGTCTGTGTTTATGTGCATTCATGATTGATTTTCATATTTTCAGAGACTAATGTGTCTAGTACTTATATTCTCCAAAATGTATTTGGGAGTTTATTTTATTTTTTAGGATAAATTAACCCATTTGTACTTTTGTTCTTTCTCAACAAATTTTTTTGTCTTTTTTTTTTTTGCATCAATTATTTTGGAAGCATTTAACGTGCTCCACCTTATTTTTGGAGCATCCATGCTTACACTTTTTACTGGATATAATCAATTATAAGTTTTTTTTCCTTTTTTAATTATAATTTATTTTATTTATTTTTTACACCTTATGTATTTAGTTTTTGTTAATTAAACCTTAAACTATGTTTGACACTTTGACTTGGAAAGTCAATCTCCATTGTTGTCCTATGACGATGGAGACCAGACCAAGCAGTGTTGTTTGTTGGCACTTGCAGTGGCTGTAGAAGAGGAAGAAGTAGCAAAGCATGGCAAACAAGGCTACACTCCAAGCAAGACGAGATTGTCCAATAACAAGAAAGTCAGCCACCAAAAAATTTACAAGTTCTACTCGAACAAGTAAGACACCAGCCATTGGAAAATCGATCCAACTTTGGCCACCTCAACCACAACGTCTTTGGGGAGTAGGAGACATGAATCTTGTGAGATTCCAATATAAAATTAATTAATATCAAGTTAAGTAATGCAACAAGTATATAAATCGCATCTAAAAAATTGAGGCAGACGATGTGAGACTCTAACAAATCTAAAGCTAACATCCCTGACCATGGGAAGGCAATGATGAGAAAAGGACGGCAACAAGGAGGAGCAAAAATAGAGAAGCACGGCATAAACAATATATTCTCTTTCTTCTCTTATTTTCCCTCTCCTTGGTAACAGAGTTTTCTCTCACTAAGATTCGATTCCTTGTCACAACCAAGCCTTCCTCACTTCTTAATTCTCAGCCACTTTTTTTTTATTCAATTCTTTCAATTTTAGCAAGGCTAGGAATTTGTACTTGGTAACAATCATGGCAGATTTATATATGGGATTAAATGAACTACAATTCACAACAAAACCCCAACATTCTTAGACTTTGGATTGATGTTAAGTAAGAGATTATCCAAGGCACCAAACATAACCTGCTTAGCTTCATCACTTGCAGTGGCCATGGAGGGATGAAGTACATGGCTTCAACCTCGCAAATGCTGTTGACTGAGCACCCTATAAACCACCGAGGTTTTTGTGATATGGGCTGATGTGTTGGGTCATCCAGAAATCCTCCTTTCCATTATTGATTCTTAATGAAAAAAATAACCATTTTATAGAAATAAATAAATAAATAAATGAAAAGAAACCATCACTCGACGGAACAAGTTACAGAAATGGGATCTTGGCTCTGATACCACGTGAGAATCTAACTTAAAATCAATTAGTATATTAAATGAAATAACCCAACTAATATATAAACTGCACTCAAAAGACTGAGGTAGACAATATAAGACTAACAATCCTAGCCTTTGATTTCAAGGTTCCCATTTGTTTAATTGCATTGTTTCCTGTAACTTGTTTCTAAAATCTAGAAAACTAGCACAATTATGAATTTTCTCATTTCAGAATAAACCATGGAGCTCATATGGCATATTGATCCCGTTCTTGAAGTTCATTTGGCGGATTGATCTTGTTCTTGAAGCTCAAATGGCTGCATCTCTTATTCTTGAAGCTCATATGAGTTTTCCTTGAGTTTCTGAGCATTCAGGCAACAACAATAATAGGGACTTGATGGACCAACTTGCTAATCCTACTTTTTTTAAAATTATTGACCTGATGAAGAATTAGCCCAAAAAAAACCTAACCTTTCCCCCTTTTTTTAACCTTAAATCAATGGTTATACATGTATGGAGCATCCATGCTCCATAAAATTTATGGAGTATTGTAAATGTCTCCCACTTAATTCATATAAACATTAGTTTAAATTGAAAATATTTATGTTCTAATTAACTTTAACGAATGTTTAATACTTTCTCAACCTATCGCCTGAAGTTTATTTTTGTCACTAAACCTACATATAGTTTGGTCAATGTCTAAAATATGGTCTTACAAGGTGATAGTAGATTATTATATCTCTTCATTATTTACATATGTTTCAGCAATTACATAGGTGTTGTGTCTATCTCACCTCTACATTCACTATATTGTACTTTATTTGTGAGTCAATGATGACAAAAATATATGCATGTCATTGATAACATAACATGTCACTTCATCATTTATATGCATCACAGGTGTTGCATAATTGTTGTGTGTCCCATAACTTTGAAGGGGTTTGGTGATATAAAACAAACAAACAAACAAATAAACTTGAAGGAGAAGGTTGAGAAAATATTAAATCATGAGAGGATAATGTGTAAAATAAACAATAATTATCATTAAAGTTAATTTAAAAATTTATATTTTCAACTTAAGCCAAAGTTCAAAGGGGTCAAATGATGCCAAAAGAAAAAAAAATAACTTGAGGGGTTGATTGAAAATGGACAAAAGTACAAGGAGGGTTATATATAGTTTACCCGATTTTTAAGGGTAAATTATACTTTTCGTGTGGTATGAGATTTGACATTTTACCTCCATATGGTTTCCTCCATTAAACACATAAGAACCTTGTGATTTTTTTTTCCATTTTTTTAGAATAAAATACTCCAATCACCTTTTTATTTGTCTGATTTTTTATATACTCCCTCAATATTTAAAAGCTACACAAGATTCTCTTAACACTTATACAGACACCCTTTGTACTTTGAAAAAACATTACAAATAAATCTAATTAAGTACAATAAGCCTAAACATGACCAACAAAGTCGTTAGCCAATCATTAATGACCTTGAAATTACATTTCTACCCTTAATTTCATTAGTGTTACTTGTAACATTGATGAAATTAAGGGATATCAATGCAATTGAGGGTAGAAATTTTAGGGTAAAAATGTCATTTCAAGCAAAAATTATTTAGTATTACATGTAACACTAATGAAATTAAGGGTGGAAATGTTATTTCTAGCTCATTAATGGTTAGCTAACGACTTTGTTGGTCAATTTTTAGTTTATTATGTTTAATTACATTTATGTAAAATGTTTTTCCAAAATACAAAGGATGTCGGTGTAAGTATTAAGAAAGTTTTGTGTAACTTTTAAAAATAAGGAGTAAGTAAAAATTAGACAAATAGAAAGAAAGTTGAAGTATTTTTACTATTTTTTAAAATAAGATATATATATGTTCTTGCCTGTACATAAAGAGTGCTCATGGGAATTATTAATGACACTGGAGAGCTCCACATTGATCGACCATGATGATCCATTGATTGTAGATGGGAGTAGGTAAAGGTGGGTAACAGGTCAAATTGGTCCACACCCACCTAATCCACGACAGGTTGATGATAAACAAGTGAAAGTGGGATGGCTTGCATAATTGTTAGTTTTTCTTTTAAAAAAACTTTTTAATTGCAAAAACAGTAAAAACTTAATCCATCGATCAAAAAATTGAAATCACTTGAGTAAAGGTTCTAACCCATTGAGCAAAAAACCAAATCACAAAACAAAGAAAATACTAGATACCAATAGATCCATATCACATATGCATTGATCGAAAAACAAAATCGTATAGCACTCCACATAAGGAAGCTAATAGCTGAAACCCAATTGACATTGGTGCAAGACTGACGGCAGTGAACGATTAACAAAGACTTTGGAGTTTCACAGTGGATCATGATTGACTGCATAAACATGATTGAGGGTTGTTACCAAGTGGCTTTAGTACTCAAGAGGGGATGAAATGAGTATATAAAGATACAGAGGATAGAGAGCTTTAATCACAAAATAAACACATATAAAACATAAAATAAATAGCACGAAATAAAGGAGTATGAGATAAGAAGAATAAGCACAATATTTAATCTTGATTCAGTTATCAACCACTTGTGACCTACGTCCAGTCCTCGAAAAACTATCTGAGATTTTTCACTATAACCTTAGGCTTAAACATGTGTCTACTACCTCTACACAACAAAGCACTTTTCACACTTGGAGATACCTCACCCTCTTTATATTGAATCAGAAAATAGTAGAAGAGAAACTCTCAGAAGAGTGAATAATACAACTTGAAGCTCTATGAAGCTCTTTAAGGATATCTCAAAGTTTTGGCAAAAAAGAGCACAGGAAATATGTAAAAATATGAATCACGAATTAAAGTAAGAAAGAAATGTTTCAAATAGTTGGGTGTTATCAAAGATAACCTAAAGGCATGTATTTATAGTGTTCTTGAGAAAATAGTTGTTATGGGTAATTTATTCTCGTAATAGATGCAAATACGGCCATTTGTTCTTTTAAAATAGGAACTATGTTTATTCAAATTACCTTTGTGTTATTCAAATAACGCATTTTAAAAAACCACGAGTAAATTGGTTCTGAAGCACGTTATTCGAATAACATAATGGTTATTCAAATAACTCTTTCAAATGAAGTTTTTTGAAAAACATATTTATTCTAATAACATTCTTGTTATTCGAATAAACCTTTTATGAAAGCTGCTTACATGAATGCTTTTATTCGAATAGCATAGGTGCTATTCGAATAACACTTTTTGAAAATAGAACCGCACAACAAATTTTAAACTATTATTCGAATAACTCAAAGGTTATTCGGATAATCTTTGAATAGAAGTTGATCAAATGGAATTGTTTATTCGAATAAATGGAGCTTTATTTGAATAAAGCTATTTGAAAACATTTTTAAACATTTTTTTAAACTTTTCAGTTTGCTTCCAAATTTTCCCAAAACCTTTTAATTATTTCCAAAAGCCAGTTTGAAATCTTGGTTTTGTTGAGAACATATTTAGATATTTTCTTCCAAAAACAATGAGATATCCAGAAGGCTTCGTACAAAAGAACTAAGTCCTAAAGTTAATCTTGAAGATCGTGGACTTAGCCTTCACATCATCTTCATGTTTGTTATCATCAAAACTAGTCTTCAGTGTCACATAGCCAATCACTTTCTCTCCCTTTTTGATGATGACAAACTAATATTGAGAAAAGAAGTTAGTTCAAATAAATTAGAATTCACACAGTTATTTTGAGAGACTTACCCCCCTCTTTTTCGTAAGAGGTGATTTATATCAGAGATATGTGCAACTCTCCCTTACTTTTGGAATCCCAATTTTCATTTTAGTTTTACTTGTCTTTTCTCAAAAACATTCTCAAATCATAAGTACTTAAGTTTTTTCTCCCCTTTTTGTCATGATAAAAAAGATGGGACAAAAGAAAGCATAAACAAGATATATTCAACAATGTAACAGGGCACGGGATAATCACTGTATCTCATTCATTAAAAAAAATTGTCCAATTACATTTGCATAAAAATAATACAAAATAAGGATCCTAAAAATATGCATCCGATGGCAGAGGAAGGGAGTTAGGCGTTCTCCATATAGGCCTGGTTATCTTGCAAGATGGTCATGATTTACTCTAGAGTGATTGGACCAGCAGTAGGAATAGCAAGAGTAGCAACATCAGCATCAGCAGCAGGAGCAACATGATTACCTTTTGGATCCTCCTCATCATCTTCTACCTCATCCGAGTACACCCAACCATTGGTAGTTCGGATCATCTTCATTTTGTGCAGAGTAAAGGAACCAAAAACATTATGATGAGTTAGCTTAGTTGCCCCCTCAGTTTCCAGAATCTGAGAATATTTGCCAAGAAAGGCAGTGATGATAAACCTATAGGGCAAATCAGACTTTGATTTACCATTTGCCCTCATCATATGCTTCATGATAAAGATGGGCTAGTTGATTTGGTATCCCTTCGTTAAGACCCATAACATAAAGATGACATCTTCACTCAGGTAGGCATAGTTAACTCCTCAAGGGGCTAAGATGTGTGCATAAGCATAGTGTAAGAGCATGTCTTAACTCTTCATCATACCTTCCTTGACACCCTTTTATGGTAACACTAGGCCAGGTTTCAGAAAACTGTCAATAGCCTGATTCTTGTTATACTTCTGGAGAAGCGAGCTGTCATCTTCTTCAATGTTGCAGCCAGTTGTTTACAAACCAAATAGTTGTAGCCAATCCTGGGGAATGATCACAATATGTTGATCACTGACATCAGAATGAAGATCCTGACTATCAATTCTTAAATTGCAAAAGAACATTTTCACCAGATTAGGATAGAGGACAGTCTTGTGAGCGTAGAGACATAGCACACCTTGATGGTTCAGCAGGTTCAGGAAGTCAAAACCACCTTCATTCTCGAAGAAGTGCAAATTAAGGTACTTCGATTACACGAGATTGTGCTTTAAAAAATAAGTAATGAAATGACCCAATTCACTCTCATTAGATGAGAGCCTTCGAAGATCCAAAGGATTATTGCAAGGAGTTATCTTTGTTCAAGCACGTTTTACATGGAAGAGGAGGAGGCCATTGCTGGAGTGGTGATGATGGAAGAGAAGAGGAATGTGGGTTGCAGATAAGGTGAAGGAGTAGAGAACAATGGTGGATGAATAAGGGTGAGAGGTTAATGGTGGCAATGGGAGAGAGAGAAAGAGAGAGCAATGATGGTGGAGGGTGGTTTCAAGTTTCAGAGAAAACAAAGATGAGAAGAAAAAAATGAAGAAGTGAAGGAGAAAGGTGCGCTATGTGCATATATAGAGAGCCTAAGTTTATTCGAATGGAATGAGATTTATTCGAATAATCTTGCTAGGAAAACCAAACGACATGGCCTTCTGCTAGATATTATTTGAATAACTATATAGTTATTCGAATAACCAGTCACTAGACTTGGCTTTCTACCAAGGTTTATTCAAATAACTCTTTGGTTATTCGAATAACTAGATCAAGATAAAAGCCCCTGTTAAGGCTTTATTTGAATAAGAAACCTGTTATTCGAATAAACTAGACACATATATAGAGAGAGCAGACACTGACTTCAGTTTATTCAAATAAGTTTAATTTTATTCGAATAACACAAACACAAAATGTAGAGTATGTAATTTCCAACTTCAGTTTATTCGAATAAATCTAATTTTATTCAAATAACATAGACAGTACAAGATGAGATTATTGATTTTTATTGGAATAAAGTTACCTTTATTCAAATAGAACAATTCAAAAGAACAAGTATTTGAACAATTGATAATGGTTATTCGAATAAACACATGTTTATTCGAATAAACTTATCAGGAAATACCAATAAACATGTTCAAATAGATAGTTTGGGAGCAGGAAACTTACCTAATGATGGAGTACCTGCAAAACAAATTTTTGGGATACCTCTCACGCTCAAGTCAGTTATAATTCAAAAAAGATAAATCAATAATAAAGCATTAAATACAAGCATTAAATACAAGCATTCATTTATATGCATGATTGATCAATTATACATAACTCTCTTCTAATATAAAAGAATGTTTTTTTTGCTAATGGTTTAGTGAAGATATCTGCAAGTTGTTTAGATGTTTCAATAAATTCAAGTATGCAATCTCCTTTTTGTATATGGTCTCTAATGAAGTGGTGTTTTATTTTTATGTGCTTTGTTCTAGAGTGCAAAATGAGATTTTTAGACAAATTGATTGCATTAGCGTTGTCACATCTTATAGGGATGTGATCAAGCTGAAGTCCATAGTTTAGAAGTTATTGTTTCATCCAAAGAATTTGTAACAACTTCCAGCTGCAACACATTCAGCTTCAGCTGTAGACAATTGTTGGTGTATGCCCTAGATGCCGATACATTTTGTCTATATTTACATACATTGTATTATGCTATTTTTAATATACAAGGCATTTCATTTATTGTGTTCTTTTTTTTATAAACATAATAAAGTCCTTAGAATAGTAAGTTTGATGTCATAGGACATCAAGTGGATGACTTGATCGTGAGATCATATTAGATAAAACACTATTGTTAAATGTCCCTGGTCAAGTATTATTGTTAATTAGAACAACAATAATGCATTGAGACTAGTATGTGCGTAGACTGATGGCCACGTCTCACGGGTCATGGATATGAGATATCAAGTCTTCACATGGGTACATATTAGAGTAATAATGTACTGGACAGACCCGCCATGAGAATGCTACATGGATCGTTACGTGAATGTCATAAGTGATTCTCATAGTGACAATGGCGTATGTGGTCCTTTGACCTAAAATTACTACGACTCCTACATGAGGAGTTGTGTATTTTAATGTCGTCAAATGTCATATGTAACAAGGTGATTATAAAGTCAGTTATTAGACATACCGCAAATCATACGGAGGAATGTGAGTGACCTAGATAGGATTTGTCCCTCCTACATAATAGGAGCGATATCTTCAGGCCCCATGATTGAGTGAGATTGCAAAATGCATGACCATGCTCAAATGAGTCGATATGAGATATTGATCTCATTTGTTGTTATTAAGTCTACTCAGGTATCAAGAAATGAAGGATTGAACTATACAAGGGTGTCGCATTCCATGCCTTGTGTTCAATCTAGATATCTGGACAAAGGGACTAAACTACACAGAAAAATTGGTCATAGAAATGTTATGTCAAATCATTGACATTCTCATTACTTGGGTGGCAGCGATGTGTTGCTAGATACCGCTCACTGCTTGTAATATTAAAATAGGATTTTAATATTACTACTAACGTTATGAGAACCTGTAGGGTCGCATACATAGAGCAGACTAAATTGGAGTAATTGGGATCCAAGTTGGACTTGGATTCAATTGTGGGCCGGACTCATAACAGATGAGTCTAGGGTTGCACAACTTACATTGCTGCTGCTCTCACTTGCATAAGGCTATAGCTATTATAAATAACACTGCTAAGGGGTTGTCAAGGCATGCATTACAAACCCTGGCCGCACTTGACAGAAACAGTGAGTGAGAGAGTGACAGGTTTTTTCTCTTCTCTTCGCAGCTAGCATTATGTGAAAGAGGCGTGCTCCTTTTTACGTACATTGGACGTTCATGGGTCTATTCATGTGGATAGCATAGAGACATCGTCGTTGTTACAGTGTTGGTGATTCGTGCCTCTTATTTTGATCATGCTTCAAGAGGTAAACAATTTTTTTAAAAAACTTGGATTATAGTTTTTTTGCATGGATCCTTGGTGGGAATTCTTTTTTCGCTGTGTGATGTATCCGTAATTCCCAACAGTGGTATCAGAGCGTCTTCTGAAACCATGATTCAGTTTTTTTATTTTTGTTTTGTATGAAATAACATGATTTCTTGCTATATTCTTGGTAAAAGATTTGTTATTTCAGAAAAATGAGTGAAACCCTTTTGTGAAAACATATTCTGTTTCATCTTTTGTATGCGAAACCATGATGATGCTTTCTAAACAATGAATCTGTTTTATGAGTATATATGTTTTTGCGAAGTTTTTCCAGTATATATGTGATATGTACAGCATTATGGACGCATTCTGGAAACCTGGTTGTGACAGAATCAAGTGTTGATGTCTAGCAAGCCTCGTTCTGGACAACATTCTGGGCAGAGGCACAAGGGTTCTTGAATCCTTGTTTTTGGTTGGTAGTGACATCAAGCGTTGATTGATATCAAGCAAATCTTGTTTCTACACAATGGAGTAGCGCAAGGTTTTGGAAACCCTATTCTTAGTTTTCGACAGCTATGAGGGTTCCACGCGGCATTTAAAGTGTTCATGTGTTTGCGGGCCTTAGGGTTCAAGTGTTGAGACCCTAGCCATCAAGGGAGGTGCAAGAGATTTAATTCTTGTTTACGGTCCAAATTTTCAGGCTGGGGTGTTGTCTGGCCTCCCTTGAGCCCCAGCCGCTGACCAGGCAGTGGCAGCCCATCGGGGCGCTGGCCCGAAACCCATTGTGTGGCGTGTGATATTCGAAAACACATTATTCAAATCCATTTTTATAACTCATAAAATAATAATGTGTTATTGTTTTATGTTTATGTATACTTTGTGGTGCATGGTGCATGGTGCATGGTGCATGGTGCATGGTTATGGCCTTAGTCCTCCTTTTATGGTATTTTGATTATTTTAAAAATACGATTTGCATGTCGTGCATTTCTATCTACATTATGATTGTACATTCTCTTCTCACCTAACTCCCCTCGAATGTAAAAGAGGTTTCTATATAATATAATATTGATGTGGAGGTATGAAGGCGGCATCAAATGAGGACGTTGGTGGGAGACGCTTGTGAAGCTGGTTCGCTTATTCGTTTTAATTAATGGTTCTCTTTTAGGGGTCATAACCATGTCACATTCATTATATGCTTTATATGTATGGGATGCATGGATGATGTTTACGGTATATTAAACAGTTTTATAAATAATGAGATTTAATAATAATTATAAAAAAAATCCCTAAAAGCAAATATTAAGTCATTATGTGATGTCTTCCAATGCGTGGCACTCGTCAAGACTAGTATCAATTAAGTGTAAGTTTGCTAAAGCACGATCCTTTATCTATATTAGTAAGACGCGATAGGATAAGGGTAATATCAAACTGCCAACCATTGGGTCTGACTTAACTAGGACATTTTAATAGGATTGAAGGCTTAGAGGCATGAAGTTGGGCTTTAGTCCATTAGATGAATTAGAATAGGTGTTATTTACCTAACTATCCAAGAGTTACATGTGATGTAATTGGAAAAAGTTTCCTACCTAAATAACTGAATTTTGGGTGATTAGCCAAAGCTGACTCAAAGCTAGGTGAAATATGGATCTTGACCCACTAAGAAATCTTATGATGGGATTTTTCGAGAAAATGTTGAGGGTCACTGATTTGAATAAAATAGTGAGAGGCATATTTAATTAAAGACCTTGTTAAAATATGTTTATGGCATGATACTTATATTTTGCATATTTCTATTGATAGATTACCATGGCAACAAACACTTCAAGTAACTTATCATTACGATCAATCCTTAAGAAGGACAAGTTGTCAAGGACAAATTTCCTAGACTGGTACAGGAACTTGAGGATTGTCCTCAAGCAAGAGAAAAAGTTGCATATTCTAGAACAACCTATTCCTGAGCCACCTGCTATTAATGCCCCTAGAACTGAAAGAGATGCTTATAAGAAGCATCAAGATGACGCCTTGGATGTCAGATGTCTAATGCTAGCCACCATGAACTCTAAGCTCCAAAAGCAACATGAGAACATGGATGCCTACGATATGATCGTACACCTCAAAAAGCTATATCAAGAGCAGGCTAAACATAAGAGATACGAGGTCTCTAAAGTACTATTTCAGTACAAGCTGGTAGAAGGAAGCCCTGTTGGTGCTCATGTACTCAAGATGATTAGGTACATTGAAAACCTAGAGAGACTTGGTTTTCCTTTGGGCCAAGAGTTGGCCACTGACTTAGTCCTACAATCGTTGCTGGAAAGTTTTAGTCAATTCGTCATGAACTACAACATGAATGAAATTGACAAATCACTACCAGAGCTGCTAGGCATGATGAGAACTGCTGAGTAGAACATAAACAAAGGCAAGGGAAAGGCCATTAAGATGGTCCAAAATAATAAGGGCAAGAAACAACAGAAGAAGCCCAAGGGCAAGTGGAAGGGCAAGGGCAATGATAAATCCAAGTCTAGCACTTCTAGCTTGAAAGCAGTGGGTAGAGTGGCTAAGGAAGGTACATGCTTCCATAGTGGTCAGACTGAACATTGGAAGAGGAACTGTGTCAAGTACCTCGATAAGCTTAAGAAGAAGAAGGGAAATGAGGCTTCCACTTCAGGTATTTTCGTTATAGAAGCTAATTTATCTACTTCTGCATCATGGGTATTAGATACTGGATATGGATCTTACATTTGTGTAAATGTGTAGGATCTAAAGAACAGTAGACCGTTGACTAAGGGCGAAGTCGACCTACGAGTTGGAAATGGAGCAAAGGTTGCTGCATTAGCTATAGCGACTTATCTTTTATCTTTGCCCACTGGGCTTGTAATAGAGTTAGAGAACTGCTATTTTGTGCCTGCCATAAGCAGGAATATCATTTCTATTTCTTGTTTGGACAAGAAAGGCTTTACTTTTATTATAAAGGACAAATGTTGTTCCATTTATTTGAATGATATTTTTTATGGTAGTGCATAGTTGAGTAATGGACTTTATGTCCTTGATCTCGAAACGCCCGTCTATAATATAAATACAAAGAGGTTTAAATCAAAAGATATGAACCCAACTTATCTCTGGCATTGTCGTTTGGGCCACATAAATGAGAAACACATCTCTAAACTTCATAAAGATGGATTCTTGAACTTGTTTGATTTCGGATCATATGAGATATGTGAATCTTGTTTATTGGGGAAGATGACAAAGGCTCAATTCACTAGATAAGGTGAAAGGGCTAGTGATCTTTTGGGCCTTATACATAGTGATATATATGGACCCCTAAACACACTAGCTAGAGGCGATTTTCAGTACTTCATTACATTTACCGATGATTATAGTAGATATGGATTTGTATATCTTATGAAGCACAAATCAGAATCCTTTGAAAAGTTCAAGGAGTTCAAAAATGAAGTGCAAAACCAACTTGGCAAGAGTATTAAAGTTCTTCAATCAGATCGAGGTGGTGAATACTTGAGTCAACAGTTTGACGATCATTTGAAAAAGCGTGGGATAATATCTCAACTCACTCCTCCTGGAACACCACAATAGAATGGTGTCTCTGAAAGGAGGAATCGGACCTTATTAGACATGGTCTGATCCATGATGAGTCATGCAGACCTTCCAAGCTCCTTCTGGGGACATGCTCTATTAACAGCAGCTTTCACACTTAACTGTGTTTCATCTAAAAAGGTTCAAAAGACACCATATGATATATGGATTGGGAGACATCCCAGTATGTCTTTCATGAAGATTTGGGGTTGTGAAGCTTATGTGAAACGTCAAGTTTCGGATAAACTTGAGCCCAAATTAGATAAATGCTTCTTTGTGGGGTATCCCAAGGAAACCAAAGGATATTATTTCTATAATCTTACTGGTGTGGTGTGGAATATGATTATATTTAGAATGAAAATCAGTTGCCAAGTTCCACCAAAAATAAAAACCTTGCAACCAGTTGTAGTTAGCAAGGGTCGATCCACAGAGAACTAATTCAATTAATACTATAAATTGATTCCTAATTTAAACTCTCAAAAATAATAAACAATAAAGAGGGGGTTTTGTTTGTTAAATCTAAAATCAGAAATTAAATTCAAAACAAAAACAGTAAATATGATTTGGAAAATCAATTAAAAGACAATGGTTAAGAGATGGAATCCACCACTAGATTTATATGATTATGCTAACCCACATATCTTTTATACTAATGTGATCAATTATGTTTTTTATGTGATTGTGAGATTAATTCTCTGTTTTCCTTAAGTTTTGATTAATCCAGCAACCGCTCACAAATTAATTCCTAATCAATAATTATTTGTAAAGCAACCGCTCTTACACCTACTTATTGATTGCATTAAGATTTAGAAAACCAATCACACTAAGATCTAATCTCACACCGGGATTAAATTACTTAGATCATATGCCTCACTAGTCTTACCACCGCAACCGCGCATAGCAATCCTAGTTTTACCACTTTCGAAATTGGCAAAGAGTATAAAAACCTTTATACTAAATTAAGAACAGAAACATATGAATAAAAACACAATTGTATTGATATAAAGAAATATGCAAGAATCACATAATCAAAACTAGGGTTTCATCTTCCCTTAACCATATAAAAGTTTAGCCACACATGGCAAATTCAAAATCAAAAGAATAACAGAAAAAGAACATTGTCAAGAATAGAAGTGCAGAAGAAAACTAAAGATCAAACTAGTTTCCAAAGGTTGGGGATGATTGATCTCCAATTGCTCGAACCCGAGACTCCAATCTTCGATCCAATCTCCTTCTCCCTTGTTCTTGGTCTTCTCCTTAGCCTCTTGGCAGTTTCCCAGTCTAGACTCCCCCTTTTGGACCTTAGGCAATCCTATTTATAACTTTGGAGACCTAATTTTGCATTAGAATTCGTATCTGGCTTTCTGATTCGACGACATGGGCCGGGTCATTTGACACGGCCTACCCCGTGTCAGGTTCTGATAACACAAATTCAGCTAATTCCAAAGTCAGGGGATAACACGGCTCACCCCGTGTCATTTGACACGGGCCGTGTTCTCGGTCAGGGCTGAAATTTGATATTCCTCGTGAAATCAGAGAGATACACGGCCTACCCCATGTCCTTTGACACGGGCCGTGTTGATCACTTTCTTCAAATCCAACCTTGATTCTTCATGAATGCCCTTCTTCTTTTGCTTCTAGGGGTTGATACTGATTTCCTTGAGTCTTTAACTTTCTTCTCAATGGTTCAATGCCAATGGACTCCATCACTCATAGGTCTCCTGAAAATCACAATACATTTATGAGTGTAAATAACCACATTTAAGCATAGTTTCACAATAAACATCCAAAGACAACTCTAAATCAGAAACTTAGCTAAATGTCAACAATTGAGCACATATGGAGTCCAATTAGATCAAACAAAAGGCATTTAAGAGCTGAAATTATCGATAGATCACTTACCAAGGGCAGAGTGTTTGTCGCACTGGCTGTTGTATTCCTTAAAAAGGAGTTTATCTCCAAAGGAATCGGTGGGAGGAAAGTAGAACTTGAAGAAGTTCAAGGTTCACAGAGTATCAACAAACCGATGGTAGAAATAGAGCAGCATCCACAAAGTGTTGTGGAACAATAGTCTGCTCTAGTAGCACAAGACCTGCATAGGTCTAACAGGATACGTTATCAACCAAAGAGATATAAATTTCTCATGACCCAACAAGGTGACGTATTGCTCATGGATCAAGATGAGCCTGTGACGCCATTATTGGCTCAGAATCTGCGAAATAGCTTGAGGCTATGAGATCTGAAATGGAATCTATGTATGCCAACCAGATATGGACCTTGGTTGACCCACCTGAAAGGGTAAAACCCATTGGGTGCAAGTGGGTTTTCAAGAAGAAAACTGACATGGATGGTAATGTGCATACCTTTAAGGCATGATTGGTGGCTAAATGTTTTAAGTAAATTCATGGTGTAGACTATGATGTGACTTTTTCCTCAGTGCGATACTTAAATTCATTCGGATCTTACTTGCTATTGCATCATACCATGACTATGAAATCAGACAAATGGATGTCAAAACTACTTTCCTTAATGGAAATCTTCTCGAGGATGTGTACATGACACAACCTGAGGGTTTTGCCACTCCACAGGATGCTGGAAAGGTGTGCAAGTTGCAACAATCTATTTATGGATTGAAGAAAGCTTCCAGAAGCTAGAATCTTAA
The DNA here is from genome assembly GCA_029884605.1 of Ormosia emarginata. Taxonomy (NCBI): domain Eukaryota; kingdom Viridiplantae; phylum Streptophyta; class Magnoliopsida; order Fabales; family Fabaceae; genus Ormosia; species Ormosia emarginata. The sequence continues at coordinate 5,307,773 of JAQQTP010000064.1, forward strand.
TTTTGATGATATAATCAAATAGTTTGGTTTTGTCAAGAATGAAGAAGAATCTTTTGTCAACAAAAAAGTTAGTGAGAGCACAATTGTCTTTTTGGTGTTGTATGTAGATGACATATTGCTCATCGAAAATGACATCCCTACCCTACAGTCTGTAAAGACTTGGTTAGGGAAGTGTTTTTCTATTAAGGACTTGGGTGAAGCCACCTATGTGTTAGGTATCAGGATCTATAGAGATAGATCACAGAGACTACTTGGCCTAAGTCAGAGCACATACATAGACAAAGTGTTATAACAATTTAACATGCATGAATCTAAGAAAGGACTCTTGTCTATGTCGTATGGTGTAAGCCTATCTAAGGCTCAATCCACTACCACCCAGGATGAGAGGGATCGCATGAGCAAGATTCCATATGCATCTGCAATTGGATCTATCATGTATATCATATTATGTACTCCACCAGATATCTCGTATGCTTCGAGTATGACAAGCAGGTACCAATCTGATCCCGGTAAGAGTCACTGGACTGTTGTCAAGAACATCCTTAAGTACTTAAGAAGGACTAAGGATTTATTCTTAGTATATGGAGCCGAGAAGGAGCTAGTTGTAAAGGGTTACACTGATGCTAGCTTCCAAATTGATAAGGATGACTCCAAATTGCAATCAAGTTATGTTTTTTGCTTGAATGGTGGGGCTATGAGCTGGAAGAGTTCAAAGTAGGAGATAGTCGTCGATTCTACCATAGAGGTTGAGTATATTGCTACCTCCAATGCAACAAAAAAAGCCATTTGGATTAGGAAGTTCATTTCTAAACTTGGCGTTATTCCTAGCATTGTGGACACAATGGACCTCTATTGTGATAATAATGGAGCCATTGCACAAGCTAAGGAGCCTAGATCTTACTAGCGATCCAAACATATACTTAGGCGCTTCTATCTCATTCGAGAGATCATCGATAGAAAAGATGTGAAGATATACAGAGTACTAACAGATGATAACATTGCTGATCCACTGACGAAGCCTCTTGCACAACAGAAGCATTAGGGTCACACTAGGTCTTTAGGCATTAGATATATGCTTAATTGGCACTAGTGCAAGTGGGAGATTATTAGTGTATGCCCTAGAGGTCGATACATTTTGGTTATTTTTACATACATTGTATTATGTTATTTTTAATATACGAGGCATTTCATCTATTGTGTTCTTTTTTATTAAACATAATAAAGTCCTTAGAATAATAAGTTTGATGTCATAGGACATCAAGTGGATGACTTGATTGTGAGATCCTATTGGATAAAACACTATTCTTAAATGTCTTTGGTCAAGTATTTTTGTTAATTAGGACAACAATAATGCATTAAGACTAGTATGTGCATAGACTGATGGCCACGTCTCACGGGTCATGGATATGAGATATCAAGTCTTCACATTGGTGCATATTAGAGTAATAATGTACTGGACAGACTCGCCATGAGAACGCTACATGGATCGTTACGTGAATGTCATAAGTGATTCTCATAATGACAATGGTGTATGTGTTCCTTTGACCTGAAATCACTACGATTCCTACATAAGGAGTTGTGTGTTTTAATGCCGTCAAATGTCATCTATAACAAGGTAATTATAAAGTCAGTTATTGGACATACTGTGAATCATGCAGAGGAATGTGAGTGATCTAGATGGAATTTGTCCCTCCTACATAACAGAAGTGATATCTTCAGGGCCCCTGATTGAGTGAGACTATGAAATGCATGGCCATACTCAAATGAGTCGATATGAGATATCAATCTCATGTGTTGTTATTAAGTCTACTCGGGTATCAGGAAATGAAGGATTGAACTATACAAGGGTAACGCATTTCATGCCTTGTGTTCAATCTAGATATCTGGACAAAGGGATTAAACTACATGGAAACATTGGTCACAAAAAAGTTATGTCAAATCACTGACATTCTTATTACTTGGGTGGGAATGATGTGTTTCTAGATACTGCTCACTACTTGTAATATTAAAATGGGATTTTAATGTTACTGCCAACGTTATGAGAACTTGCAGGGTCGCACACATAGAGCACACTAAATTGGAGTTATTAGGATCCAAGTTGGACTTGGATTCAATTATGGGTCGAACTTATAACAGATGAGTCTAGGGTTGCACAGTTTACTTTGCTGCTACTTTCATTTGTATAAGGCAGTAGCTATTATAAATAACACTGTTTAGGGGTTGTCAAGGCATGCATTACAAACCCTGGTTGCACTTGACAGAAATAGTGAATGAGAGAGAGACAAGTTTTTTTCTCTTCTCTTCGCAGCTAGCACTGTATAAGAGGGGCGTGACTCCTTTTTACATATATTGGATGTTCGTAGGTCTGTTCGTGTGGATACCACAGAGACATCGTCGCTGTTACGGTGTTGGTGATTCGTGCATCTTGTTTTGATCATGCTTCAAGAGGTAAACAATTAAAAAAAACTCGGATTATGACTTTTTCGCATGGATCCTTGGTGGGAATTCTTTTTCCCCTGCGTGATGTATTCGAAATTCCCAACAACAATGTCACACTATTTTGTATCTTGCTATGCCAAGAAACTAAAGAGCTTCCAAGCAAGTGACATGTCTCACTAGTGCTTTTCCTATCCATTTTGCATCCCACAAAATCCGAATTGAAATAACTAATTATACTACATGAGGCACCCTTGGGCTACCACAGACCCAATTGTGAAGTGCTTGCTAGGTATTTCATGATTTTTTTTATAGCACATAGGTGTGATTCTGTAGTATTAGCTTGATATCTAGCACGCATGCACACACTAAATATTATGTATGGCCTACTAGCAATAAGATAAAGGAAAGATCCAATCATATCTCTATATTTAATAATTTCTACATATTTACCTTCTTCATCTTTGTTCAAATAATAAGAAGTGCCCATTGGTGTAGCTGATGAACCTGTAAAAATTCATATTTTTACGGTTCAAATCTTAGGTTTTCATTCTCTTTTAATCTTTTTGATTGAGTTTTGTTCTCAAGTTTTATTATACTTTTATTATTTTAAAATGTGTTTTAATTACGTGTTTTTATGTATTTTTTGTAGGTAATTGTATATGAAAAAAAACTATGCATTTGAAGAGCCAAAAAAAGAAGAAAAATCCATTTAGAACAATGCTTAAGCATGCAACGTGCATTGGAGGATTCATTTAAGTGACTCAGCGCTTAAGCACCGGGCCACCAACGCTTGAGTGCTGAGAACGTAAAATGTAACATTCTTTTAATGGGCCAGCGCTTGAGTGTTGAAAACCCAACGCTTGAGCGCTGAACGCGTAAACAACAATGTTAACTCTTCTATAAATAGAAAAGTTATACCAAATTGAACACACGCTTACACACTTGGACAGAACGTAATAGCCGTCAAGAGACACAAACCTTAATGTGGTGTGGGCGCAATTAATCTTGAAGATTTGGAATTTTTTTAAACCTTTCCACCTTTCTATAATGGAGTTTGTCATATTCTTCCCTTTGTGTTCTTCCTTCTTCCACTTTGGTCCTTGAAATTGTATGCACCAGTCACATTCGTCCCTGAAATATGGAAAACTCCACTTTAGTCCCTGAAACATCAATTTGTACGGTCAGTTTGGTCCTTATTAGGGACTAATGTGATAGGATTTTAAGGACCAAACTGACCGTACGGATTAATGTTTCAGGGACTAAAGTGGAGTTTTCCATATTTTAGGGATGAATGTGACCGATACATATAATTTCAAGGACCAAAATGGAATTGTATAAAATCTTACTGTACGGATTGATGTTTCAAGGACTAAAGTGGAGTTTTCCATATTTTAGGGACGAATGTGACCGGTACATACAATTTCAAGGACCAAAATGGACTAAAAAAATCCTTTTTATTTTCCCTTTGTTGAGTGTTTATCTTGTATTATTTTATTATTCAGGTTTTTGTTATTTTTGTGTGCATAAAATATTTCAGGAGCTGAAAAAAAAAGAAATGGAAGAAAAAGTCAAAAAAAGAAAGTTCACCCAAAGTATTGCAAAGAAATAAGTTTGGGAGTAGAGGTTGTCTGAAAAAAAAAAGAGGAAAAAATATGCAGATAAAATGATGGATTTTTATGCTCCGTGTTGTACTTATTCTTAATTTTGAGGCTTGGAGTATGGAATGTGCATGATTATGTATCTCAACTTTTGTTTTCATTATCTTATCCCTTCTTTCCTAACCCCCTTACATTACAAGCTTTAAAAGACCCTTTTGGTCTTTGGTTATGTGTTGTTTACATTAGTGGAGAAAGAGATGAAGAACAACCCTATGGATGTGAATTTGGTGTGCATTTGCATTTTTATAAACCTATCTGGGCTTGTACTTTATGAGCAGATTTGGTCTTTCATTCATATTTTTGGGAAGTCATTTTTGCATAAGAGTTGCATGTGAGAGACGATGTGATAAATGGATTGTTCATGTGTGACACTTTGAAATTGGATTGTGAAACAGTTTTTGAGAATATGAAGTATTTTCAACATCAGGTATTGCTGTGTTCGATTATGTGTGTTTTGAGTCTTTTTATTTTGTTTTTGTTTTTCTTTGAAAAAGCTTAAGTTTGGGGGAATGATGAACCTGCAAAAATTTATATTTTTATTGTTCAAATCTTGGGTTTTCATTCTCTTTTAATCTTTTTAATTAAGTTTTGTTCTCAAGTTTTATTATATTTTTAGTATTTTAAATTATGTTTTAATTACGTGTTTTTATGTATTTTTTGTAGGTAATTGCATATGGAAAAAGACTGGAAATTTGAAGAGCAGAAAATAGAAGAAAAATTCATTCAGAAGCCCAGCGCTTGAGCGCTAAGCCATCAACGCTTAAGCACGCAATGCGCGTTGGAGGATTCATTTAAGTGACTCAACGCTTGAGCGCTGGGCCACCAGCACCTGAGCGCTGAGAACGTAAACTACAACATTGTTTTAATGGGCCAGTGCTTAAGTGTTGTAAACCCAACGCCTGAGTGTTGAACGCGTAAACAACAACATTAACTCTTCTATAAATAGAAAAGTTATGCCAAATTGAACATACGCTTGCACACTTGGACAGAATGCAACAACCGTCAAGAGGCACAAACCCTAATGTGGTGTGGGAGCAATTAGGCTTGAAGATTAGGAATTTTTTTCAACTTTTCCATTTTTCTACAATAGAGTTTGTCATATTCTTCCCTTTGTGTTCTTCTTTTTCCATGTGTAACTAAACCTCTTTTGTTAGGGGGATGATGGATCTTGATACTTTGATGATGTAACTTCTTTTATGGGTTTAATTTATGTTTTTATTTCATGATTTACGTGTTTATCTCTATTCTTAATGCTTTTCTAAATCTGGCCAATTTGAGAATGATCTTTTGGGTTGATGTATGATTTGAGAAAATTTGCATGAACCTAGAACATGTGATAAACACCATAATTTCTATAATCACTAAGAATAGACGTTGTGGGTTATGTGGTCTTTCTTTTAATTCCCTCGTTCTTGATAATGCCTTTCTATTTGGGGTTAGACTAAGGGATTAGTTAATTCCAAACAGTGTAAGAGGATTAATATACTAATGGATTGGTTATTAATAAATTTTGAGAATTGACCATAAATCATTGAAATAAAACATGGTTAAACGAATATTTGAATGTGCATTTAAAGAATTTAAGTGAAGTATGAACCCTAATGCTTTAATACTATTGTTTTTTCACCCTTTGATTAATTGTTTTGCTTACTTATATTTCTTTTTTAATTTAATTTGCAACAACTATCTTTCTTTGTTAGCTTGAATAGTGTTACTTTTAACGAATTTAGTAATTGATAACTTAATCATCGTAGGATGATACTCTTACTCACTTTTTATTACTTTTACGATTAGGTGCAATTGCCTATTTACACATTTAGTTTTTGACGTCGTTGCCGAGGATTTTTAATTGTCAATATTAAGTAGTAGTTAAAAGAACACTAATTTAGGCATTTATTTTTCTTTGTTTATTTTATATTTAAGTTGTTTAGTTTTAATTTTAATTTGTTTTATTTTATTCATTTCTATAAATAATTATTTTTCTTATTTAATTTTCTTTTTTATTTATTTCTATTTATTTTTGTTTTCTTTGTTCATTTTTATTAGTCATTTATTTTTATTTTATTTTTATTTTCTCTTCTTTACTTCACTCTAGTTTGCTTGTTTGCTTGTTTATGCAAGATTCTTTGGAGTCATAAATATTACTTTTTGATCCAGAGATAACAAGAACAGAAAGAACAATAAGAAAAGCAATCAGAGAAGGAAAAAGAATTGAAGAAAAGATGGTTGAGAACACTAATAGAGTACAAAGACGCACGTTGGGTGATTATGCAACTCTATTTGCTGAGAATGTTTCAACAAGCATTGTGCGCCCTACTATTCAGGCAAATAACTTTGAGATTAAATCAGCTCTTCTACAGTTTGTGTAATAAAATCAGTTTGGGGGAGGTCAGACAGAAGATCCTAACTTGCACATTACTAACTTCTTTCAACTCTGTGATACTATCAAGTATAATGGAGGTAGTGATGATGTCATTCAGGTATGACTGTTCCCATTTTTTTTTAGAGATAAAGCTAAGAGCTGGCTACAAGCTCAGCCTCAAGGAAGCATCTCCACATAGGATGACCTGGTTAGTAAGTTTCTCACTCAGTATTTCCCTCCATCAATGTTTGTGAAGATAAGGAGTGAGATTGATTGCTTTACTCAAAATCAAGGAGAATCTTACTATGAAGCATAGGAAAGATTTAAGGAGATGCTTAGGAAATGTCCTCATCATGCTTTCAAAGTTTGGCAGTAGGTGCAGATCTTTTATAATGGTTTAAATCATTCCACAAGACTTATGGTGGATGCATCTACATGTGGATCTTTGAATACTAATACTCCTGAAGAAGATCAGGAATTGTTTGAGACTATGACTACAAATGAATATCAGTTGCCTAGTAGAAGCCCTCCATTGAAACAGGGAGTTATGGAACTTGGTACTCTTGATGCATTACTTACTCAGAATAAAAGTATGATGCAATAATTAACTATCTTTACTAAGCAAGTTGGAAATTTGCAGGTGAATTCAGTGAACCTTCAGGCTCTAATTTGTGATTTTTGGATAACCATGCTAATGCTGGATGCGAGGCAAGCAACTCTGGTGTCATTCCTTAAGAGCAAGTAAATTATACGAGAAATCCTTCGAGACAACAAGGTAACTCATATTCCAATACATATAATCCAGGGAGAAGGAATCATCCAAACTTTTTATGGACCAATTAGAATGAGGTGAGACCACTACCACCTCCACTACATCAACCTCAATTGTCTTCATCTTCTCAACCTCTACAGGATAGGCTATCAAACTTGAAGGTATTGTTGAGAAACTTGCTCTTAGCACTAACACTTTTATAGAGGAAACAAGAGCTAGTTTTCATAATCAAGGAGCAGCAATTCAGAATTTAGAGTACCAAGTGGGTTAGATAGCAAAACATCTCTCAGAGAGACCTCCAGACACCTTACCTAGTGATACAGTGGTTAATGCAAAAAAGCAATGTATTATAATGTCCTTAAGGAGTGGAAAAATTATTAGTCCTCAGCTGAAAGAAGATGAAGTTAAGGAACTATTTCTTTCTCAAAGTCATGATCAAGAAAAAGATGTTCCAGAGGATGAAGAAACTAAAGAGGTGCAACTGAAGTGGTTAAGAAAAAAGAAGGAATGTGAACAGAAAAAACCTATTAATCCTTCTTTGTATGTTATGCTTCCCTTCCCATAGAGATTGAAGAAAGACATTTAAGAAAAGCAAGAAAGACATTTTTCAAAGTTTCTGAATGTGTTTAAGAAGTTGCAGATTAACATTCCTTTCACTGAAGCATTTAAGCAAATATCATCTTATGCCCGATTCATGAAAGATTTGCTGTTAAAGAAAATGAAGCTAGAAGAAGATGAGACTGTGGCACTTACTGAAGAGTGCAACGCTATAATTCAGAGGAAACTGCCACCTAAATTGAAAGATCCAGATGGTTTCTCCATTCCTTGCACTATTGGTAAGCTAAATATTGAGAAAGCTCTTTGTGATCTTGGGGTGAGCATCAATCTCATGCCGCTATCTATCATGCACAAGCTTGGAATTGGAGAGGTTAAGCTTACTATGATCTCCCTTCAATTAGCAGATCGATCTGTCAAACATCCATATGGTATTGTGGAAGATGTGCTAGTGAAGGTTAACAGATTCTTCTTTCTAGTGGATTTTGTGGTCTTAGATATAGACGAGGATGCTAATATCTAGTTAATTCTTAGAAGACCATTCTTAGCCACTTTAGGAGCATTGATAGATATGCCTAGAGGAGAGCTTATTTTGAGGGTGGATAGAGATCAAGTGATTATTAATGTCTTTGATAAGTCTATCCCAATATCAGATCTTTGTGCCCCTATTAACTACATCCAAGGTAAAGCTCAAAAGGAGTCAGCTGGTAAGAACTCTACACCATTGATTAATGTTGACTCTTGTACCTCCAAGATGATGGAAATTGTCAGAATTTATTGCAAACGGATCTGGAATTTCCTGGCAAACTGAAATATGACACTTTACCTGTTGATAAATTGAAAACCCATGGCCTAGTGGAGTTACGAATACTAAAGTGTCTTCTGGACAATTAAGTTCAAGTTCAGTTTAGAATGTTTTGGGGGGGAGATTCTAAGGCCAATGACCTAGTATAGAGGCAAAGATTTGACAAAAGGAAGGCGTCATCTTATTTCTCATGTTCCAAGCCACCATGATGAATTGAAAATACAACGTTGAGCTAATGACGTTAAACAAGCATTTTTTGGGAGGCAACCCAATTTTTCTCTCTTTTTTTCTTTTACTTTTGTTTTTGTTTTGTTATTTTTTTTTATTGATTAACATTTTTCTTGTTTTTGTTTTCAAGGTATGGTTGAGTCGGCCTAAGTGCCTCCTAAAGTTCGGAGCCTTTGTAGGGGGATGTATATAGTTGTCGGCTGCCAAAAAGAGTTTTTTTTTCTTTCTTTAATATTTTATTTTTGCATTTAGAAGTTGTTAGATTCTCTCTTGAGGCGAAATCCTAGGCAGTGCATGATCAAAGAAATGATAGGGGCCTTCTTTGGACCGTTTGAACCTTTTAAGCTAACCTGTATGCACAGTATATCTTTAAGTCCCTTTTGCAGCCTTGTTTATGTTTGACCTTTATTTCTTTTCATTTACCCAAATTTACTTTTCCATACCCAAAAAAAAAGAGTAAACCTCCACTTTGGTCTCTAAAATTATATGCACCAGTCACATTCGTTCCTGAAATATGGAAAACTCCACTTTAGTCCTTGAAACATCAATTCGTACGGTCAGTTTGGTCCTTGTTGGGGACTAATGTGACAGGATTTTAAGGACCAAACTGACCATATGGATTGATATTTCAGGGACTAAAGTGGAGTTTTCTATAGTTCAGGGACGAATGTGACCGGTACATATAATTTCAAGGACCAAAGTAGAGGTTTTCTTAAAAAAAATCCTTTTTATTTACTCTTTGTTAAGTGCTTGTCTTGTATTATTTTATTATTCAAGTCTTTGTTATTTTGGTATGCATGAAATATTTCAGGAGCTGAAAAAGAAAAGAAAAAAAAAGAAAGAACAGAAATGGAAGAAAAAGTTAAAAAAAAAGTTCACCCAAAGTATTGCAAAGAAATAAGTTTGGGGGTGGAGGTTGTCCCAAAAAAAAAAGAGGAAAAATTATGCAGATAAAGTGATGGATTTTTAGGCTTTGTGTTGCACTTATTCTTAATTTTGAGGCTTGAAATATGAAATGTGCATGATTATGTATCTTAACTTTTGTTTTCATTATGCTATTAATAATCACATATTTTATACATTAATGAACCCTCATTTTTAGTCATTTACACTCTCCATGTACTTAATTGATTAAGTCTGGTTATGTTTTGTAAGTTTGGACTCAAATTGGACTTAATTGATTTTTTCAACACTATTTTGGTCTTATACTGTTTCTGTATTTCGGTCATATCTTGAATTCTAGATGTCTTATAATTATATATCTTATCTTGTAGGAAATATAAGAGAGAGCTCTACAACTTTTATGAAGAGCTCTAGGTAAAATATGGACATCTAGTGGAGCTAAAAGGGCTTGGAAGTCAGAACACGGGTTTTGTAATTGGAACCTGAATAGTATGCAGTAATCAAAGCATAACTTAGGTTGTAGGAACTTTATTGGGCTGAAATTTGGATACTTGAAAGTTAAGACCCATTTCTACAACTTTCATGCAGAACACAAGAGCTCAATCAGACAGCTTGGAGGTGATATTGGGTCTGGAAGTCAAAATAGAGGTGCTGAAACTAGGCCTAAATAGTCTGCAGTGTTTAAGTCATATCTTGGGCTATAAGATGAATTTTTGGATGATTTTCGTGGCAATGGAAAGCTGAGACAAAATGCTACAAGTTTTATAAAGACCATGTTGCTTTATTCTGATGGCATCCATAAGATCAGCACTGAATGATTTCAGAGACAAAGAATCTCAATAATTTTCCACTCACCATTTGGCATTTTTCACTCATTCACCCACTCATCCACCTACTCCTAATCAGCCCCCTTGTCATTTTATATCTCTAATCCTCTATAAAAGGCTCCATTGGCTGATCATTTAGGATACTTTGGTTTTAGGCTTGGTTAGGAGAAATTATGTTCATGCTTGTATATTGTCTTCCTTTGTTGTAATTTTCTTTTGTTCTAATTTGAAGTTATGTTCATCTTTCTCTTCTACTCTCTTTCTTTCCTCTTGATTATGAGTATTGAAGGGCACTCATTTTTAAGCCAAATTCCATCGTTTAGACCACTTTTTCAATTTTTGAAATATTTTCTTTCCATGGTAATTCTCTAAAAAATCATAGTTTTCATTTTATGGTGGTCCCATATTTTTTAAAAATCATTTGATATGTTTTTTTTTTAATTTTTTCTAGTCATTTTTGTAGTGTAGATTTGCATGGTTTTTGAGATTTTGGCTTTCTGACACTTTTAGCCCTGATTGGTTGCATGACTAGGTCTGCATCTGATAATTTGTTTGATTTTGATCCTGAAATTGATAGGACTTTGCATTCATTGATAAGAGCTCGTAAGCTTAGTCAAGTAATTGATTCCTCATTTCATTTTGATACTGCATCTGTCACTGAATCTGTCACTGCATCTGAGAATTTAAGTGATATTGTAACCATGGTTGATAATATGCATAATAGGACTCTTAAAGAGCTTGTTGCCCTTGATGTTACTTATCAACCATTATGCATTCACTATCCTGAGATTGATGCTAACTTTGAGCTAAAGTCTGGACTAATTCATTTGCTACCTATGTTTCATGGACTTACAGGTGAAGATCCTCATAAGCATCTCAAGGAGTTCCATGTTGTGTGTTCAACCATGAGATCTTAAGGCATCCATGAAGAACACATCAAGCTGAGGGCGTTTCCCTTCTCCCTTACTGATGCAGCCAAGGACTGGCTTTACTATCTCTCACCTAGTTCCGTGACTTCCTGGAATGATATGAAGAGGCTGTTTCTAGAGAAATTTTTCCCTGCCTCCAGAGCTGCTGCAATTCGGAAGGACATTTGTGGCATCAGGCAGATTTCTGGTGAAACCATGTATGAATACTGGGAAAGGTTCAAGAAGTTATGTTCAAGTTGTCCACATCACCAAATTAGTGATCAATTGTTGATCCAATACTTTTATGAGGGTTTGATGTCAATGGAGAGAAGCATGATTGATGCTGCCAGTGGAGGGGCTTTGGTGGATAAGACCCCTGCTGCTGCCAGAGACTTGATAGCAAACATGGTAGACAACACTCAGCAGTTTGGAACTCCAATGATCACCTCAACCAGAGGAGTCAATGAGCTTCAAGTGTCTCATGTAGACCAACAGAGGATGGAACACAGATTGTGTAACACCATCTTCAGGGTATCACATTTCTGACTCCCAACTCATAATCTGTAAACAAGTTCATAAAAGGTTTGAGTTATAAAAGGTGAGTTTTAAAATTTCTTCTCGCGGAAACATAAACTTACTGAAATCCATAAGTATTACTGAAAATATATTTAAACTGATTAATATACAATATTGACACTAATTAATATTTAACAATTTAAAGAAAAATATAAAACTAACAGAAAACTCTCTCTATTTAACAGTAGCAACCCTATGATAGGTCCTACTTAATAGCACGGTAAAACACTAACGGTAAAAACTCAACATACTTATTTCTTCTTGTATCCATCTTGATGTATTATATATTTGTTCCTCGTTCACACTGCACACTGTCGAATCCTGAATAACCACTCCTCAATGTTGTCATCAATCTTAGAATATCTGCCACCCGTTATATCTAAGACAACTCGTTCCTTCTACTATATAATTTTTTTACAACACAAACACAACAAAACAATATAACAAAGAGGTGAGATCACTTACGCTAATACCAATATGGTAGCAAAGAGATAACACAAATAGCATATCATACAGATATATCATACCATTAATTCCAATAATGCACTCAACATTAATCAACTATCATCATCAAATCATTTATCAATTCAAATATCATTCAATATTTATGGTGATGCCCTCATCATTATCCAATTATCATCATCATCATCAAAGTATTTCAACAGTTCAATTATCATAACCAATGCTCAATAATGATGCATATGTTATGCATGCGCACATAGACTTAATGTTCCTACTCCATGGAGCTAATACTCAGTTCGGAGAAGTTGATCAGAAAGATCTGTCTGTACCAAAATGCCTCAGACCACGTACTATAATCCTCATTTTGATTTTTGCACATCTAGCATATACACGACAGTCTTTACTGGATCTTGATTAAGAATAGTGTCTCAGTCAGGATCATCGGTGTGTCGCGTCGGTCTAACCCACGGTTACAATAGAGCTACTCACTACCCACTGTAGGCAACCCGCACCCCGATGCCCCCAAGGTCAACAAGTGACTTGCACTACGCGTATCGCACCCACTCAAGAGGTGTACGTCTCTCCTAGGCAAATAGCCTCATACAGTCCATTAGACTTTTTCAATGCATGTTCAATGCACCAATATCAATCATAGGCAAAATTCATCATTTTCTCATACAGTGTTCACACACTAGTCCAAGCATGTAAAATGCACAATTCACAGTTCAAATTCACAATTTCATATTCAGGGTCCACACATTAGCCCATTCTTAGTTCAATTTCATAATCTCTTAACCAGGATTCACACACTGGCCCAACAGTAATCATACTGTATTTTCAACAGCGAAATCATATTATCGCATTTTTATAGTCACAAAACACTTTCGTCGTGTTTTCACAATTGTGCAACATTTCTGTTACGTTTTCACAATTCCACAACACTTCTGTTGCATTTTCAAATTATGTATTGATTTTTCAACGTTTTCTCAATCACATAAAAATATTTACACGTTTCTCAAATCGCGTAGCGATTTTCCACCATTTTCACAATCGCGTAACTTAAAAATCATTCTTTTAAGTCGCGTAAACCATTTTCCATCATTTTCAAAATATTTAAACGCTTTCCAAATCGCGTAGAAATATTTCAACATTTTTCAAATCGCGTAGAAATATTTTAATGTTTTTCAAATCGCGTAGCTTAAAAATCATGTTTTTAAGATACGTAAAACATTTTTCACCATTTTACAATCACGTAAAATATTTCTCAATTTTCCAAACATTATTTTGGACTTTCAAACAAATCAATATCATTTCCAACATCATTTTTCACATTTACTTTCTCAAGAAAATTCTTTTCACAATATATTCCACAAATTCACAATTCCATTGAATTAAATCAATGTTTCTAACTTTAAAAATTACTAACGCTCTCTAAAACCCAAAGGATGAGTTACACGTTAGAAAATATCAAATCACTTATTATATTCTTCATTTTTCTCAAATAAATTCTAAAATCAATTCTCTTCAAAATAAATTGAGTTTCAAACATTTTCAACCTCTCTTTTCCATTCATATACAAAAATCTCATTTTTTCAAGTGATAAAACACTCTGATTCCCTTTCTAAATTCCTTATACTAAATCAAATTACATTTTCACTTGGAAAACTGCTTTGTTTCATAAAACCAAAGCATTTACAAACCTTCAAAACCGTGGTACATGGTTATTTAAACCATCAAATATTTTTCCTTCTAAGTCAATATGGTTTTACACAAACAAAACCATTAAAAATTCCCTAACAAAACCGTGAGACTCATGGTCTTTAAAATCAAATCATTTATTCATTTTTCATTTTCACTTTCTTTGCAAATCCTTAAAATCAGCATTGCCCTTTTTCATTTAAAACTCATGTTTAGTAAAATGCTTAGAAACTTTTTACACAAAATAAATCAATAAAAATCCTTCTCAAAACCGTGAACACTACTTCTTGAAAAACAAACCCTTTGTTTATTTTCCTTACTTTTCTAATCATCCAATTTTATCATTCATGAAAATATTAATTTATGAACACCTATTTTGAGGTGTCTTGGCCAAAATTCCTCTTGGTCTTTGGAACCAAAAATCAATTTCCTTTCCATCATCAAATCATGACATACAAACACATATTCAACATATATATCACAAGCATGCCATAATCAAAGCAAATAAATCATGCAAATCATACCAAGCATAGGCAAATAATCAAAGCACATAAACACCCACAAATTATTACATGACCATGGATATGAATCCTCACATGGATTCACCATCCATTAAATACAAGACCATCTCTCACCACCATACTTGGTTGGTGAGATGGATCTCCCTCTTACCTCTTGAAGATCCTCAAAAGCTCCTTGTTTTGCTTCTTTTTTCAAGTCTTTCACCACCAAGGGCTTCTCAAATACAAAACAAAACACACATAATTAATATAGATATAGGACTTGAATAAGAAAACCATGGATATGAATCATGGTTAGAACCTTGAAAATCAAAATAAAAGTAAAGATTAACAAACTTCATCAATAAAGCTTCAATCTTTAGCTTGAAGAACAAGGTTGAAGATGGATGATTTAGAGAAAGTCTCCAACATGAAAGTTGCTTAGAATATCATGTAGATTCAAGATCTATGGTTGGATGAAATTAAAAGAGATTGGATGGTGATTTTGGGTGAATGGTCGAATGGTTCCTCTTGAAGAACAAGGTTGGAGTTTTTGATTTTTGTAAAAGAAAGGCTTCTTAGACTTAGTTAAGATAAAGAATGAAGTGAAAACACTTAGTTTTCCTTCCTACCAATTTCGTAAAGCTCCATGGAAAAATCCCTAAAAATCATAAACAAATGTTAAAATCAATAACAAGTGTAGAAATAGGTAAACCATGGTTCAAACATGGCTTAGAAAATTAAAAGTTGAAGTTTGGGTGAAGAGATAAGAACTTTACCCTTTATGATAGAAACTTGAAGCTTGGATTTGAAGCTCAAGATGAATGATTTTGTGAAAACTCATAACTAGAGATGTTCTTAGAATAAGGTAAGGATTCATGAAACTAGGTTGGATAAAATTTTTGAGTGATGGAAGGTATATTTAGTGAACATGGCCGAACCATGCTTGAAGGAGAAGGAGAGAAATTTTTCTAAGAGCTTTAGGTTTTTGGAAATGATCAATAATGATCAAGATGGAGTAATAATGGTCTTGAAATCATTCTATGCTCTTAAGCATGCACCAAAATCGTCCCCTCCTCCATGCATTCTCCTAAGAGTGCAAAATGAATCAATAATGATTCATAAAGACCAAGACCACTAATAATGGTCTTCAAACTTTCCTTTAACTCCTAAAACAAGCACAAAACCGTCCCCCCTCCATGCATTATGCATTTATAAAGTTGTCATCTTTTCTAGCCACCATTTAGAGTAATTTAAGCCATTGATTAGATCAATGGTTAGGATTTTGGTAGACTTTTGATTAGAAGACTTAATCTAGGCCATTAGATCTTTCCTCCTTGAAATCCTAGCCATTAGATGCATCTCCAAAATGAAGGGTCAAGATTACTCCTTTTAACTTTTAATCCAAGGGTCATAATTAGTCATAGCCATTTTAGAAGACCAAATCTCCACCATTGATTAAATCCAAATCCAATGGTTATAAATGATCCATCTCCACCGTTGATTAAATCCAAATCCAACGGTCACAAATGGTCCTAGCCACTTTGTAAGATCAAATCTCCACCCTTGATTAATTCTTCATCCAATGGTTATAAATGGTCATAGCCATTTTATTAGACCGATTCTACACCGTTGATTAAATCGACGATTGATATTCAAAGCTTCAAAAATTAAACTTGCTTCCTATTGGTCCATCAAAAGTTGTCATAACCACTAATGTTGACTTAACAGTATAATTTTTATTTTTATCTGCTAAAACCCCATGAAAGAATATATTTACTGTATTTTTATCGCCTGATAATTAAATACAGTGCAAAACACAGTACAATAAAATTTTAAAAATTGTTTCCAGATTCAGGTTTAGTAAGATCTCATGTCTCCGTCTCAACAGTACAAATTTTTTTATGTGTAAAAAAATTTCACTTTACGGGACCCACCTGGGCTCACGTAAGGCCACCTGGACCCACAAACAGCCTAAAAACAATCAGAGAAATATAAAAATTTATAATCATCCACAAAAATCACAAATATTAGAAAACGTATGAAAATCAAGTCAGATTACGTAAAATAATTAAAACTTAACAGTAATAATTAAATTACGTAAGATTTTTCCTGGCCCGAAAATTATAATTTTCCTGACACAGAGTAAATCACTCAAAACGATCAAATACGCTGACGGAATACTCAAAATAATTTTACAATACACAGAAATCACTAAACAGTGGAATTCTGTTAACTGTCAAAATTACTGTCTAGAAGATAGGAAATTTGGGATGTTACAGATTGGATGAGTTGACATCTTTGGTAAGGCAGTTAGCGGTGGCACAACAACCACCTATGCAAATGGCTGCCACTGCTTGTGGAATTTGTTCTTGTCCATCCCATCTTACCGATGCTTGTCCAACCCTTCAAGAAGACAATTCTGGCAACCAAGCATATCCTGTTGCTGCAGTAGGTATTTTTCCTGGTAGACCCCAATACCAGCAGCCCCAATAGCCAAGATATGATCCATTTTCGAGTACTTATAATCCTGGCTGGAGAGACCATCCCTACTTCAGCTATGGGAATTCTAGGCAGCAACAACAACCCCACCACCAACAACAACAGTTTAGATACCAAGCTGCAAGCCCTAGCAATAAGTACCAACCACCTATATTCAGGCAAGCACAACTTGTGTTGCCACCTATATAGCAGCCCCTCCAGCTACCTAGTTGAGCAGCCACTCCAGCCGATCCATCCTTGGAAGACTTGATGAAACAGATGGCCTCAACCAACATTCAGTTCCAACAGAATGTCAATGCCACAATTCAGAACCTGCAAACTCAGATTGGGCAGTTGGCAACCACTGTTAATGAACTAAAAAGTCAAGGATCAAACCAATTGCCTTCACAAACAGTCAATAACTCAAGAGGCAATGTAAGTGTCATTACCTTGAGAAGTGGCAGACAAGTTAAGGTGCAAACCGAGATGTAAACTGAGTAACAACCAGTTCAGCATCTAGTTCCACAACATGAGCAGCACTTTGAGTAGAAAATAAGTGGCTCAGACTAAAAATCCGTGGCATAAAAGAATTTTGCAGAAAAATTAGATTTGGACATTCCTCTACCCTTCCCAAATAGGGTCACACAGTCTAAGCAAGCAGTGCAATCTGACATAGAAAGAGAAGTCTTGGAAATATTTAGGAAGGTGGAAATCAATATCCCCCTCCTAGATGCAATCAAGCATATTCCAAAGTATGCCAAATTTCTCAAGGAGTTGTGCACTCACAAGAGAAGACTTAAGGGTAAAGAGAAGATTAGTATAGGCAGAAATGTGTCTGCAATGATTCAGCCAAGTATGCCACAGAAATGCAAGGATCTTGGAACATTCACCATTCCTTGCATCATAGGCAGCCAACACTTCACTCATGCAATGCTAGATTTGGGAGCCTCCATGAATGTCATGCCCAAATCAGTTTTTGAATCCTTGCACATTGGAGAGTTGAAGCCCACTGGAATCATCATTCAGCTAGCAAATCAGAGCACAACTCATCTAGTAGGAGTGCTTGAGGATGTTTTGGTAAGGGTAAATGAGCTAATCTTTCTAGCAGATTTTTACATTTTGAATATGGAAAATGAATTTGCATCTAGCCAGCCACCATTAATTTTAGGTAGACCTTTCTTGAAAACTACTAAGACTAAGATTGATGTGTATGTTGGTACACTTTTCGTGGAATTTGGTGATAACATTATTCAATTCAATATCTTCGATGCCATGAAACATCCATTAGAATAGTATTTTGTCTTTCATTTAGATGCAATTGATATGTTAGTTGATGATGTGTATTTTGACATGCTTGCTGATTTTCCTTAGATTGTGGGATTTTTAGATGGTGTTGTTATTTTTGCTAAATATACATGTGCTATTTCTGCTAAATATGCATGTGTTATTTCTGAAATGTGTGATTTTGTTGTTTGTAATTCTGCTGTTTGTAATTCTACTATTCATAATTCTACTGTTGATATTTCTGTTATTGATTTTTTTGCTGTTGATATTTTTGCTATTGATATTTCTCTTTGTTGATATTTTTGTTGTTGATATTTTTGCTGTTGATAATTCTGCTATTGATAATTTTGTTGTTAATATTTTTGCTGTTGATAATTCTATTATTGACAATTTTGTTGTTGATAATTCTGCTATTGACAATTCTGTTGTTTGCAATTCTACTGTTGATATTTTTGTTATTAATACTTCTGCTGTACATGATTTTTCTGTTCTTGATAATGATGTTCTTGATTTTGTTGATTTTCATAAATCTGAATTTTCTGCTTCTGATCTTGTTAAATCTGTTTCTGCATTTTCTGCATGTGCTTCTGCTGTCCATTCTTATCCATATACTAATCTTGTTGTTTCTGATTCTGTTTGTGATAAACCATCTATTGTTGCTATTGTTGTCCTTGATTCTATTTTCTCTGGTTGTTCTGAATATGGTAATTCTGGTTGTTCTGAAAATAATAACTCTACATGTCCCCTTGTTGTTTTAGAAGTTTCTGCAACTAGTTTGATACCTTCCATCCAAAAACCACCCACCATTGACCTTAAGTCTTTGCCTGAGCATCTGAAGTATGCATATTTAGGGGATGATGAGCAGCTTCTGGTGATTGTGGCTAAGAACCTCCTTGCTGAACAGGAGGCGAGATGGCTGCAAGTTTTGAGAGAAAATAAGAGGGTCATCAGATGGACATTGGCAGATATTCCTAGTATTAGCCCTTCCACCTACATGCACAGAATTTTCTTTGAGGGTGGAGCTAAATCAGTGCCCTTACCCCAGAGGAGACTGAACCCTCTGATTATGGATGTGGTCAAGAAAGAGGTCACTAAGCTACTGCAAGCTGGTATTATTTACCCCATCTCTGATAGTACTTGGGTGAGTCCTGTACAGGTTATCCCCAAGAAGTCTGGAGTAATGGTTATGGCCAACCAGAAGAATGAGTTGATCCCTACCAGAGTACAGAATAGTTGGCGAGTCTGCATTGATTATAGGCGACTCAACCAGGCCACTCGGAAAGACCATTACCCTTTGCCCTTCATTGATTATATGTTGGATCGTTTGGCTGGGAAATCCCATTATTGCTTCCTAGATGGATACACTGGATACTTTTAGATTCACATTGCACCTGAGGACCAGGAGAAGACCACATTCACTTGCCCCTTCGGCACCTTTGCTTACAGGCGGATGCCTTTCAGCCTCTACAATGCCCCCAGTACCTTCCAGCGGTGCATGGTAAATATTTTCTCTGACTTTCTAGAGGAGTGCATGGAGGTGTTTATGGATGATTTCACTGTCTATGGTTCTTCTTTTAATTCCTGTTTGGATAGTTTGTCTAGAGTACTGCATCAATGCATTGAAACTAACCTTGTCCTGAATTTTGAGAAATGTCACTTTATGGTAGAACAGGGCATAGTTTTGGGTCATGTAGTGTCTAGCGAGGGTATTGTTGTTGACCTGCAAAAATATATGTGATTGCCTGTCTATCTTACCCCACTTGCTTGCGGGAAGTTCATTCTTTTCTTGGATATGCGGGTTTCTACAGGCACTTTATCAGAGATTTCAGTCAAATAGCCCTTCTGTTATCCAACCTGTTGCAGAAAGATGTGGAGTTCTTGTTTGACTAGAAATCCACGCAGGCCTTTGATCACTTGAAGTGAGCTTTAACTAGTACCCCTGTCATTCAGCCACCTGATTGGACACTCCCATTCGAGCTTATGTGTGATGCATCTAACTATGCTGTGGGAGCAATCATGGCACAGAGAGTGGGTAGAGCCTCCCATATGATCTACTATGCTTCACGCACTTTGGATGCTGCTCAAGCAAATTACACAACCACAGAAAAAGAACTTTTAGCAATTGTGTTTGCATTGGACAAGTTTCGATCTTATTTGCTTAGTTTTAAGGTTGTGGTATTTTCTGATCATGCTGCTCTGAAATTTATTCTGAAGAAGCCTGAGGCTAAGCCACGATTGATTCGGTGGATGCTGCTCCTCTAGGAATTTGATGTTGAGATTTAAGATAAGAATGGAGTGGAGAATCTAGTGGCTAATCACTTGAGCAGAATTGAGAAAGCCTCGGATCCCCTTCCCATTGATGATTCATTTCCTGATGAGCAGCTTTTACAGCTAAAAGGTAAGGTCATTTCTCCTTAGTTTGCAGATATGGTCAATTTCCTGGTTGCTGGTGTTTTCCCTACATCTTTTACTAGGGCTCAGATTGATAAGTTGAAGAGTAAGTCTAAGTATTATGTGTAGGATGATCCTTATCTTCGGAGATTTTGTAGTGACCAGTTAATTAGGAGATGCATCCCTGATCATGAGTTTGATTCTGTTCTTAGCTTTTGTCATACATTTGCATGTGGTTGCCATTTTGGACCTACTCATACAACTAGGAAAGTTTTGGATTCTGGTTTATATTGGCCTACTTTATTCCATGATGCATATGTGCTTTGTAAGTCTTGTGAACAGTGCCAGAGAACAGGTAATATTTCTTGCAGGAATGAAATGCCCCAACAGCCTTTATTATTTTGTGAGATTTTTAATGTCTGGGGTATTGATTTTATGGGACCCTTTCCTATTTCTTTTGGCTTTGTTTACATTTTGCTGGTTGTTGATTATGTCTCCAAGTAGGTGGAGGCGAGAGCCACTTGGACTGATGACTCCAAGGTTGTTGTCGATTTTGTTAGATCACATATTTTCTGCAGATTTGGAGTCCCAAGGGCTATCATTAGTGATCAGGGTTCGCATTTCTGTAATCAGAGCATGGAGGCTTTAATAAAAAAGTATGGGGTCTTGCATAGGGTTTCTACACCTTATCACCCCCAGACCAATGGACAAGCCAAGGTTTCCAACAGGGAGATCAAGCAAATACTCCAGAAGACAGTTCAACCTAACAGAAAGGATTGGAGCAAGAGGCTTGAGGATGCTTTATGGGCTTACCAGACTACTTATAAGACACCGATCAGGATGTCTCCGTATCGGATTATTTTTGGCAAAGCATGCCATCTACCAGTGGAATTTGAGCATCGCGCATTTTGGGTGGTGAAGAGGTGCAACTTGGACCTAGATCGAGCAGGCATGGAGAGGAAACTACAACTACAGCAATTGGAGGAGATTTGCTTGGAGGCTTATGAAAGTTCCAAACTTTATAAAGAGAAGGCTAAAGTCTTCCATGATCAGATGATTCTGAGGAAAACATTTGAGATTGGCCAAAAAGTTCTCCTCTATAACTTCCGCCTCAAGCTCATGCCCGGGAAGCTCTGTTCTAGATGGTTAGGTCCATTTGTTATCACTGACATTTTTCCTTCTAGTATTGTGCAGATCACAAGTAAGGCCACTGCAAAAGCTTTCACAGTCAACAGCCACCGCCTCAAGTGATTTTATAAGGGAGCTCAAGCTCAAGCAGACAATGTGGAGGCGGTCACCTTGCAAGAAGCTGTCTACCCCACTTGAGCAGGCTGTTTCTTTCTCCTTTCTCTTATTTTGCTTGTCTCATATTTGTTGATGTTATTGCTAATTTGCTACTGATTTTTGAGCTTTACATTGAGGACAATGCAAATTTTAAATGTGGGGGAGAGATTTAGCATTCTGTTTTCTTTGTTTTTGTTTTGCTACATTTTTGTTGTTTTTAATTTTTGTTTTTCTGCTAATAAAAAAATTGATGATGTTCTGAGATTTGTGATGTTTATGAGTTTAAAGCAATTGAAATTCAAGGTCATTGCATGATTGAATAAATTTTCTTCCTTCTTGAAACTGATTTGCTTGGTAGTGAATGTTTGAATTGGTGGATTGAGTTTGATAGATGCATACCATGTGAAATTTTGAGCCTATTGATGGATGGATTTAACATTACACAATTCCCTTCTTTCTTGTGTGATTTTCACTCATGTAAATATTCACTCTAGAGTTTGCTTTGATTCTTTTTGAGGCTATATTTCACTTGCATACATGAACATGATTGAGGCCTTCTGTCTTGATTAGCTACTTTGGCCAAATAGCCAACCTTGTATCATTTCCCTTTGATTACCCTCTTGAGCCTATTTGCCTATTCTTTGTCTTAGTTCATTTTATGCCTTTGTGAAAAACCATGATTTTACTTGACCTTAGAGAATGAGAGAGCATTGGTTCATTTTCATTTGAGAAGCTCTTTCACTTATGGGCAATTAATAGTTCAAGCGTGAGGGTTGTGCAAATTGATATGTAATATGCAAGGTGAGTGAAAAAAAAATAGAAAAAAATGAAATTTTTTTTGGAAAAAATGAAATGAAAAATGAAGAGAAAAAGAATGAATTCAAGAAAGCTTGTGAAAGCAAAAGGAAAGGAAATTGTACGAGAATGTGCACTACATGAATTTTGGGGGAGACAAAAATTTCATGCTTGTTACTTGCCATTTGAGTCCCTCCTCATTGCTCTTTTATTCTCTTGGGTGCTTAACTTGTCATATCTACATTGTTTCCTTCCCATACCTTGGCCCCATTACATTACAACCTTGAATAAAGTCCTCTTGATTTTTGTGTGCATGTGTTTGTAGTGGAGAAGTAGAAGATAAGCAAGCTTATAGTAGTGTAATTTTCATGAGTTGAATTGAGTGAAATACTTACCTTGTAAACACTTGAGGGTTGAGAGTGTATCTTGTGAGGGTTTATCATTCTTAATTCATGCTTTTCAAATTAAAGCTGCCTTGCTTGTTGGTTTGAGTTGTGAAGAAATGTTAACTCATAAATGTTTTGATCCCTTGAACCTTTGGTTGTTCTTCTTACTTGTAAACTTTTGCATGCTTGAAAGTCGTTGGAATTGGAGTTCCTTTTGTTGATCCCTTTGCCTTTGTTTTGGTCTGTTGTGTTTTGCCCAAGAGTGCAAAAAGTTAAGTGTGGAAAAATTTGATAATCACATATTTTATTCATTAATAAACCCTAATGTTTATTCAATTGCACTCTCCATTTTCTTAATTGATTGAGTTTGGTCATGATTTGTGAGTTTGGGCTCAATTTGAGCATAATTGAATTTTTCCAGCATTATTGGGCTTTGACAATATTTCTGTATTTTGGACATAACTTGAGTTCTAGATATCTAATAATCATGAATTTTACCTTGTAGGAAAGCTAAGAAGAAGCTCTACAACTTTGATGAAGAGCTCGAAGTCTCATTTAGATGTCTAGTGGGCTTAATTTTGCATGGAAGTCAGAATACGAGTTCAGAGACCCTTTGATGTGGTTTTGGTCATAACTTAAGTTACAGACCTCCAAATTGTATTGGGTTTGGGCCCAAATGTTCATAACTGACCCAACTTTGTAATCATTGAGTTTTTAATTATGTAAAGCCAAAATAGGGGGTAGTTTAGGGGGTGGCAAGTCAGAAACCGAGACACCCCTCATTTGTCATTTTTCTTTCTTCTCTCTAGAACTCTCTTCCTCCTCCTTCTCTCTAATTTTTGTTTTCTTTTTCCTTCTTTTAATTTTCTGAGTTCTCCCCTTCTCATGGAGGGGTAGAGCCTTTAGATCAATCCAAGAGATTGAACATGCTTAGTTGTTAATCTTGAGATTTCGTTTTTAATGTTTAAGTTCATCTATTAATCAAGTTTTTCTTCTTCTTCTTCTCTTTGTTAATTGTGGTTGCTTAATTAGAATTTTCATATGTTAATTGCTTAATTACTATGTGCAAAGAGATAAGCTCAGAAATTAAACAAGGAATTAAAGGTGTTTGATGAAATGTTTAACTTGGTTGGATCTTGGCTTTTAAGTTAATTTCAGTTTTGATGAGTGCTTAACTTGTCCAATCTTAATTAATTGAAATCTAGAAGCATTTCTAGTAGAAGATCCATGATCATTGAGAGGCTTCTTGATGTGGTCTAAGACCAAGGACTTGATTAATAATTGAATGGACCTTTAGTGATCAAGGATGGATTAAAATCAAGTTTGGACAATTTTCTTGGATTGGTTGCTTTCTTAATCTTGATTATTTCGAATTCTATTTGCTTAATTCTGTTTCTTAATTTCGCCTACCCCCTCATTTTAACTTGACTTGATCAAATTGTATTTTATAATCCTTGAGAAATGATCCAGTATTGCTTCCTATGCTACAAGCCGTAGGCATAACTTAGTTATAATTTTGGTGAGTTCGGTGCTCGTCAGTCATGTGACATCTTCTAAAAGAATTAAAGTTGATAAGGCCAAAGTTGAATTAATTGCCCATTTGCCTTCCCCAAAAATAATCAGAGAACTTCGTTCCTTTTTAGGACATACAGGATTTTACAGAAGATTCATTAAGGACTTTAGTGCCATATCTAGATCATTATGTAATCTTCTGTTGAAAGATGCACCATTTGATTGGACTTAAGAATGTCAAAAATCTTTTGAAAAATTAATTAGTCTTCTGACATCTGCTCCTATCATGCAATCTCCTGACTAGTCTTTGCCTTTTGAGTTAATGTGTGATGCTAGCGATTTTGCTGTGGGCGCTATTTTAGGCCAAAGAAAAGAATGTAAGCCTCATGTGATTTATTATGCAAGTAGAACTTTAAATAGTGCACCAATAAATTACACCACTAATGAAAATGAACTACTTGCTGTAATTTTTACACTGGACAAATTTCGATCTTACCTAATTGGTTCTTCTATTGTGATTTTCACTGATCATGTTGTTGTTAGATATTTGATGTCAAAGCAGGATGCTAAACCAAGATTGATATGGCAGATCTTATTGCTTCAAGAATTCAACATCACAATAAAAGATAAGAAAAGAGCCGAAAATGTTGTCACTGATCATTTGTCCAGACTTACAACAGGCTCACCTTTTGATAGCACACCCATCAATGCCTTGGTTTGCTAACATAGTCAACTTTCTTGTCAATTCCATGCCTTGGTTTGCTAACATAGTCAACTTTCTTGTAACAGGAAAGATGTTGCCTCAATGGACGCACCAAGATAGAAGGATATTTTTGACAGAGGTAAAAAATTTTCATTGGGATGACCCATACTTGTTCAAATATTGTCCTGACAAAATCTTTCGAAGATGTGTGCCCAACAGTGAGGTAGGCAGTATCATTAAATTTTGTCTCTCAGAAGCATGTGGAGGTCACATTTCTTTAAAGAAAACAGCTGTGAAAATCTTACAGTATAGATTTTATTAGCCCACTTTATTTAAGGACTACTTACTTTTTGCAAAAGTTGTGAAAATTGGGCTCAATTTCCAAAAGAAACATGATGCCTCTAAACCCCATCTTTGTCATTGAAATTTTTTATTGTTGGGGAATTAATTTCATAGGTCCATTTCTATCCTTATTTGGATTTGTGTATATATTGGTTGCAGTTGACTATATCTTAAAATAGATTGAGGCGATTCCATGCTGACACAATGACCATAAAACTGTTCTCAAATTTTTAAAAGAAAATATCTTGTGTTGATTTGGAATCCCTCGGGCTATCATCAGTGATGGGGGAACACATTTTTGCAATAAATCATTTGAATCTTTAATGAAGAAATATGGTATTACACATAAAATTGTCATCCCTTATCACCCTCAGATAAGTGGACAAGTTGAATTGGCAAATAGGAAGATTAAACAAATTTTGAAAAAAACGGTTAACCCAAATCGTAAAAATTGGTCTTTAAGACTAAACGATGCACTTTGGGCTTACCGTACTGCTTTTAAAACATCTTTGGGCATGTCACCCTATTGGTTAGTCTATGAAAAACCTTGTCACTTGGCTGTATAATTAGAAGATAAAGAATTTTGGGTCATTAATGCTTTCAATCTAAATCTTAATGATACTTGCAAGATATACAAATTGCAATTAAATGAACTTGAGGAATTGAGAAATGATGCATATGAAAACTCAAAGATTTATAAAGCTAGAACAAAAGCTTTTCATGACAAGACAATTTTGAAAAAATCTTTTGAAATTGGTCAAAAAGTTCTGCTTTATAATTCTTGTTTGCACCTATTCCTTAGAAAATTGAGATCTAGGTGGAGTGGTCCATTTGTTGTCAAACATGTGTATCCTCATGGGGTCATAGATATTGAGAATCCTGGGAATGGTAATGTGTTTAAAGTCAATGGACAAAGGCTCAAACCATTTCTGAAAAACTAAGTTGATGAGGTAGAATTCATCTCTCTTTCTAATCTTTGTTATGAATAGAATTTATTCTAATTTTGTTGCCTTGTTTTTGCAGTTTTTTGTGTTGCCGGTTAAGTGGCGGATAACGGTACTCCGGGACTCTCAAGTTGGTTTATTTTTCAGTTTTCCAAAATAACTAAATCCTTCTCCTTTAAAATGGATGTCATTCTTTCAAACCTGAGAAAACATTTTCCTTTCCTCCTTCAAAATGTTCTGACAAAAATCTACAAAGCTAGAGGTGAAAGATTGAGACTGTTAATGCACAAGGGTATGCCAGAAGATGTACGTTGGATAATTGAAGCAAATGTCCGATTAGCAGGTGAGTCTTCAATTTCATTTGACTCATACATGCCAGGTCTTGGAAGAAGTTCGTATTCTAAAAGGAGAAGAGCAAAAATGTTACAAGTTTGTCACAAATGTGCACGATGGAATTGTAACAAGCGATGTCATTCTTTAGGGATGGTTTTCGTAAATAGAGAAGATAAAATTTTCTTCAACTGAATAAGGAGTCATTAGATGATATCTTATTGACTCTTGAGACGCATTCTTGTGGATTTGTGCATCATGAACTTCTTAATTTGTGGAATCTCTTCAAGGATGAAGAAAAATGCTACAGTCTTGGGAATCTGACTCTAAAAGACCTTGTTTGCCAATTTATAAGAAAATTGGATGGGAAGTTTATCCTCGACTCATAGAAGCCGTTTAAGCCATTATTAGACGTAAAATCAGAGGCAAATGTGAGTCATATCCACAACAATCTATACATATTATCTTCTTCTTCTTCATGTTTTCTTTAAAAAAAAGAAAAAAAAAACAAGGTTAAAAGAGACAAAAATGAGAAAAGGAGGGCGAAACTTCAGTTTAATTTGGTTTTTAATTAGATTAGGAGCCCCAGATGAATGTCCATCTTTTCATATACTCAAGATGAGACCTTCACACATAGGTATATAAATAAGGTTTGTGTGCCATGCTTTGTAGAGAGTCGTTCTCAGTGTCCTAAAGTTTACCTTCTAGGCAAGCTGAGATGATGGGTAGAAAGAAGCGCCTCGAGTTGGCATACTCGCGTGACTATGCAACTGAGCTGGATCCTATGATTTAATGCCATGGGCTCTCTAGCGACCTCTCACTGGTGGTGGTTGTCAGATTTATGCACTTTAATTAGTTGCATCGTAGTTCAATCTAATATATTCCACAAGTAGGAGGGAGAAGAATTCCAAGATTGGTTGAGCTGTCTTGGTATTACTACATTCATGACGCGCAATATAAAGATATGCCATGAAAATTGTACATACATGTATGTCATCATTTGTTATTATATTTCTTTTATTTTTGTATAATTTTGTTGTATTTTAGCTTTGGACAAACGATCCTTTGAGCAGGGTCCTTCAGGGGTTTCTAGACTTCTTTACCTTGATGGTTTTCTTGAAGTCCAAAAAAAAAAAAAAAAAAAAACAAAAAAAACAAACAAAAAACAAAACAAAAAAACAAAACAAAAAGCAAAAAAAAACAAAAAAAATAAAAAACATAAAAAAAAATTGTGTTTCTTAATTTCAAACTTTTCTGACAACAGCCAACCTACTCTTATAGGTACTATTATTACCCTTTCCATTCTTTTTCCTATTTAAACACTTCATTTTCTCTACTTTCTTCTAACTTAGAATCATTCGAAGGGAATGTGAGTATAGAAATGGAATATGTTTTTGTTCATCAACTTAAAAATATCTGTGTATTTTATGGGTCTGTTAGACCATTTGTGTACTGCAGGTGCACGAGTTGTTCAAGTAATACAGATACAGAGTAAAAGTTCGTTCCCACGAGGATATATGGTTTCCATTACTAAGTAGCAACCAATAGCTTAGCTAAATTCTATCCAAAGACATATAGAATAAAGAAATGCAAATAATCTAAACTACAAAAGCAATAAAGATAATGGTTTAAAGATCTAGGGAATCCTTCTTCACTTCCTACTTCATACTAATGATATGCAATCCTTATAAGCAACATTAATGATTAGTTAGTTTAGCTTGAGAATCTGATTTAGTCAAAAGCCTATGTCTAGGTCGATCAACCCTGGTGTCATTTACCTAATTCACTATGATTCTTATGGTTGCATGAGGACTAGTATAAACTCGACTAATGAATGATCTATTTTCAAACACACGCTAATACATGGCTAAAAGGTATATTTATATCCCGTTAGCGAATCAACTCATCCAAGCCAATTGAACTCGTCGAACATGCATCAACCATACCATGTCCATCTCCACAAATCCCTATGTCTAGTTCATTTGCATCAATTAAGATCATGCAATTGTTGATCAAACAGAAGCAAGCATTAAGCATAGGTATGGAAGAACAAAGCTAAACATCAATAGAAACTCAAAAGATAACATAAACATCAATACTCATATAAAGATCTAAAGTATTTCCTAAATACAGCTACTAATCCATCGAACACAAATTACAAACAAAAACCATGCTCAAAAGATAGGGAAGAGAAGAGAAACAAATGGAGAAGAGGAAGGAATCCATGGATAGCATCCTTGAAGCTTGAATCTCCTTCCATGAGGAAGATGGCATCCAACCTAGCCTCCCTAAGCCTCCAATCAGCCTAGAAATGAAGTACAGGCCGCAGCCTCTCTAAAACCTACGAAGCTCTCTAAACTCCCTCTTAAAAATCTATCGAAATCTATTTATAGACTCAGCAAAAATAGAGGCACGCCGTGGCATTCACATTTCACGCTATGGCGCGTATCAAATTAGGTCACTCACGCCGCGGTATTGTTTTCCTTGCACCGCGGCATTCAATATTTCGTAGCCTCTGACTTTGGATGCAGGGGATTCTCACGCTGTGACGTACGCTCCTCAACGCCGCGGTGTGACAAGTCTGGCTGCAGAATTCTACAGCAAACTCAGTTTTCTGCTGCTTTTTGCTCCTTTGGATTCCTCTTGGGCTTTTTCATCTGTGTTGGTCCAAAACTTCCACCAATCTACTCATTTACAACTTTTCTTGCAATAGAGAAATTACCAAAGTATTAGCAGATACAAAGTCTACTTAATCCTTTACACATTACGCTCAATTTTCTCAATATCATACTGGATCAGTCTCAATATTAGATTTATCAAATATAAGCATAAAACTATCCCAGTATGCATCATAACAAGGACTTAAGCAACCAATAAAGCACAGATATGGGGCACAAATAACTACACTTTGTGAAGTTATTACACCCCCAAACTTAACCTTTTGCTTGTCCTTGAGCAAAACAAAGCATAACCAAGTAAACTCATTTAACAATTTAGACTCATTATGCATTCAGCAGCTAACAAGTTTCAATCTTTCTATTCTTTAATTAAACCAAAACTACTAGTATGTAATGATTACTTCAATCTATAAAATGTGTAAATGCCCCTAAACCAGCTTCACACATACACAATCTTTCACATGTTAACAATCTAGCTTCCTTCCATGCAATTCTCATTATCCACAAACATGCAAGATAAACTTCTTCAACTCAAATTATACATATCCAGATAGTTTTATAAACATACATGCATCAGAATCATAAAATCTGCAAAATTGATCTTAAACTCTCTCTCCACTAATGTAAACCACACATAACTGAGGATCAAGAGGGTCTTTAAAGCTTGTAATGTCAGGCCATGGTATGGTTGTAAGAAAAGAAGGGAAATGATACATACAAACATTGAGAAACATAATCATGCTATTTCAAGACTTGAGTCATTAACTGAGATTAGAAGGGTATTCAACAGTGAAGGATCACAACTTGCCAGAACTGTGCAATGCTTTTCATTTTTAAGCTTTTCTTCTTTCTTTGTCTGCTTTGCTTTTCTCTCTTTTCATTTTCTTTCTTTTTACTTTTACAAAGCACTTTTTTTTCTTTTGATCGCATTTAGTTCCTTCAGGCTCATTTTTCTCAAACATACATACCCCTACTCACTGACTCACTTCAAGAAATAACACATCTTGTACTCAACAGACATTAAGGTAGGAAGAAAATACAATGCTTTCACATGCATTAGAATGGTTAACAAGGTAAGGAATACATTGGTGATGAAAAACATATAAGGCCAAACAATTATCAGGCTTCAAAGGGGACCTAAGGATTTAATCATTCAGGGTAGGCTTGAAAAGCTCAATCGGTCCAAAGAATGCCCTAATCATTTCCTCAGTCATGCACAATCTAGGATTTCACCTCAAGAGAGTTTAAAAACAACTTCTAGGATAATCGAAACTCTGCATGTATATCCATAAACTTTCTCTAAACATGCACTCTTATCATTTTCAAAGTTACACTTGCATCTAAGTGGAATGTAAATCATACATAAAAAAATAACTGAACTGTTTCACATGCTTCAGATCACATAAGGTTTCACTCATAAGGGGGCAAATAGCAACCTTTCATATCATGAACAACCAAAACAACATCAACAGTCTTTTGCAATAAAGCATGCAATCAATTAGATGAAACTTTTCAATATAACATGCATACATTATTTGCATAAGAGTAAAAATTGAAACTTTTTTGCAATCCCATCAGTAATAACCAAATCAAATATCATCACATGCATTACATAATACACCATTGTAATCCAAAGCATGTAATGACACTGCCCCAAACTTAAGTGAGACAAAGTCCTCACTTTCCATGGTACTTGAGTCTATAAACATAAAAAAAAAATAGAGAGCTGAATAATAAAAACAATAATATTAACAAAAGAATGAAATATGAACAAGAAAAATTGAATATAAACAAAATATACACAAAACAGAGCATCACACCGCAGCACACAGCATCCATGCCACAGCATTTGATCAGAATGAGTGCCTTCAGTAGCACCCAAAACAAGTAACTTTTTTTTTCTCTCTTTTTTAACAAGTTTAGCAGATGGGCACCGCAGCATTGAATTCCCACGTTGCGGCGTTGAGGTCTCTGGATTTTGGCTCTGATACGCAAAAATAACGGTCACGCCGCAGTGTGCAACAACCTCACGCTGCGCGCGTGAGAAGCTAGCCTACACAATTCTGTGTTTGCTACGCAACAATGAAGATGTATTTTGATGATAACAAACATGAGGATGATGAGAAGACCAAGTCCAAGTATTTAAAGATTAGCTTTAGGACTTAGGATCTATCATGTATGGAGCTGTTAATTAAATATCTCAAATGATTAAAGATAACCTAAACTGAAGGTTTTAAAAGATCAAATGTTTTAAAAGTTAAAAACAAGCATTTCGAAGCTTTTTGGAAAGGATTTTAAAACTGTTTTTAGCGAGGTATTCGAATACCTCAATGTGGTATTCAATAACTGATTCAGAATCGATATTCTTCGGCCATTGTGCTAAAACGAGGCATTCGAATACCCCTTATGGTATTCGAATACCCGATTCAGAATGAACCGTTTTAAATGAGGCATTCGAATACCCCATATGGTATTCGAATACACCTCTTTCGAAACATGCCTTATTTTAATGAGGTATTCGAATACCCTTGGCCGGTATTCGAATAACTCCAACTTAACGATTTTCTAAAAGAGTTTTTGACAGAGGTATTCGAATACCTCCTTCGGTGCATTCGAATACCCCACGAGAAACAGAGCTACGTTTTTAAACAAAGATACGAAGAATCGAAAGTTTTAATGTTATTAATTGCTCCCAACGGCCATATTCTTCCAACGAGCTCTATAAATAGAACTGGGACTTCTCGAAAACCCCTTAACATTGTGATCATTTTTGCTTGCTTGAAAACGTGCTCTACCTTATTTCTCTTTATTTTCGAACTTATAATTGCTTAACTCTTGAGATATTTGAGAAAACTTGCTCCTTAGTGCTTCAATTTGTATTTATCTACTCTTAGCGAGAGTTTCACTTCATCTTTTATCTATTTCTGTATATTGAGGGTGAGGTATCCCCAAGGATTGTATAAGGGTGAGGTATCCCTTTTGTTTATTTGAGGCTTGAGCACAAGGGTAGAGTTTCCTGTGTGTGAAAAGTGCTCCGTATTGTAAAGGTTGCAAGCACTGTTGTTTAAGCTTGTCTTGAATAGTGAAAAATCTCGAACAAAACTGGACGTAGGCCACAAGTGGTTGGTGGTCGAACCGGGATAAATCTTTTGTACTGTTTTTCTTCCCTTATTCTCTTTATTTTATGCACTTTATTTATTGATTCCAATTTATTTATTACTTGCTCTTTTTTTTTCTCATCTCTTCCATATTCTTTAATAATTATATTGAGCAAAATTTATTTGTTTAAAGCGTTTGCAAAGGTTTTTGTTACTCAATTCACCCCAATCTTGAACTTGGAAGCCACTTGGTAACAAATTCTGCAAACAAAATCACTTTTTCTCGTAGAATTTTCTCCAAATAAGTCCTCAACACCTCTAAAACTTGTCCAAAAGGCTAAATCCTAATATGGACAACTAAAATATATACAAACTCAAAATCCTACTTACTAACCTATATATATCCTAAAACTAAACCTAAACATACAATCTAACTAAACTTACTACAATCAAACATATTAACATATATAAAACCTAAAACTAACTAAAGATACTAAAATCAAACTTACTAACATACTTATAATTTAAAATACAAGAAAAGCTTAAAAACTAACTAAAACTAGAAAACTAAACTTACTAACATATTTATGAATTAAAACTTACTAAATACATTCTAATTTACAAAAACATAAAAAACCTGGGTTCCCTCCCAAGAAGGCCTGAGTTATAGTCCCCGCAGGACTTTGTCAAGGCAAACCCACCAACTCTTTTGATTATGGCCGGTTTGATTTCAAAATTCATGGATTAAATGGTAGGCCTTCCTTCGCCTAAATGGAGGTCTCCGATTTGGGGTCACAACACCCTCAAAGGCCTCGAATGATGAAGCTCATCCTTCAATTATTGTACCTAAAATTATAAAGAATAAATACTGAAATTAACATAGATTATTTACAACTTGAATTAGAACTAACCAAACTCATTGTTGATATTAGTAATATGGAATTAAACCGTTATCCCCTAACAATTGCTAAGGAATAAGGCTAAACTCTTTGGAAATACATTATTCTCCTCGGTAACGGCGCCAAAAACTTGTTAGACCATTTGTGTACCGCAAGTGTACGGGTCGTTCAAGTAATACAGATATAGAGTAAAAGTTCGTTCCCATAAGGATATATGGTTTCCATTACTAAGTAGCAACCAATAGCTTAGCTAAATTCTATCCAAGGACATATAGAATAAAGAAATGCAAATAATCTAAACTACAAAAGCAATAAAGATAATGGTTTAGAGATCTAGGGAATCCTTCTTCACCTCCTACTTCATACTAATGATATGCAATCCTTATAAGCAACATTAATGATTAGTTAGTTTAGCTTGAGAATCTGATTTAGTCAAAAGCCTATGTCTAGGTCGATCAACCCTGGTGTCATTTACCTAATTCACTATGATTCTTATGGTTGCATGAGGACTAGTATAAACTCGACTAATGAATGATCTATTCTCAAACACACGCTAATACATGGCTAAAAGGTATATTTATATCCCGTTAGCGAATCAACTCATCCAAGCCAATTGAACTCGTCGAACATGCATCAACCATACCATGTCCATCTCCACAAATCCCTATGTCTAGTTTATTTGCATCAATTAAGATCATGCAATTGTTGATCAAACAGAAGCAAGCATTAAGCATAGGTATGGAAGAACAAAGCTAAACATCAATAGAAACTCAAAAGATAACATAAACATCAATACTCATATAAAGATCTAAAGTATTTCCTAAATACAACTACTAATCCATCGAACACAAATTATAAATAAAAACCATGCTCAAAAGATAGGGAAGAGAAGAGAAACAAAGGGAGAAGAGGAAGGAATCCATGGATAGCATCCTTGAAGCTTGAATCTCCTTCCATGAGGAAGATGGCATCCAACCTAGCCTCGCTAGGCCTCCAATCAGGCCAGAAATGAAGTACAGGCCGCAACCTCTCTAAAACCTACGAAGCTCTCTAAACTCCTTCTTAAAAATCTATCGAAATCTATTTATAGACTCAGCAAAAACAGAGGCACGCCATGGCATTCACATTCCACGCCGCGGCGCGTATCAAATTAGGTCACTCACTCCGCAGCATTGTTTTCCTTGTGTCGCGGCATTCAATATTTCGTAGCCTCTGACTTTGGATGCAGGGGATTCTCACGCCGCGGCGCTGATGCAGGGGATTCTCACACCGCGGCGTACGCTCCTCAGCGCCGCGGCGTGACAAGTCTGGCTGCAGAATTCTACAGCAAACTCAGTTTTTTGCTGCTTTTTGCTCCTTTGGATTCCTCTTGGGCTTTTTCATCTGTGTTGGTCCAAAACTTCCACCAATATACTCATTTGCAGCTCTTCCTGCAATAGAAAAATTACCAAAGTATTAGCAGATACAAAATTTACTTAATCCTTTACACATTACGCTCAATTTTCTCAATATCATACTGGATCAGTCTCAATATTAGATTTATCAAATATAAGTATAAAACTATCCCAATATGCATCATAACAAGGACTTAAGCAACTAATAAAGCACAGATATGGGGCACAAATAACTACACTTTGTGAAGTTATCAGGGTCTAAGTATGTGAAGGGTTTAGAGTTTGTAAACGCAACTACCACTCTTGGTTGATCACTTGCTGCGAGGAATATTCATCTTGTATATGGGGGAGGTTGTCGTAGGTTAATGAGAGCTGTATCACTTGTTGCATATATAGGGGGCAGTCAGGTTTTAGGTATCATTCCTGAACCTTTAGCTCAATAGAACATCACTTGAAATACAATTGGGGAGGAACTTAAGGCATCATCAATGCATGAACGAATGAAGATAATGTTTGACAACTCTGATGCATTCATTACCTTACTAAGTGATTTTGGTACCTTGGAAGAAGTTTTTCAAATTGTCTTTTGGGCCCAACTGAACATCCACCATAAACCCATAGGTTTGTTGAATGTAAATAATTTTTTTGATATTTTGTTACTTTTTCTTGACAAAGCTGTGGAACAGAAATTTATCACACCTTTAGCAAGACAACTTCTTATCTCTGCTTCCACTATTGATGAGTTGATTGATAAATTAGAAGCTTTTGTTCATAAACCTAACTCAGCAATAGCTCAGATAGATTGGTCAGCAGGAAGCAGTGAGGGAAGCAGCAAGAAAAGAAAGCCAGATTTGAGACTTCGTTTGTAGCTTTCCTTTACCTTTGATTTTATTTATCGTACTTTGTTTCTATTTAAATTTGTGTCAAATTTCTCCAACAAGTAATATCTTCTATCCTTTACTCATCTATATTTTAACATTGAGGACAATGTTGTGATCTAGTTGGAGAGGAAGGATAGTTGACCAAAAAAAAATTTTTTTTAGGAAATATGATATAATTGTCATGGACTTACTAAACTAATGAATTATGGCAGAGTAAGGAGTAATTTCACTCTTGAGACACATCTAAATTTGGAAGTATGTTTAGTGATATGACTGTCAAAAACCTATTCGGAGTAAAACCAATTAAGGATGACAGAGTAAAGAGTAAATTTTGCCCTGGAGGTAAGTTTACTCTTGAGACGCATCTTAGTTGAGGAAATAATTATTTTGTGTAGAAGTAGCAAATGTATTCTTGGATCTTAGCATAAATTGTCTTCTTTCTTAAAAATCACAAGCTTGGATATGAATGTTGATATGGTGGATTGAGAATGATAGAAATATGCCTTGTGAGATTTTGAGCCAATTGATGAATGAATTAAACATTTGTACCATTTTTTTCTTTCTTGTGTGATTTTAACTCATGGAATTGTTACTCTAGAACTTACTTTGATTCTTTTTTAGGCAACATTTTCACATGCATACAGAAACATGATTGAGGCATTTTGAAATTGCTATTTTGACCAAATAGTCATCCTTGTATATTTTCCCTTGTGTAACCCCATTTGAGCTTATTTGACCATTCCTTGTTTTTAGCTTATTACGTGCCTTAAAAAAAATAAAAAAAAGAAAGAAAAAATATATTTTTACCCAACCTTAGGGAATAAGAGAGCATTGACCTTGTTCTTGAACAAGTGTGGGGGGTGTGTGCAAAATGATCCAAAAAAAAAAATTAACCACCGCTGCAATCAAAGGATTATTAGAGTCTAGAATAAAGGTGGATGCTTGGAAACAACAGGAAGAAAAGGAAAAGGTTCAGGTCTAACAATGAATTCAATTCACCAAATTGGAATTGATCTTCAATAAAATATTGGTAAAATATTAGTGATTGTCCTTTATGATGAATGTTTTCAAACATTTTCTCCACTCTAACTGTACCATAATGTTCTTTTATTCTATTTGGTATTTATCTTCTTATATCCATATTATCTCCTCTCCTTTACCATGACCCCATTACAACCTTGAATAAAGTCCTCTTGATTTTTATATGCATGTGGTTTGAGTAGCAGAGAAGTAGAAGATAAGCAAACTTATGGTAGTGTAATTGTTCATGGGTTGAATAGAATGAAATACTTATCTTTTAAACACTTGAGAGATTGAGAGTGAATTCTGTGAGGATCTATCATTCTTGATTCATTCTTTTCAACTGAAGTTTCCTTACTTATTGGTTTGAGATGTGAAGAAATGTTATCTCATTAATGCTTTGATCCCTTGAATTTCTGGTTGCTCTTCTTGCTTCATCGAGTCTTTTAGAGTTTTTAGCTTTTGAGTCTATGTCGTTTTTCTTTGTTTCCTAACTTTAGTCTTATGTGTTTTGCCCAGCAGTGCAAAAAGCTAAGTGTGAGAAAATTTAATAATCACTTATTTTATACATTAATGAACCTTTATTTTTAGTTATTTACACTCTCAATGTACTTAATTGATTAAGCCTGGTTATGTTTTATAAGTTTGGACTCAAATTGGACTCGATTTTTTAGCACTATTTTGGTCTTACACTGTTTCTGTATTTTAATCATATCTTGAGTTCTAGATGTCTTATAATTATATATCTTACCTTGTAGGAAAGATAAGAGAGAGCTCTACAACTTTCATGAAGAGTTCTAGGTAAAATATGGACATCTAGTGGAGCTAAATGAGCTTGGAAGTTAGAACATGGGTTTTGTGACTAAAACCTAAATAGCGTGCAGTAATCAGAGCATAACTCGGGCTATAGGAACTTTATTGAACTGAAATTTAGATACTTGAATGTTAAGACCATATCTACAACTTTCATGAAGAACACAAGAGCTCAATTGGACAGCTTGGAGGTGATATTGGGTCTGGAGGTCAAAATAGAGGTGCTGAAACTGGGCCTGAATAGTCTGCAGTAATTAGGTCATATCTTAGGCTGTAGGACGAATTTTTGGATGATTTTGGTGGCAATGGAAAGATGAGACAAAATGCTACAACTTTCATGAAGACCATGTTGCTTCATTCTAATGGCATCCATGAGATCAACAATGAATGATTTCAGAGACAAAGAATCTCTATAATTTTCCATTCACCAACTTACCATTTGACATTTTTCACTCATTCACCCACTCATCCACCTACTCTTAATCAGCCTCCTTGTCATTTTATATCTCTAATACTCTATAAAAGGCTCAATTAGCTGATCA
Organism: Ormosia emarginata; assembly: GCA_029884605.1. Taxonomy (NCBI): domain Eukaryota; kingdom Viridiplantae; phylum Streptophyta; class Magnoliopsida; order Fabales; family Fabaceae; genus Ormosia; species Ormosia emarginata. Next base: position 5,346,243 of record JAQQTP010000064.1, read on the forward strand.
TTTAGGAGACTTTGGTTTTAGGCTTGGTCAGGAGAAATTATGTTCATAATTGTATATTGTCTTCCTTTGTTGTAATTTTCTTTTGTTCTAATTTGAAGTTATGTTCGTCTTTTTGTTCTACTCTCTTTCTTTCTTCTTGATTATGAGTACTTAATTTTCATCTTGCTTGGGTGAAAGAGTGAAGCTCTTGGTAATGAAATAAGGTTAGATTATTTTATTTTTTGTGCTTAAATGATATATTATCAAGTGAACATTATATGTGTTATATTTTATTTCCAATCAATTTAGAAACCTTCTTTGTATAATGGAGATCTTGATTTATTGTAGACAAGAGGATTGACACAGTAAATGCTTGAACTCATTTACAAATGTTGGTAGATAATTAAAGGAATCATAATATGATTGCATATATAATTGAACTTTGAATGTTATATTTTCTGATTGGAACTTCCTTTATGTGTAGATTTCAATTGAGTTATAAAGAGAAATAATCTTACTTCTAATTTATTACTGAGAGTGAATCTCTTAACTCAAGCAAATCATTTTTCATTTGTGAATAACTTTTATTACTTTTGGTGTTGTGACAAATCCTTTTTTTTACCTCAATTAATTTTTCTTCATCAATTCCCTGTGAATCGACCTCGGACTCCCGAGAATTTGTTACTTGAGATAACCTGCACTTGGGTTTGCATCATTTAATCCTGCATCACCTATCCTTTCTTTCCTAACCTCATCATTGGCCTTACATTACAAGCTTTAAAAGACCCTTTTGATCTTTGGTTATGTGTTGTTTACATTAGTGAAGAGAGAGATGAACAACAACTTTATGGATGTGGAATTGATGTGTATTTTTATAAACCTATATGGGCTTGTACTTTGTGAGTAGATTTGGTCTTTCATTCATGTTTTTGGAAAGTCATTTTTGCATAAGAGTTGCATGTGAAAGACGATGTGATAAATTGATTGTTCATGTGTGACACTTTGAAATTGGATTGTGAAATAGTTTTTGAGAATATGAATGATTTTCAATATCCGGTATTGCCGTGTTCAATTATGTGTGTTTTAGTCTTTTTATTTTGTTTTTGTTTTTCTTTACTTGAGGACAAGCAAAAGCTTAAGTTTGGGGGAATGATAAACTTGCAAAAATTCATATTTTTACTGTTCTAATATTGGGTTTTCATCTCTTTTAATCTTTTTAATTAAGTTTTGTTCTCAAGTTTTATTATATTTTTATTATTTTAAATTATGTTTTAATTACGTGTTTTTATGTATTTTTTGTAGGTAATTGCATATGGAAAAAGACTAGGCATTTGAAGAGCATAAAAAAGAAGAAAAATCCAAATAGAAGCCCAGCGCTTGAGCATTGAGCCAACAATGCTTAAGCGCGCAACGTGCGCTGGAGGATTCATTTAAGTGACTCAGCACTTGAGCTCTAGCCCACCAGTACCTGAGCACTGAGAACGTAAACTGCAACATTGTTTTAATAGGTCAGCGCTTGAGTGTTGTAAACCCAACACCTGAGCGCTGAACGCGTAAATAACAACGTTAACTCTTCTATAAATAGAAAAGTTATGCCAAATTAAACATACACTTACACACTTGGACAGAACGCAACAATCGTCAAGAGGCACAAACCTAATGTGGTGTGGGCACAATTAAGCTTGAAAATTAGGAATTTTTTTCAACATTTTCACCTTTCTACAATGGAGTTTGTCATATTCTTCCCTTTGTGTTCTTCTTTTTCCATGTGTAACTAAACTTCTTTTGTTATGGGGATGATTGATCTTGATACTTTGATGATGTAATTTCGTTTATGGGTTTAATTTATGTTTCTATTTCATAATTTACGTATTTATCTCTATTCTTAATGTTTTTCTAAATCTGGCCAATTTAGGAATGATCTTTTAGGTTAATGTATGATTTGAGAAAATTTGCATGAACCTATAATATGTGATAAACACCATAATTTCTACAATCACTAGGAATAGACATTGTGAGTTATATGGTCTTTCTTTTAATTCCCTCATTCTTGACAATGCCTTTTTATTTGGAGTTAGATTAAGGGATTAGTTAATTCAAAATAGTGTAAGATAATTAGTATACCAAGGGATTGTGTATTAATAAATTTTAGGAATTGACCATAAATCATTGAAATAGAACATGATTAAACCAATATTTGAGTGTGCATTTAAAGAGTTCAAGTAAAGTATTAACCCTATCGCTTTAATACTATTGTTTTTTCACCACTTTGATTAATTGTTTTGCTTACTTATATTTCTTTTTAATTTAATTTGCAACAACTATCATTCTTTATTAGCGTAAATAGTGTCACTTTAACGAATTTAGTAATTGATAACTTAATTCTCATGGGACGATATTTTTACTCACTTTTTATTACTTTTGTGATTGGGTACACTTGTCGATTTACACTTCAGTAGTCATGTGCTTGACATTGTCCATTTTGAATTTTTTGAGAATTTTTTTGCAATATTTGGTCTGGCTTATGAATGTCCCTTCCTTAGTGTGCTTGATTTGGAGCCCAATGAAGGAATTAAGTTCTCCCATCATTGACATCTCAAACTCATTTTGCATGGTTTTAGCAAAATCCTTACAAATGGACTCATTAGTAGCACCAAAAATTATATCATTAACATAAACTTGTACAAGGAGAATATCATGCTTTTTATTTTTAATAAAAAAGGTTATGTCAACTTTTCCTCTTGCAAAATCATTTTCTAAAAGAAACTTACTCAACCGTTCTTACTAAGTTCTAGGAGTTTGTTTTAAGCCATACAAGGTCTCTTTTAGTTTAAAAATATGGTTATGTAGTTTATAATTTTCAAAGCCTGGAGGTTGTTCAACATACACCCCTTATTGAATAAAATCATTTAAAAAGACACTTTTAACATCCATTTGATATAACTTGAAATCCATGATCCAAGCATATGCAAGTATCATTCTAATATCTTCTAATTTTTAATACTCAAGATGGAGGGTGAATTGAGTACATAAAGATTTTCGTAAATACTTACAGGACAATTTTTTATTGAAACTATTTCTCAAATGAAATGAATAAATAGAGAGGATAGAAAGCTTTAATCACAAAATAAACACATATAAAAAATAAAATAAATTGCAGGAAATAAAGGAGTATGAGATAAGAAGAATAAGCACATTATTTATCCTGGTTCAGCTACTAACCACTTGTGGCCTACGTCCAGTCCTCGAAAAATTATTCGAGATTTTTCACTATAACCTCAGGCTTAAACATGTGTCTGCAGTCTTTACACAACAGAGCACTCTTCACACTTGGGGATACCTCACCCTTACAAATTCTTTGAGAGATACCTCACCCTCTTTACAATGAATCAGAAAATAGTATAAGAGAAACTCTCAAAAGAATGAATAATATAACTTGATACTCTATGAAGCTCTTTAAGGATATCTCAAAGTTTTGGCCAAAAAGAGCACATGAAATATGTAAAAATATGAATTACGAATTAAAGCAAGAAAAAAATATTTTAGATGGTTCGATGTTTTCAAAGATGACTTAAAGGCATGTATTTATAGTGTTCTTGAGAAAATAGCCGTTGTGGGTAATTACTTCTCATAATAAATTCAAATATGGTCGTTTGTTTCTAAAATAGTAACTGTGTTTATTCAAATAACCTTTGTATTATTCGAATAACACATTTTAAAAAATCACGAGCAAATTGGTTCTGAAGCACATTATTCAAATAACATAATGGTTATTCAAATAACTCTTTCAAATGAAGTTTTCTAAAAAACATATTTATTCGAATAACATTCTTGTTATTTGAATAAACCTTTTATGAAAGTTGTGCACATGAATGCCTTTATGTGAATAGCATAGGTGCTATTCGAATAAAACTTTTTGAAAACAGAAGCGCATAACAAATTTTAAACTATTATACGAATAACTCAAAGGTTATTCAAATAAACTTTGAATAAAAGCTGATCAAATGAAATTGTTTATTCAAATAAAGGGAGCTTTATTCGAATAAAACTATTTGAAAACATTTTAAAACTTTTTTGAAACTTTCCAGTTTGCTTCCAAATTTTCCCAAAACCTTTTAATTATTTCCAAAAGCCAATTTGAAATCTTGGTTTTGTTGAAAACATGTTTAGATCTTTTTTTCCAAAAACAATGAGATATCCAGAAGGCTTCGTACAAAAGAACTAAGTCCTAAAGTTAATCTTGAAGATCGTGGACTTGGTCTTCCCATCATCTTCATGTTTGTTATTATCAAAACCAGTTTTCAATGTCACATTGTCAATCACAAGGGTGGTGCGAGATTGACGGTGGTTGACATGCGCCTTGTCAGACCTTTCCCTAGAAAGAATGATAGAACAAGCGTAGGTTGTCAGTGATGTGGTGGATATGCAGCGACATGGTGGTGGCAAGCCGACAACATGGTGGTGAAGGGGCTGCGCGAATGTGTGGTGGCGCTATCGTGCTCGACGAGCTCTACTATAACTGATGGGAGGCCAACCATGATCTAAGGAGAAGGTTTGAGAAATTTGTTGAGAAGTGAATGAAATTTGAGTGAGAGGAAATGATAGGGGCAAAGGGTGCTTGTGAGGAAGAGAGGAGAATGAAAGATTGAATTGCCATCCTATGGTTTTTTATTTTATTTTTGAATTATTTGGATTAGGAGTCTATTGGGCTAAAGTCATTTTATTGTTTTACATGTTGTTGGGCTAGAGTTCATTCACTTTATTGGGTTGTTGGAGGTTTTTTTTTTATTGGGCAGGAGTTTGGAAAAAATGTTAGTTGAAGAGGGTTTGAAATTTTTTAAAGGTTTAATTAACTTTTTAGTCCCTCTAAGTATAGTTATTTGTTGTTTAGGTCCATCTAAAATTTTTGATCTCATTTTAGTCCCTTTAAATTTCAAGACAGGTGAAGTTAATCCCTTAAATGAGATCATGATAGGTACTAACTTCACATGTCTCAAAATTTAAAAGAACTAAAATGAGGTCAAAAATTTTAGAGGGACCAAAACAAAAAATGACTATATTTAGAGGGATTAAAAATATAATTAAGCTTTTTTTAATATATTCTTTGTGGGATACAAGCATACCCCAACCATTTAACTAGCCGGTTAAATGAACCAAACTTGCAGACTCGTATTTAAACGGGCTTGCAAAATGCCTGGTCCTAACCCGCAAAGGTTATGGGTTAAATGGACCAACTCGTGGGCCTGGGCCTATATACCTAGCTCTAAGAGTAGGAAACCTGCAAAGACATTCTAATACTCAAGTCAATCTAAAAGTGAAATAGGGATAAGAGTATAGGCAAAGAAGTAAACATACTTAGGGTTCCACGTAGTGTGGTTTCAATAGAGGATGATGCCCTTGGGGGCCTAAGAATGGGTTATATGCATGCCATTAAGCTTAGCCCATTAGGGATATACGATCCATAGTCCCCACCTCGGTAGTCAATAAGCTGAGCATGTCGAGTGCTTATGAATGTGAGCTACAATATCCAATTGATGTTTACTAATTTATAATTTAATTATACCTGACTTCATTATTGTGGTGACTGACATTAGATTAAGATAGAATAGGCAGCTCGGGGCCGATAATGACATAATTCTCCTCAGCCCCCTAGCTCAATAATCAATAAGCTTTGTTCATCGAGTGTCAAGGTGCATAAATTGCAATATCTGACAAATGAGTGGAGAAAAAGAAATATACCACATAATGTAAAGATGACAATAATAAGAATATGTCCTAGATATGAGAAGAAAACCTAAGAAATGCAAAGAGTATCTTAATGGCAGCTACTATAATAAATGTTGGCCTCATAGAATCTAAGAAATCTTGTATATTACTGATTTAATATGTAAATCAAATCTTGTGTTTAGAATGTTAAAAAAGAGGAAATAATTTTATTTTTAAAATCTCATTGATTTCATTGGTTTATATTTAGAAATCCTATCAAAATATAATGAGATTTGTTAGAATTTGATTTGATTTTAAAGAAGTATACTATTTTACTATTACTTCCTAATGACCTAACTTCACAATGAGAGAGATTATATTATAAGAGTTAAAATGCAAAATAATAAAATTAATCCAAATTTATTCCATTTCTAATCAATTTCAAACATAAGAATTTACTTCCAAATCAATTTAAATCCAATTTTTTTCAATGAGTTCCAAACATAAAATTTGATTTTTAAATCAAATTAAATTATTTTCATTTTTAATCATTTCAAACACAAAAGGGATCCAAACTAGGAATTTCTGAAATTTTAAAACACATAATCCTCAATATTCAAAAACACAATAATCTTATCATTCAAAATATTTTATACATAGAAAATGCATTTAACATCAAATATCTTTTAAAGCCTTTATGATTAGGCTAGTGGTGAGGTGTTTAGGTAATTTGCATAAGGTCTTAGGTTTAAACCTTATTGCCACCATTGTAAAAAAAAACTATATTTAGATTATTAGATTATATTTATTTTCTTTATTAAACAACTTTCAATATTTATTTTTGAAAAAATATTATCAAATATATTTCTTCAAAATAATTGCTATATTAGTGCAATTTATTTTTTCTTTATTGTATTTTTGTTAGATATTATTTGGATATCCATTCATGGATTCTCAACGGATGCTCCAAATAGCTATAGCTGTTAAAATGGGCCGAATGGGTCGGCCTAGTTTGGGCCGAGCCAAATCAGGTTATGTGAGTTTTGGGCTAATATTTTGTTAGCCCGGCCCGCCCTTTTGTAATGTAAACGGGTTGGGTTGACCTAACCCATTGCAGGATGACCCATTTTGGCTATTTTTAGTTTCGGACTAATACTTTGTTAGCCCAACCCGCTCATTTTGTCAGACTATTCTAGTCAGTCCATCAGGTTTGACCCATTTTGACGGCTTTACAAACAACCCTCGTAAGACCTGAGAAAGTGAAGCAGACATTCAGGCTTACTTTTGTTGGCATGGCACATCAGCATTAAGGCCCAAGCTAAGTCACCCAATGGAATGGATTTCAGATGCAAACAAAAAGAATAATTTCAACTTTTCTTTTTCTATTTTTAACTTTTATTTCTGGCTATCCTTCTTTCACACGTTTGATAGAAGAACACAAAAATAATAAGTAATAATAGTTAGTGTTATGCAATATACATTACTTAGAATTCCATGCCATTCACATAACACAATGTGGTAAATTTTTGTTTGCAATTGACCAAATAAATATATATAAACAAGTCAAGATCTATGTAGCATAAACATGGGTGATTGACCAATTTGTGTTAATTTAGAAACAATTTATCAATTTGAGGTATTTTTAAAATTAATTATTGCTTTGAGGTAATTTCTGCTATGTAAACAAGGTTCACTATTTTTTGTTATTTTTTCATATCAAGTCAGCCAAAGGCGTTAGTCTATGTGGCTCTTTATAAGACGCCACATGAACTAGCACTTTATCAAAAGTTGTAGCCTTTTTGGTAGCATAGGCCATGTGGCAGCTCAATATAAAAGGCGTTAGTCCACGTAGTTCTTTTTAATATTTTTAAAAAGAAAAAAAAAACAGGCTGCACGACAGAAGCTTCTCTTGCTGCACAGGCCACGTGGCAACACCCTATGAAAAGCATTAGTCCATGTGACTCATCCCCAACAATTTTAAAAAAAGTTACTGCAATAGAGATATGTTGCAACTTATGCCACATGATAGACTCCACATAGGTCATCTCATACATTAAAAAAAAGAGAGTAAAAAAGCTACATAGATAGACATGTGATAGCGTCTAGTGAAAGGGGCTGCCACACTCTCACGTCTTACTTCACTCAAATTGTCTCATTCACCATCTTTATAATTTTTTCTCTCATCCATACACTTATTTCATATAGCTATTTCTCTTTAAAAAAAAGAGTCAATTAATCACTTTTGTCTATTCAAATGGTAGAAAGTTTGAAGGGACACAAGAACTCACGTTTAATGAACGTTGTACCATTTATGATGATTGAAGAAAAAGATTCATTTGAAATTGAAGCTTCAACCACTCATTTAGAGCTGACCACATGTTATGGTTGTCTCTAGTGGTGATATGTCTAATAATTGTTGCAGAATTGGTCTCCACTTAGCCACAATTTGACCAGTAACTAGCCTTTCGTCTATTGGTAGACCTAACTAGATTGTAACATCTTGTAAGGTAATCGTGCAATTGCCTTGTGACATGTGAAATATATGAGTCTTTGGCCTCTAACACTCCACTAGTGCAGATATTAAATTATGGTCAATCTGCCATAATGCCAGCTGTGCAACACTAATAAAGCCCGCCTATCATAAATACGTAACTATCTACTCAAGAATCTCATTACTATATCTTGCTTGTGTTCGTTTGATACTCAATAACTAATTGCGATCTCCATTCTAAGTGTAACACCCTCCCTAGGGCATCACATTTCCGACTCCCGACTCATAATCTGAAAATGTTTTCATAAAAGGTTTGAGTTAAAAACGTGGGTTTAAAAATTTCTTTCTTGTTGAAATATAAACTTACTGAAATTTATATGTAATACTGAAAAAGACATATATTGAAACTAATTCATATACAATCATTGACACTAATTAATATTTAACAATTTGAAGAGAAATATAAAACTAACAGACTCTTCTTCTTTTTTTTAACAGTAGCAAACCCCATGACGGGTCCTACTAAGTAGCACGGTATAACACTAACGATAAAACTTAACATACTCATTCCTTATCTTGTATCCAGCTTGTTACATCAGAACTCTACTCCTTGTCTACTCAGAACACCTTCGAACTTGAGACAGCCACTCTTCAATGTTTTCATCAATCTCTGAGTATCCATCGCCCGTTATGTCTAAGACAACTCGATCCTTCTATCATTTGATTTTAACAGTACAGACACAGCAAAATAACATAACAAAGAGGTGAGATCACCTACGCCAATACCAATATGGCAGTATAGAGATAACACAAACAACATATCATACAGATAGATCATACCATAATCATGCTATCAGCATTAATCAACTCTCATCATCTAATCATTTATTAGTTTAATTATTATAAACAACAAATTACAATAATGTTCTAATTATCATTATCATCATCCAAGTATTCAAAACAATTGTCATAACCAATATCCCTCAATTAATATATCATGCAGATATAAAATGTTCAGATTATGCATGTACACAAGACTCGATTTCCTACTCTATGGAGCTAAACTCAGGTCGGAGAAATGATCAAAAAGATCTGCTGGTACCACGTGCCTCAGACCACGTGCTTTAATTCTCATTTCAATTTTTGCACATCTAGCACATACACGACAGTATTTATCAGATCTTGATTAAGAATAGTGTCTCGGTCAGGATCATCGGTGTGTTGCATCGGTCTAACCTACGGGAAGAAACGCGACCAACCACCCGTGTAGGCAACCCGCACCCCGATGCCCCCAAGGTCAACAAGTGACTTACACTACGCATATCGCACCCACTCAAGAAGTGTGTTTCTCCTAGGCAATCAGCCATATCCAGTCCTCATCGGACCATTCCAATGTATGTATAATGCACCAAATCCAATCATAGACAAATATGTCATTTTCTCACAAACAGTGTATGAACACTGGTTCAACAGTAATCATACTGTACTTTCAACAGCGAAAATCATGTTATCACGTTTTCGTAGTTGTAAAACACTTTTACCATATTTTCACAATCGCGTAACATTTCTGTTACGTTTTCACAATCCAAAAACTTTTCTATTATATTTTCACAATACCATAACACTTCTTTTATATTTTCACAATACCGTAACACTTTTGTTACGTTTTTTAAAATTCCAAAACGTTTTTATTACGTTTTTACAATACCGTAACACTACAATTACGTTTACAAAATTTCGTAACATTTCCATTACGTTTTCAAAATGTTGCAACTTTTACATTTGACTTTTAAACCACGTACTAATTTTTAACGTTTTTCTCAATCGCGTAAAAACACACATTTCTCAAATCGCATAGTATTTTTCCACTGTTTCAAAATCGCGTAACTTAAAAATCATTCTTTTACGTCACGTAAATCATTTTTCATCATTCTCAAAATATTTAAAACACTTTCCAAATCACATAACGATTTTCCTTCATTTTCACAATCACGTAAAAATAATTCATCACTTTTCAATCACGTAGTGATTTTTCAATAGTAGTTCAAATTACGTAAAATATTTAAACATAATTCAAATCGCATAGAAATATTTCAACATATTTAAAATCGCGTAGAAATATTTTACTGTATTTCAAATTGTTTTTAAGATACGTAAAATATTTTTCAACATTTTTCAATCACATAAAATATTCCTCAATATTCCAAACATTATTTTGGACTTAAATAAATCAATATCATTTTTAACACATTGTTCAAAATGCGTAGCTTAAAAATCACGTTTTTTAAGATCGTAAAACGCTTTTTCATCACAATTGCATTCTGAGAAAATATTTCTTAACCTTCAAAAATTCCTTTTCAACTTTTCTCAAAATAATATAACTTTATATTTCATTTTTCATGTTTTCTTACTCAAGAAAATCTTTTTCCACATTTCTTTTCCCAAAAAAATCCTTTTCCCAAAATATAATTCACAAAATCACTTTTCCATTGAATTAAATCAATGTTTTTAACTTTAAAAAATCACTCTTCAAAACCCAAAGTATGATTTACACGTTAGGAAAATCATATTTTCCATTTTTCTCAAAAATTCCCTCAAGCATTAAAATGCTTCTGATTCCCTTTCCAAATTTGTTGTATCAAATTACTTTGAAATTCTCTTTTGTTTCATTTTGGAAACTTGTTCATAAAATCAAGACATTACAAACCTTCAAAAACGTGGCATTAGGCGTGACTATTGAAATCGTGAAAACATTCTTTCTTTCTAAGTTGATAGGATTTTACACAAACAAAACCATTAAAATTTTGTTTTCAAAACCGTAAGTCTTATGGTCATAAAAACCAAACCCATTTGTTCAAATTCGTTTTTACTTTCTTTACAAATCCTTTTTCACTTTCTTTGCAAATCCTTTTTCACTTTCTTTGCAAATTCTTAAAATCAACATTTGTCGGTTTCATTCAAAAACTCATATTTAAAAAAAAACTTAGCATCTTTTTACACAAAATAAATCAATAAAAATTCCTCCAAAAATTATATTCTTGTTCTCTTGGAAAACAAATCCTTTGTTTATTTTCCATACTCTTCAAATCATCCATTTTCATCTTTCATGAAAATATTAATTTATGAACACCTATTTTGAGGTGTCTTGTTCGAAATCCACCATGTTCTAAGTACTCAAAAATCAATTCTTTTGTTCTTAAAAATTTTCAACATGAACCCTAATCAAGGGCATCAAAACCGTAGCTCTTCCTTGGCTATTGGAGCCAAAAATCAATTTCCTTTCCACCATCAAGTCATGGCATATACATATATATTTCATCATAAATAATATAAGCATACCATCAAAGTCATAAAAGCATGTATAGCATATCAAGTATATCATCAAAGCTATAAAATCATGCAAAGCATATCAAGCATAGAAAATTAATCAAAGCTCATAAACACCCACAAATTAATTACATGACCATGGATATGAATCCTCACATGGATTCCACATCCATCAAATAAAATACCATATCTCACCACCATGCTTGGTTGGTGAGATGGATCTCCCTTTTACCTCTTGAAGATCCTCAAAAACTCCTTATTTTGCTTCTTTTTCCAAGTCCTTCATCACCAAGAGCTTCTCAAATACAAAACAAAATACATAAAAATTAGTATACTAAGCTTGATTAAGAGGAACCATGGATTAAACATGGTTTAGATCATGAAAAAGAAGAGAAGAAATGAAGTTTCCTTATACTTCACCTCAAAAACCCAATAACATGGATCTTGAAGAAACTCCTTGAAGATGAATGATTTAGAGAAAATCTCCAACATGAAAGTTGTTTAGAATATCATATAGATTCAAGATCTAAGGTTGGATGAAATTAAAAGAGATTGGATGGTGATTTTAGGGTAGATAACCGAATGGTTTCTCTTGAAGAACAAAGATGAAATTTTTGATTTTTTTGATAGAAACTTGAAGCTTGAATTTGAAGATCAAGATGAATGATTTTGGAAAAACTCATAACTAGAGATGTTCTTAAAATGATGTAAGGATTCAAGAAATAAGGTTGGATGAAATTAAAAAGTGATGGAAGATGTTCTTAGGTAGCTTGGCCGTGAGCTTAGAGAAAGAGAGAGATGGAGAGAAATTTTGATAACTTTGCTTCTTGAAAATGTTCAATGAAGACCAAGGTGATTAATAATGACTAAAGTCTTCAATTATGGTCTTCCAATGCTTCTAAATTCAGACCAAAACCGTAGCCCCCTTCCAAGCTTCTTCAAAAATTCAATAATGATGAAACATTGATCAAGACATCCAACAATGACATAAAGCATCATTTAATGGATTGAAATTTGTTTTTCTTTGTCTTCTAATAAGCCAAAAACCGTCCCCCTCCTTGCTTTCTTCTTCCATGTAAATTGATCAATAATGATCAATAATATTGCAATATTGACCAAGACTACTTAACAACGACATAAAGCAATTAATCAATGCATTGAAATATTTTTTTTTTTCTTTGTCTCCAAAAGCATGCAAAACCGTGACCTCCTCCATGCATGCATTAAATCATGTTGTCATCTTTTCTAACCATTATTTAAATTAATTCTAGCCATTGATAAATTCAATGGTTAAGATTTTGGTAAACTTTTAATTTTGAAGACTAAATCTGCGCCATTGGATTTTTCTCCTTTAAATTCTAACCATTAGATGTGTCTCCAAAATTAATGGTTAAGATTGCTCCTTCTAACTTTTAATCCAAGGGTCATAATTAGTCTTTGTCACTTTTTAAAACTAAATCTTCACCATTAATTAAATTTACATCCAATGGTCATAAATGGTCCTTGTTACTTTACAAGACCAAATCTCCACCCTTGATTAATTCTTCATCCAATGGTCATAAATGGTCTTGTCACTTTTTGAGACTAAATCTTCATCCTTGATCAATTCTAAATCCAATGGTTATAAATGGTCTTTGTCATTTTTCAAGACCAATTCTACACCTTTGATTACATCTATGGTTGATATCAAAGCCTTCCTAACTAAGCTTATTCTCACACCATTGATTAAATCAATGGTTATTATCCAAGGCTTCTTTATTAAGTTTGTTTCTCAACCGTTGATTAAATCAAGATCAAGTCTCCATCATTAATTAAATCAATGGTGGATATCCAAACCACCAATATTGACTTAAGCAATATAATTTCTATTTTTATCTGCTAAAACCCCACGAAAGAATATATTTACTATATTTTTATCATCCGATAATTAAATACAGTATAAAACACAATACAAGAAATTCTCTAAAACTGTTTCCGGATTTAGGTTTAGTAAGATCCCCTGTCTCTGTCTAAACAGTACAAATTTTTCTATGCGTAAAATTTTTTTTACTTTGCGGGACCCACCTGGGCCCACGTATGGTCACCTGGGCCCACATACACCCCCTGAGCCCACAAACAATAAAAAAATTCATAATCATCCACAAAAATCACAAAAAATTAGAAAACACACAAATATCAAATCAGATTACGTAAAATAATTACCTAACGGTAAAAATTAAATTACGTAAAGTTTTCTCGGGCCTGAAAATTTTTTTATTTTCCTGACACGGAGTAAATTACTCAAAACGATCAAATATGCTGACGGAATAAACAACATAATTTTACAGTGCACAAAAATTACTAAACAGTAAAATTCTGTTAACTGTCAAAATTACTGTTTAAGAGATACGGAAATTTGGGGTGTTACACTAAGTGTGTTGGGAAACATGTATTTGCTGTTGAGTCAACAAGGATGGATCCTTTGGACCTGAATGAATATTGTGGGCTCGTAAAGATGAACTCGATGTCATACCTTCAACCTAATTGTTCAAAATTACAAAATTTTTAAATACTATTACAAAATAATATTTAAAAATAAATTGAGCATGTCGAGTGCTGATGTATATGAGCTGTAATATCCAATTTACTTTTACTAATTTATAATTTAATTATACCTGACTTCATTGTTGTGGTGACTGATATCAAATTAAGATAGAATAGGTAGCTCAGACCCGATAATGACATAATTCTCCTCAGTCCCCTAGCTCAATAATCGATAAGCTTTGTCCATTGAGTGTCAAGGTGCATAAATTGCAATATCTGGCAGATGGATGGAGAAAAAGGAAGATACCACATAATGTAAAGATGCCAATAATACGAATCTATCATATACATGAGAAGAAAATCTAAGAAATTGAAAGAGTATCATAATGGCAGCTACTATAATAAGTGTTGGCCTCATAGAATCCAAGAAATCTTGCATATTAATGATTTGATATGTAAATCAAATATTGTGTTTAGAATGTTAAAAAAGAGAAAATAATTTAATTTTTAAAATTTCATTGATTTCATTGGTTTATATTTAGAAATCCTATCAAATATGAAGTAATTTATTAAAATTTGATTTGATTTTAAAGGGATATACTATTTTGTCGTTACTACCTAATAGCCTAACTTCATAATGAGAGAGACTGTATTATAATAGTAAAAATGTAAAAAAATAAAATTATTCTAAATTAATTTCATTTCTAATCAATTTCAAACGTAAAATTTATTTTCAAATCAATTCAAATATAATTTTTTTAAACATTAAATTTTATTTTTAAATCAATTTAAATCAATTTAAATTATTTTCGTTTTTAATCATTTAAAAAACAAAAGAGATCCAAACTAAAAATTTTCAAAATTCTAAAATACATAACCCTCGAGATTCAAAAACACAATAATCTTATCATTCAAAATATTTTATACATAGAAAATACATTTAACATCAAATATCTTTTAAAGTCTTTATGATTGGGCTAGTAGTGTTATCGTTCAAAATACTTTATACATAGAAAATGCATTTAACATCAAATATCTTTTAAAGTCTTTATGATTGGGTTAGTGATTTAGGGTTTGGGTAATTTTCTTAAAATCTTAGATACAATTTTTATTACCACCATTGTAAAAAAAAAAATATTTAAGTTAGAGACAACAATACATTTATTTCTTCTATGAGCCCTACTTGCAAAAAGAAATATCTTATACTTTTTAGTAAGTCTAGCTCACTGACTTTGAGCTCATTTGGATGAGTTTTTAAAATAAATTTTTTTATATGATTTTTTTAAAAACATTTTAAAAAATAAATGATATTTTACGTTTAAATATAATATTAAAGAATTATTTTTTAATATTTGAACAATTTTTTTATGTTATAAAAAATATCTTTTTTAAAAAACACAAAAATCAAACTTCTAAAAAACAAGCACAATTTATAGTTTTTCTAATTATTATTTTTATCTAAAAAGTTACATTACATTACATTACATTGCATACAAACGAGCAATTTGGATGTTAAAGCCCCCGGGACGGGTTGCATTGCATTCCCCAAAATAAGCTTAGAAACTTCGAATTAAAGTTGGGGGCAAATTTCTAACTACCAAAAATTCCAATTTCGTAGTTCCGAGTTCTCTTCCGCTTCCACTTCCATGTCCCTGTTTCCTAAAACAGAGAAAAACAACGTCCCCGTCGTCGACATTGATATCGGCGACGATGCCGACGACGCCGTCATCGCTGTCTCTGCGGTAGCTCCTGCAACAAACGACGCGTCTTCCGGGAAGACTCTTTCGGTGGCCGCGCCACAAGTTCAGCTTCAGCAGCAGAAAACCCCTGCATCAAGTTCAGCGCCGTCGGTCTCCAAGCGCCAAACCCTTGATTCCCGAAGTTTCTGGAAAGCTGGGGATTACGTTGTTGGTACCTCTTCGAAGCCAGCTCCCGTTCAAGGTCTCGCACATTTAGCCCTCTGTCCTTTTTTTTTTATTAATTTTAAATTTTAGTTTAATTATAATTGTTTGATTTTATAATTCATTTCATTCTACTCTTGCTGATTTTGCCCTAATTGCAGGTCTCTTGGAACATGCCCGTGTTCATCCCAAGTTTCTGCATTCTAACGCTACTTCCCATAAATGGGCTTTTGGAGGTGCGCTTTCTTTAGCTCACTTTTGTTTGACTTATGAATAAAGTTCTTCGTTTGGAAAACAGTAATTGATTTGATTTTGATTTTTTTTTAAAAATTTGATTTTGATATCCTTTTATTCGAATTGTGTATATGGAAATCCACGGATTTGATTTGATTTTTAATTATTTTAATTGATAATTTTTCCCTTATTAGTTTAACCATTTTATAGTAAATTACTTAATGAATTCGTTTTTAAGCTATGGAATTTGATTTGGAATCAATTAAAATCACATGTTGGGTTTGGAATCATTAGAAATTGAAATGATTTGAATTAAATTATTTCGATTTGATTTGAAAATCAAATTTTATATTTGGAACTCATTATCAGGGTCTTTGGAATGTAAAAAAATTAGGATTTGATTTTATTTGATTTGTAAATAAAGAATCTTGTGTTTGGAATCTTAAGAAATAAGAAATGATTTAATTTTTAAAATCTCATTGATTTCAATGGTTTAGATTTAGAAATCTTGTCAAATAGGGGTGTTCACGGTCTGGTTAGGATTGGTTTTGGGAGAAAGTCCCAACCAATAAAATCCAATCGGTTCCAACCAAATGTCATCCAATTGGTTTGGTTCCAATCAGACAACCGGACCAATTCAAACCTTTTGAAATCAGTTTGGTTTGAATTGGCTGATTTGGTTTTCAGCCACAATTTTGTTAAAAAGAAAGGGCCTTATCACCTAGGCCTATTTAAACAGCCATCTACCCCAGAACAGCTTACAATTTTTTTTTTTAAAAAGCAAGTGATCACCAATCTGGTTCACATTGGCAGCTTTGAAATGGTATTTTTAACATAATTGCTTACCAAAGTTTCTGGGGTTCTTGTCCGTTCCTCATCTTCACTTTGTCGGAAGTTTCTCCCTTCTTGTCCGAGAAGCCAATCACGTCCTTCTTGCGAGCTCTCCAAGTGGAAGTGGTTCAAAATGCATGGGATGGATATCAGCATCGAAGGGCAAAGCCAAATGGATCTTATGGCGGAGCAAAACATACGTATCAGTTGGTTATTCTGAAGACCCCACAAACCCATAAAGCAGAAAGATTGAACCAGTGTTTTTTGGTTCTTGATCTTTTCCAGGAAGAAGTGGCTTCCTTGACAGCATAGGCTTGAGCTTTTTTTGCTACATCCTCTAGTTTGTCCAAGAATTGGTTGAGAGTGAGACAGGGTTTGTGAGAGAGGCTGAGAGACTAGTAGACGATGGCTGTGTGATTGCAAAATGAGAGAGGAGTAGTGAAGATAGGGTTTGTTTAAGTGAGAGTGTCGTAGTAAACTTAGGTTACTACTACTAGGTTAGGGCAACATAGTAATTGTATAAATAAAATATTTAAGATATGTATATATGTAAAAGCCATTGGTTCGGTTTAGTTTGGATTAGTTTTGAAAAATAAAACTAATGTCCAAACTGAATTGATCGGTTCTTAAAAAAACCAAACCAAACCAAAAAAATTCGGTTTTGATCAATTTTTAGTTTTTTGGATCAATTCTTCAATTTTTTTTTTTGGTTTAATTTGGTTTGGATGTGAACACCCTAGTGTCAAAAATGATAGGATTTGTTAGTACTTGATTTGATTTTAAATAGATAGACTATTTTATTCTTACTAACTCCACATGAGAGAGCCTTGTTAGGGAGAAATTCTAATATACTCTAAAAGTAATGCTCTCAATGCTTGAGATTTGATTTCGTATTTATTAAATAATATTTAAATTTATCCAACGTCTTTATGGCTATGCTGTCCACATGTCATATTTTTATTGGATTGAGTGTAATACTCTCAGAGTACACAATAATCTCTCCTTGTTGAGAGGGTCTCTTGGATCCCTGGTTTATATAAACAGTTGCGACCATGCCTATGGGATTCGTCTCAGAACAATGCGTGTGAGGATATACTTGCCAAAGGAAAAAAAAATTTTATATTATAAGGGTAAAAATGTAAAATAATAAAATTAAATTAAATCAATTTCATTTTTAATGAGTTCCAAATATAAAAATTGATTTCCAAATAATTTCAAATCCAAATTTTTTTTATAATGAGTTCCAAACGTGCATTTGGTTTCCTAATCAAATCAATTCAAATCAAATCAAATTATTTTCAATTTTTAATAATTCCAAAAATAACATAAAAATTTGGATTTGAATTGATTTGGAAGTCAATTCTTATATTTCAAATTCATTTAAAATGAAATTGATTTGATTTGATTTTATTATTTTACATTTTTACTGTTATAATATAGAAGACCTTTGTAGAGTTAGTAAGGGTAAAATAGTATATCTATTTAAAATAAAATCAAATCCTAACAAATCCACCATATTTGACAATATTTCTAAATCTAAAAACTGTTGAAATCCATGGGATTTTGAATATCAAATCATTTCTTAATATTTCAAATACAAGATTTGGTTTACAAATCAAATCAAATCCCATTATTTTACGTTCTAAACACATTGGAGTTCAAAATATGGAAATTGATTTTAAATCAAATCAAATTCTAAATTATAAGTCCAAACACAGAGTCAGTGGGTCAGTGGGTTACCTCTTTCTGCATTGTTCTGCAGCAAATTATCTCTGGAACAAGTTGTTTGGTTTTTTGGGTGAGGCATGGGTCTGCCCTAAAGATTTGCATCATTTTATTCTAACTAAGTTTAGCGGTTTTGGCTCCTGCAAAGAAGCAAAGATCCTTTGGCAGTGTTCTATCTTCGCTATTTTGTGGTGTTTATGGTTGGAAAGGAATGCTAGAATTTTTAAGGGGCTTTCCTCAACTTTAGACTTTATTTGGGATAGGGTTCTCCTTTTGGCTTCTCTTTGGTGTTCAGCTCATGGTTTCTTTGATGTTGTTTCTTTTAGCTGTGATTTTTGAGAGGATTACTTATCTTCCTTCTTTGTACTTTTCTTCTCTCTTCTAATAATATTTCTTTTTCTATAAAAAAAAATAGATCCAAACACAGAGTTACTTTTTTTTTTTGGCCTGGTTTGGCATGTAATTTATTGTTTGCCAAGATACGTATGGTTGCTTTTGTAGTTTTATTTAGTTAGAAATAAAGTAGTTTCATGATTCATGCAACTACTAGAAGTCGCAACCACTCAGGAATTTGGTTGCTTGGCAAAGCTAGAGCCAGATTAAGCCGTACAACAACTTATGCTCTTAGGCTTTATGAAGTTTTAACCAGGCAATAGCAAACATTTGAAGACCCTCTTTGTGTGCATCCAAGAAGTTAACAGACTTCTTCATATCTTATTGATTTAAATTTCAAACTGCTGTCTAAGTTTGTTTCTATGACTTTGGCTTTTTTTGAGTAATGAACATGATGGGCTTCTAAGTTGCTTTTGAATAGCAAGAAGAAGAGTGTTTGGAATATTTGAATGCTTCTTTTAGATGTTGAATGAAGTCTTGTTTTCTTATGCTTTCTGACAACTATTGACAGACTTTTGGTCTATGATACATTACTCTTTTATTCATGTGTGTCTTTCTTTCTTGGCAGCAATTGCCGAGCTAGTGGATAATGCTGTTGATGAGGTATGATTTAAGTGAAAAATAATTTATTCTTTTATTAGCAGGGAAATAGTACTAGTTAATCATCATTAAAAATATGGTTGAATCTGTGTTGTTGCTTTTCAGTGCTTTCCTGGTTGGCTTTATGGTATTTCATAACTTGTGTACCAACACGGGTTGGCTCACCTGATCGAAGGGATATGGATAAGAATTTGCATTTCCCCATGTGCATGGGTTTTTAACCCCCTTTCAACTAGTAGTCATACCTTGGTGCCCAAGGACTATTTGAGTAGCCTCCTTGCTGGGAGAAATACTTGGAGGTAATCCTATGGGTGGGTCTCTACCTGCCCCTTTGGGATTTCCTAGTCTCTTAGACATGCCACTGGCATCCTGAGTAGTGGTCTTGGAGTAATTTATCCTTACCACTATTTTTCAAAAAAAAAAAAAAGTTTGAATGGCACATAAATATATATTTTTAGTTTGAATTAACAATATTTCAGTTTTAGTTGCTTGGAACTGGAAAATGAGTTACATGCTTGCAACTCACCTCAAATCAAGGCCTGCCAATATAATGGAACTTTTAAATAAGCTATTTAAAAACTGTTGTTTTTATAGAGCATGATCAGTTACTGAATTTTCCTTTGTACTTCTAGATTCAAAAAGGTGCAACTTTTGTAAAGGTTGATAAGCTTGATATCATGAAGGATAATTCACCAGCGTTATCTTTCCTAGGTATGCTATCTAAACATGCATAATTTCTACTGTTATAGTCTTTTTTGTTGGCTTCATATGTTAATTATTGGCAGCAAAGGCTTATTGGAGCACATGTTTCCTATGTAGATGATGGTGGTGGAATGGATCCTGAATCAATACGAAAATGCATGAGCTTGGGTTATTCCTCTAAGAAGTCAAAGACAACAATTGGACAATGTAATTGAATTTATTTTTTTTCATTTCCTTTTCCGGATATGACCTAAAGAAGTATAATTACATTAATAATTTTCATAATGCATATATGTTTCTAGCTTTTAAAGATACATGTTATTGGTGGGATAACCAGTTATATTGTTATATCTTTACATGGTTATTTCATTTTTTTCTACTTCTCTATCTTTTAGTCCAATATGTAGGTTTGTAAACCAGTCACCTAAATGTCAGAGCAATTAAGTTTTCCTTCCTTGTTATAGGATGAAAAAAAATGAAAGAAGGATCTACAGAGCGATTTCATAACACATTCATCCCTCTTTTTCTATCATGATTGCAAGTTCCTAGAAGATATACTTGTGCTATTAAGTTGCTTGTCTATTATTGTTGCCTTCTTCTATCAAGTATTTCCTTTTATTTCTTTTTGGTGAATGTGGTTGGTTAGTCATGATGAAACTTAAATTATTTCTTTATAAATAATATAACATCTTGTTTTGTTCTAGATGGCAATGGATTCAAGACTAGTACTATGAGACTAGGTGCTGATGCTATTGTTTTCAGTCGGGCAACGTGTTCAAGGTACATTTCCAGCCTTTATATATTGGTTTGTGTGATTGGATTTTAATTATTTTGAATTTTCTTTCTTTTTTTTGGTTTTTGTTTTGAATTGGTTGTACATGCTTCATCCTTCGGAAGTTAATTATTCACTTGAACTTATGGGAAGATTTGATGAGGTATGTGTGGGTGCAATGGTATCCATAGTGAGCTAGTAGATTGTTGACAATCATACGTGCTTGAAGGTGGGGATTACTGATTATCCAATATGTTAATTATTTTGTGCAGAAGGCCATTTCTGACATGATTTGCATCCATTTAAAATGACTACTTATATATAATTGGTATCAAAGCTGCGGTTTGGCTGGGACCAGTTTTGTTGTAGTGTAGGTGTGGTGTCTCCCACGTTTTCTTGCTCTTTCTGTGGAATAAGCTTCTGATTCACTGGCACACTTGTTTGAGCTGCAATTATACACTGTTTTGTATCCTAATGTCAAAGACGAGTGGCTATAAACAAAAAGGAAAATTTGTTAATGTGTGGTGAGTGGTGATAGGTGAAAGATTTACTAGGTTTGGTGAGTAGACCTTACGACTTAATCTTTTGGAAGATGGTAATCAACTAGTGTATATCGGCCAAGAAGCACGTACTGGTATCCAGCATGTTTATAGTACTAGAATGCATGCTGGATGGTGGGAAACATATTCCGAAATGACACATTTCGACTCAACTTGCGTTGAAACAGCACAACCAATTTTTCAAATTCTTTTTTGGCTAAACATTTGTGTTTTGGCAATTGTTTTTGCCCCAAATAACCTAGACTACACATTCGAGCCAGCCCCAACCTCAAGAGATGCTTCCTCCTTTCTATTCTGCAGCTTCTAAAGCAGAAGGTAGTATCGTAGCTCTCACCTACGTTCAGGAGAGAATGGTGTAAGCCAGTTTGATGCCATCAACCACTGTCATTGACTGCCAGCCCCACGCCATTGAAGCGCAAAAACATGCTGCCCATTCCTTAACTTCCTCCTCTTAGTACCAACCTGTACACTTAAAGCAGTTTTGTGGATCATTCCAATATTCTTTATTCTATCACAGAAAGCTTACTTATGAGGAGAGATATTGGAGCCCACATTGCCAAACCCACCAATGCTGTCGGGACATAGTGAGCATCTTGTTGAGGATAGATATTGGAGCCAATATTATTAATTGCAGATGGCGGCAAGGTAAAAACCCACCATACATATATGGTGGATGGCGTTGCGGCCAATGGCGAAAGCATGACAGTCATATAAAAAAATATAAAATATAAAATATATGCAATATGCAATTATGCATAAAATATACTAAAAAAACTCTGCTAATATAAATAAGAAAAACTAGTAACTCATATCAAGAACAATAAATTAGAAACATATTCTAGGAAACAAAATTCACCAAAACTGTCACAAACTTAAGGGAAAAAACACAGGCAAAAAGCAATATAGTTTTGAAACTGGTGGTTAAGAAATTATAGTTCATGCATTTTTTTATCATTATCAACGCATTCATTATTCTAGTAAGTAAATTGCCTAAATCATGTTTGGACTACATGACCAGATATTGACACATAAACGCCAACAACCAAAGCCTTTTCCCACTAGGTGAGATCGGCTACATGGATTAAATGATCGCCATTGTGTTCTGTCATAAACTATATCTTCAAAAAGGCTATTTAGTTCTAAGTCCTTTTTAATGATTTCCCTTTTAATTTTTCTTGGTCTCTCTCTGCCTCTAACTATTGGACTATTGATGCAGGAGCAGTAGAAAAGAAATTAAATAAAAGTGGGGTTATCTTTTAATTTCAAGATATTTTAGTTAATTTTCGTGGCTTTTGTTTTCGCACAGCTATAAGACCCGCGATGTTGTATGGTACTGAATGTTGGGTGGTAAAAAGGCAGCAATAGCATAAGATCAGTGTCGAGGAGATGAGGATGTTGTGCTGGATGTGTGGCCATACAAGACAAGATAGGATTAGGAATGAATGCATTAGAGAGAAAGCCGGGGTAGCACCTATTGTGGAAAAAAGGGTAGAATCTCGCCTTAGGTAGTTTGGACATGTAAGGAGAAGACCCTCAGAAGCCCTAGTAAGAAGAGTAGATCAAGTGGAGGATAGTCCAATAGCTAGAGGTAGAGGGAGACCAAGAAAGACTATAGGTGAAACAATTAAAAAAGATTTGGATTTGAATGACTTTTCTGAAGACTTGGTTTATGATAAGGTATAATGGCGTCATTTGATCTATGTAGCCGACCCCACCTAGTGGGAAAAGGCTTGGTTGTTGTTTGTGGCTTCTGTTTATGGGTAGTATTTTGGGTCATATTTATGTTAATTAAGTGTTTAAGTGTCTTATTTGTAAGGCCCAAGAGCTCCTAATAGACTTGGGTTAGTTGTAAGTGTTATGGTTTTGCATTTTGGGAGTTGTTTTCTTGTAACTTGCTTTTTAGTAAGTTGTTCCTAGAAAGTTGTAGTTCAATAATTGTAGTTTGGAGTTACTAAGCTAGAAGGTCATGAAGTCTAAAAGGTCTTAGCTTGTACTATAAAAGCAAGACCTCAACCTTTGTATGGCATGTCCTTTTATTTGAATATTAAACTCAAGAATTATCAAGAAGAATCTTCTTCTTTCCTGGTTTGTTACTGATAAGAATTCCAGGGGGAGACCGGTGCTGACTAAGGTATATTCTAGAGGTATATTCTAGAAGGGGACAACCAAGTATAGGGGATTTGGGCCCTAAAAGTGAGAAAACAAACAAGGCTTTAGCTGTAACTAATTGATGAGCTGGTAGAGATAGAGAGAGGTGAGGATTTTGTTGAGAGTGAGTGGGCATATATTTGTGGGTTGGTTAGCATACGTGAGGTAGACAAGTTTTGGCATGGGATTTGGGGGGCCTAGACACCCTATACTTGTCTAGCATTTTCTTTCTTCTTGTATTTAGTTTCCATTCTAGAAATACATATCAGAGCTAGATATCTTATTGATATTTGCTCATTATCCATTATATTTGTGTTTCTACAATTCTGAATTTCTGGGTTCTATCAGTTACACCAGAAGAACCAGCCATTGGTTGTGTTAACTTATTCTTCTCTCAATCCCTCTCTATTCCTTGGTAGAATCCTATCTAGACTCCTTCCCCTACATCAGCTATCCTCCATCTGATCTACACTTTATTGGAGCTTCTAATGGTCTTCTCTTTACATGGCCAAACCACCTAAGGCGAGATTTTACCATCTTTTCCTCAATAGGTGCTATCTTATCTTGTATGTCCATTTATCCATCGCAACATCTTCATCTTTGCAACACTAAGCTTATGCTTTTGCTGGCCCTTTATCACTCAACATTAAGTACCATAAAGCATCACCTGTCTTATAGCTATGTGGTAAAATTTTCCTTTAAGCTTGAGAGACACCTTTCGATTGCAAATAACACCCAAATCACCTCTCCATTTCAACCAACCAACTTGAATCCTATGGTTTACATCTCCCTTTCTGTTTCTTCATCATTTTTTATGATAGATTCAAGATACCTAAATCGTGTGACTTGTGGTATGGTATGATTACCAATTTTCACTTCTAAGTAAGTGTTAACATGCTTCTTGCTATACTTACAATCCATATACTCCATTTTACTTCTACTTGAATGTGCTTCCAATGCTTGTCTCTACAACTCTAGCTTACCATTAATTTCCTCTCTCGATTCACCCATTAGGATTATGTCATTAGCAAAAAATATGCACTGTGGCATTGGCTCTGGATATGTTCAGTAAGCACATCCAAAACTATAGTAAAAAGATAAGGGCTCAAAGCTGACTATTGGTGTAATCCTATAGTTATAGGAAAATCTTCTGTGACCCCACCATGTGTTTGCACACTAGTTTTATCCCCATCATTACGTATCTTTGATTGCTTGAATGTAAGTGATACTAACTCCTTTCTTCTCTAGAGCCTTCCATAAGGTCTCTCTTGGCACCTTATCATAAGCTTTTTCCAAATCAATGAAAACCATAGATCCTTTTGCTTCCTCCAATACCTCCCCATCAATTTTCGTAGAAGGTATATTGCTTCCATGGTTGACCTGCCCAACATAAACCCGAATTGGTTCTCTAAAATATGAGTCTCTTGTCTTAATCTCCTTTTTGTTACCCTTTCCCTTAATTTCATAGTATGACTCATGAGCTTAATCCCTTTATAGTTAGCACAATCTTGTATATCTCCCTTGTTCTAATAAATAGGAATCAAAATGCTTCTCCTCAATTCATCTGGTATTTTCTTCGATCTCATTATTTCCTTAAACAACTTCATGAGCTAGATTATACCTTCCTCCTCTAAACACTTCCAAACTTAATTAGGTATATTATCTGCTCCAGCTACTTTACCATTGTCCATTCTCTTTAAGGCTTCTTTTACTTCAAACTCTCGGATTCTACCATAGAAGGTATAAGTTTGGAATTCCTCTCTAGTGTTTAAAATATCTGAGTCCAATAATATTGCATGTCCTTCATTAAATAACTTGTGAAAATAACCCGTCCTCCTTTCCTTGATATCTTGTCCCGTAAACAAAACATTACCCTCTTCGTTCTTAATGCATTTCACTTGATCCAAGTCTTTTGATTTCCTTCCTCTTCTTTTAGCAAGCCTATAAATATGTTTTCCCATGTCTTTGGTACCTATAGATTGGTATAGCCCCTTGTAAGCTTTAGCTTTCGCCTCGCTAGCTGGCTTCATAGCTACCTTATATTTTCCCTAGTTTTTAGCATTCTTACACAAGTGCCAAGCTTTATAGCACTCTCTTTTAACTCTAACCTTCTCTTGTATACTTGCTTCCCACCCCCAAAACTCTTTATCCCTAGTTGAAAGCCTTTTGATTTAGCCATCTCTTCCCACCAAGAAATTGACACGTAATACAACAACAATCAAAGCCTTTTCCCACTAGGTGGGGTTGCCTACATGGATCAAACGATGCCACTGTTTTCTATCAAAAACCAAATCTTCCGATAGGCCATTTACGACTAAATCCTTTTCTTGGTCTTCCTCTCCCTCCAATTATGGGGCTATCCTCCATCTGATAAACTTTTCTAACTGGGGCTTCTATTATTATTCTTCTCATATGTTCAAACCATCTGAAGTGCGATTCTACAATCTTTTCCTCAATAGGTGTCACTCCTACTTTCCCTCTAATATATTCTTTGCCGATCTTATCTTTTCTTGTATCCCCACTCATCCAACACGACATTATCATCTCTGCCACACTTATCTTATACTTTTGTTGGCACTTTATTGACCAGCATTTAGTACCATAAAGCATTGCTGTTCTTATGGCTGTGCGGTAGAATTTTCCTTGTAGCTTGATAGGTACCTTTCGACCACAAATAACACCAGAAGCATTCCTTCATTTCATCCACCCAGCTTGGATCTTATGATTTACATCTCCCTCTAGTTCTCCATCACTTTGTATAATAGATCCAAGGTATCTAAACTGTGTGACTTATGGTGTGGTGTGATCTTCAATGATTTGAAAAAAAGAAAGCTGAAAGTTGATATGGTGACACATGGGTCACAGCAAGAGCAAAGGGAGGCAGCACATGGAAAATAGAAGTGTGGTTTGATTTGCATAAGACAAAAGAGAAAAGAAACAAAGAAACAAAGGCTGAGTTTGCTGGAGAGATTAGAGTTCGTTCAAGACAGAGCGAGAACTAGAGTTTTGCAGAGACAGATAAAGAAGCAGACTTCGTTGGAAAATCTGAGAGATGGGAAAACAAGAACTCTTATGGTGAAACGACAATAGAGGAGCAACTGCTTCTGTGATGGCCATGGTTTGCACAGAGAGAGAGAGAGAATAGTGGGTCTCAATTGCAAGTAAAATAAATTGAAAAGAAAAAAAGATGGAAGAAGTGATGCACGACAGAGAATGACCTTACCTAAATAAATGGATGCTGCCACACTTGATAGACCCACTCATCGGAGATGGAGAGAGAATAGAGTTAGAGACGGAGAACATAGGTGTCGCATACTCAAAGGAGGGTTTTCTCCTCTGTTGTAAGTTGGATACAAGGGCAAATGAGAGATTTCTCCCTTTCCATATGCCATTTGTTAGAGCTCCGAAAAGAATTCCGGTATAGTAGTGTTATTTAATGAGAAAGATGAGCTACTAGAGCTCCTACAGCAGGAAAGATATAACCAGAGCCTAGAGCTCCTATTCCAGAGAGATACTCTCCTAACAGTCTCTTTACAAGAAGTGCCTGAATGAATTCCCCCTTTCCTTCCAGACCTATTAAGTCATGATGCTAACCGAATTCCCCCCTACAAATGCGGTAACCATATGCCAGGTCACTAACTAATTCCCTCTCTCCTTTGGACCCATTTGCTTCCTTCTAGAATATACCCTCCATATGATGGGCTTCTTTGGATTCATATCCAACACTTGATCCAATTCCTGCCCACTATCAACATTGGACCCGAGGGTCCTATCATTGCCTCCTCCTGGAAAATCAGCCTTGTCCTCAAGGCTAAAATGAGGAAACTGACTTTTGAGAACAAGATCATCTTCCCAAGTTGTCTTCAATAGCTCTACCTCTCCACTTGATCAACCATTGCTTAACTGTTCTTCCAGCAACATGAACCTCCCTACTAGCCAATACACTTTCTGGTTCTTCAGCCTCATTCCACTCTACTTCCATGCCTTCGGGTAAAGTAGCTTCAACAGAATAGTCTCCAATTGCCTTTTTGAGTTGAGAAGCATGAAATACAGGATGAATTCTAGAGGACTCTGGCAGTTTGAGCTTGTAAGAAACTGCTCCCAGTTTTTCCAGAATGGGGAATGGACCAAAATATCCGGGGGCCGCTTTTGGTTGATCTTTTTGGCCATTGTTTGCTGTCTATGGGGTCTGAGCTTGAGGAAAACCAACTCCCTCACTGAAAATTCCTGATCCTTCCTTTTACTATCGGCATATTTCTTCATTTGCTCTTGTGCCTTGGTTAAATGATGTTTCAATTGTCTCGAGGCCTTATCACGGTCTAACAACTCGGATGCTACTGCTTCCACCTTAGTTTCTCCTTGTAAAAACCTCACCAAAGTGGGTGGCTTCCTTCCATACACCACCTCAAATGGAGTGGTTCCAGTTGACACATGGAAGGTGGTGTTGTACCACAATTCAGCCCAAGGAACCCAGTAAGACCAGTTCTTTGGTTGTTCTGCTGCGAAACATCGCAGATAGGACTCCAAGCATCGATTAACAACCTCGGTTTGTCCGTCCGTTTCTAGGTGATATGAAGAACTCATTTTGAGCATAGTCCCTTGTAGTCGAAATAATTCCTTCCAAAATAGACTAATAAAAAGGGGATCACGGTCACTAACCATAGTTTGTGGCACTCCATGTAGACGCACTATTTCCTTGGCAAACAGCTCCGCGATTTTCCTTGCTGTATAGGGATGCTTTAGGAGAATAAAGTGTCCATATTTGGAAAGCCGATCAACCACCACTAGTATTGCCTCAAACCCTTTTGACTTCGGTAGACCAGTAATGAAGTCTAGGGAGATATCTTCCCAAATCTGATTTGGGATTGGCAATGGCTGTAACAAACCAGAAGGAGAGGATGCTGAGTATTTTTGTCTTTGGCACACGTCACAACTTCTCACAAAGTCCTGGATACAAGTTACCAGCAATCCTTCTATAAGTTCTCAGAAATCCAGAATGGCCCCCTGCGGGGAGGAGTGGAATTCCTTTAAGAGTAGGGGTATGTAGGATGAAGTTGAAGAGATGACCAACCTGTTTTTGTAGAGTAAAATGCCCTGATTCCAACAGAAACCAGGTCTGGACCCGGAATCACGTACCAAGTCAGCAATTACTTGTTTAAAAAAAAAATCATCTTGCACTTCTTGCTGACCTTGCAACCAAGTAGGGAACGAGACATACACTCTTAATTCCCCTTCCTCATAGATTCTGGACAAGGCATCTGCAACTTTATTTTCGGGCCCGGGTTTGTAGACTACCTCAAAATGATAGCCCAACAGTTTGGCTATCCAACTCTGCTGGTCTGCCATGGTGATCCTTTGTTGTAACAGGTGACGGAGACTTTTTTGATCCGAATAGACCACGAAATTCCTCCCCAATAAATATGGTTGCCAATGCTGGACAGCCAACACCAAAGCCATCAATTCCTTCTCGTAAGCAGACTTAGCCAGGTTATTCTCGGAGAGTGCTTTGCTGAAAAAAGCTATTGGCTTCCCCTTTTGCATTAAAACTACCCCGACACCTCTACCGGAAGCATCACACTCTATTTTGAAGGGTTGCGAAAAATTGGGTAATGTCAACACCGGAGAGGTGGTCATTACTCTCTTTAATTCTTCGAATGCCTTAATTGCCCCGGGTCCCCAATGAAATCCTTCCTTCTTAGTCAGCTCAGTAAGTGGTTTGGCGATCTTATCATAATCCGCAATGAACTTCCGATAGTAGCCCGTGAGTCCCAAGAACCCCCTTACTCCTTTGACATTGAGGAATCGGCCATTCAAGGACACTTTTTACTTTTGCAAGATCCACTGCCACTCCCTAACCAGAGATGATATAGCCCAAATATTCCACCTGGCGGCTGCCAAAACTACACTTCTTTTCATTAGCCACAAAATGATTTTTTTGTAATACCTCAAGAACCCAAGAAAGATGGACTAGGTGAGTCGCCCAATCAGCACTGTACACTAAGATGTCATCAAAAAACACAAGCACAAATTTCCGGAGATATGGTTTGAAAATTTGATTCATGGTGGACTGGAAGGTTGCCGGAGCATTGGTCAATCCGAAGGGCATGACCAAGTACTCTTAGTGTCCTTCATGTGTCCGGAACGCTGTCTTGTGAACATCCTCCTTCTTAACTCTAATTTGATGATAGCCTGACTTGAGATCCAACTTTGAAAAATACGATGCTCCATGTAATTCATCCAAGAACTCATCAACCACTGGAATTGGATACTTATCAGGCACAGTCACCTTATTAAGTTCTCTATAGTCAACACACATGCACCATGATGAATCTTTTTTCTTCACCAATATCACTGGACTGGAAAAAGCACTGGAACTGTGCTTTGATAATTCCCTGCCTTAGCATATCCTGCACCTGCTTCTCAATCTCATCTTTATGAAGATGAGGATATCTATAAGGGCGAACACTAACAGGGCCAGCTCCTTTCTGTAATACAATCGAATGGGCGATGTCTCTTTCCGGAGCAAACCTGTTGTCTCCTTAAAAACTTCAGAGAATCGGGTTAGTAATTGTTGAAGCTCTGTTTGTTGTAGAGGTAAGAGTCCCTGTTCTGGTACAACCTCAGCTTCGCCATTTACCCCTTCCAAAAGACTGTGGAGTGAGACTGGTTCCCGCTGAATTTTCCAACTTTTCTTGGCTTGACCCTGCAATTCCACTGTCCGTCCTTCCCATTGGAAACTCATGGTCATATCCTTCCAATCCATCATAACCTTCCCTAATTTTTTTAACCACGTCACTCCGAGAATCATGTCGATACCACCCAAATCCAGTCCATAAGCATCAACCGTGGCTGTAAACTTCTCGAATTGGAGTTTCAGCTCGGAGCACTTCCCTGTCATGGTCACCCGTTGGCCATCGCCTAACCGAATACCCATCACCTGGATCAGAGATACTGTCATCCCTAACGCCATCGTGACTTGTGGCGAGATGAAGTTGTGGCTTGCCCCACTATCTACAAGGACCAAAACCGAGACTCCTTGCAATTTGCCCTCCAACCGCATGGTTGTTATTTTGGTCACCGTTGGTTCAGTGAAACCAAAAAGTCCCATGGTCTTGCAATCAAGCGTTGCTTCCTCTGTCTCTTCATCCACCTCGATGGCAATAATCTCACCTTCTTCGTTCACCGCCTCGTCGTCCCCCAAGATCAAGAGTCGCAGCTGCTTCTCAGGACACTGATGTAAGGGATGGTACCGATCCCCACATCGGAAACACAGGCCCCGCGCTTTTGCGATCCATGAGTTCCGAGTACGGGAGATGCTTGATTCCCTGATTCCTTTCACCATTCCCTTTTCCTCCCTCTTCACGATGGGGACGATTAGGAATAGCAGAGGGAGCCCTTCGCGTTTGGGCGCCTCCTGATGGCCCAAACCCATGGTGTGTTTGAATTGGGCCTAAGTGGTGGGTTGGCCCAATTTTGTTTCTCCCATGGGGCCCCTGTTCCTGCTCCCTGCTTCCAGTGCCTCCTCTAAAATGTCTTGAGGAGCTGAAACGTGAACTCCCCATTCCACGCATCTCTATCTCTATGTCATGAGCCAATTTCATCGCCTGAGCTCTATTACGAGGGTTAAAGGTTCGAACCCTGAGGCGTAACTCCTGGCGAAGTGCCCCCATAAAGTATCCCAAATATTGCTCTTCTGGGAGACGACCAACCTGTGATGAAATATACTCAAAGTCAGCGATATATTCTTCTACATTCCCAGTTTGTTGAAGGTCAGTCAGCTCCTCGAATGGATTATCATTCCTCCTTCCCCCATACCTTTCGATCAGAGCTTGCTTCAGTTTGGGCCACGTTAAGTCATCTTCAGTTTCATTCAACAAGTTAAACCAGTGGATGGTGGATCCCTCCATACTCAGCTTTGCCAATTTCACCTTAACCTCCTCAGATGACTCTTGCACCTCGAAATAAGTCTCCGCCCGTGTTATCCATCCCACTGGGTCGGTTCCATTAAATGAGGGAAGTTCTACCTTCTTAGCCACCATTCGATACTCTGCCAAGGAGTCTACGTTAGAGAATGAAGCACCTCCTCCACCACTGTCCTCTTCCTCTGTAGAACGACGACCCAACAGTCTCGCCATTTCTGACAGCATAGCTTGGCAAAACTCAGTTAAGGATTGCCTGACTGAATCCTCCAGCGTAGTCATCCTGGCCTCTAATGCTTCTACTCTGTCGACCATCTTCGGTGGCATGGGCAACCCCGCTCTCACTGGCTCCCTCCTCGAGAATCCGGCAGGTTGGACCAATGTTAGAGCTCCGAAAAGAATTCCGGCATAGTAGTGTTATTTAATGAGAAAGATGAGCTACTAGAGCTCCTACAGCAGGAAAGATATAACCAGAGCCTAGAGCTCCTATTCCAGAGAGATACTCTCCTAACATTCTCTTTACAAGAAATGCCTGAATGAATTCCCCCTTTCCTTCCAGACCTATTAAGTCATGATGCTAACCCAATTCCCCCCTACAAATGCGGTAACCATATGCCAGGTCACTAACTAATTCCCTCTCTCCTTTGGACCCACTTGCTTCCTTCTAGAATATACCCTCCATATGATGGGCTTCTTTGGATTCATATCCAACACTTGATCCAATTCCTGCCCACTATCAACACTAGACCCGAGGGTCCTATCACCATTTTACTCATGGCATCGCCATTGCATAGCCACCATGCCATGACATTTGTATGGTGTTTTCTACAAATTTTGCCACCGCCAACCGTAATGGTGCTGTGATGGCCGCTTTTTAATAACACTGATTTGACCTAGTGAATTTGTGAGTGCATTGAGCATTCTTTTTGTGTCTGCAAGTGACACTTGTGTGCCTGAAGATATTCATATACTTGTAGTTGAGAATGTCTGAAGCTAATAGTAGTTCTAACTGTATAATTAGTAAATTTGTTGATGGTAAACAAAAATATGCCAGTTCTTTTTGAGCTTACGTGACAAAAGATGAAACCCATCTTGTTGGGGGTTGGGGTGGGTAAATTGGTTGGTTATGTAATTATTGTGAAACACATTGTACATATACTCGAGCAAGGGCTTATTTATTAGGAATTGCTAGTTATGGATATGAGAAATGTGAGAAAGTGAATGCAAAATACCTACCTTAAATATAAAAAATTGTTGAGTGTGTTGAAGAGGCATTATGATTCATACATGTTCCCCTTCCTCCTTCACCCAATAACTAATCAATTGAATAATCATAACCAATTTTTAAGCCTAGACCTAGTCAAGGAATTAGAAATAAAAGAAGGGAAACTAATTCTCCTTTAGAGAGAGCTTTCGACATAGGGGCTAGAGAACAACTAAAGTTTGAAATTGCTAGGATGTTTTATTTAGCTGGTTTGCCTTTTAATCTTGCATGTAATCCTTATTATATTAGTTTGTATCAATTTGGTGCACATAATTCTATTGTTAGTCTTATTCCTCTTGGTTACTATGTACTAAGAACTACGTTGTTTTGAAGGGAATGAACAAATGTTGATAGGTTACTTGAATCACTTAAAGGGACTTGGGAGTGAAAATAGAGTAAATATAGTATTGGATGGATGTATAGATGCACAAATGCAGTCACTTCTTAATTTCATTTTTGGTTCTAATAGGGTCCTATGTTTCTAAATGTAACATGGTTCTTAGGAGTATAAAGACGGACACAACATAGCAGGCTTGATTAGAGAAGTTGGACAAAAAATTGTTGTCCAAATTATTACTGATAGTAAGGCAGCTGGTTCTTATTTAAAATGACTATTTTCACATTTTTTGGGCACCTTGTGTGATGCACACACAATCTTATTATGAAAATATTTTTGCAGCTAGGAACTGCTATTTGGTCACTTTAGTTAGTCATGAAGTCGTTTTTATTTGAAATTTGTCATCAACTATTATATGTGGCTAGCTAAGAATTTTTTATTCTAAAATTGTTTTCTATTTCTAAGAGAAGGCTTATTATCTTAATCTCTTCAGCATAACTATTGTGGGAGAAACCTTGTCTAGACAGTAGAAAGTGATTTAAGAGTTACAAATTCATTGAATATTGCCAGTCCCATGGAATGGTTCGTGACAAAAATTCTAATAAAAACAATATCTTCACTAACTAAAGTTAACAACCTCATTTCTCTATATGAGCCTAGCTCGACAAATATTTTTTATAGCAAGATTGAGTGTGTGCACTACACAATGGGTCCAAAAAATGTGAGGACAGTCCTTTTCAATAAGGAGGCAAGCTACCTTACACATTGTGGCATTATTGGTGATAATTTGGACAACATTTCTTAGTACAAACTCTAAAATAGTGGATTTAATCAGCCAGCTATTTATTGTCTTTCTTTGTACTCTTTAGAACCATCAACAACCTTTAGAAACAAAGGACTCCTAATTAGAATCATCCATAAAATTAATTAGTGGCACTAGAAAGGAAGAATATTGGGGAATAATAATTTCATTCATTGAGTATACTTTTATACAATTACAGCCTAACTAAAAAAGGAAGCAATATCACTAATTCTAGGAAGCAAATAACTGCTAACGAAACTTTCCTAAATATATAGATTTGACACCTAGCTAATAATACAATTACAGATATACATAGATTCTTTCCCAAAACAGTTCCGACAGTTTCGATTTTTCTACACTCCCTCTCAAGCTGGCTTAACAATATCTTTCATAGTCAGCTTGCTTACTAGAAAATTGAATTGTTTTTTAGGTAGTCCCTTAGTGAGCAAATCAGCTACTTGATCTGCAGTCGGAACATAGGTCATGCAGACCAAACTGCCTTATATTTTTTCTTTAATAAAGTGCTTATCCACTTCAACGTGCTTTGTGCGATTATGGAGAACTGGATTATGAGCAATAGAAATAGCAGCCTTTTATTATCACAATACAATTTCATAGGTAGAACTTCAGACGCTTTCAACTTCTCTAGTATTTTCTTGATCCACATTACTTCACAAATACCAAGGGCAACTGCCCTGAACTCAACCTCTGCACTACTCCTTGCAACAACATTCTGCTTCTTACTACGCCAAGTTACTAAGTTACTGCCAACATAAGTACAGTACCTCGAAGTTGATCTTCTATCAATTATACTCCTAGCCCAATTTGCATTGGTATAGGCCTTAATCTGAAGATGCCCTCGGGATTTAAAGAGAAGTCCTTTGCCTGGTGTCCCCTTTAGATACCTTAGAATCTTGAAGACAACCTTAGAATGCTCAGAGCCGGGTGAGTGCATAAATTGGCTAACTGCACTAACAGAAAAAGCTATATCAGGGCGTGTGTGTGACAGATAAATAAGTCTGCCAACAAGTCTTTGATATTGCTCCTTATCCTTTACATCTTTATCTTTAGCGGGTTGCAGCTTTACATTTGGTTTCATGGGAGTTTCTGTTGGTTTGCAACCCATCATGCTTGTTTCCTCAAGTAAATCAAGTACATACTTACGTTGATTTACAATGATTCCTTCCTTAGACCTTGCGAACTCCATTCCAAGAAAGTATTTTAACACTCCCAGGTCTTTGATTTCAAATTCCTCGGCTAATCTCCTCTTTAGTTTATCCATTTCACCACAACCATCTCCTGCCAAGATAATATCATCAACATAAACAATTAAGATGGCAACTTTACCTTCCCTTGAATGCTTGTAAAACATGGTGTGATCTGCTTGACTTTGTACAAATCCGTACCTCCTCACTACATTGCCAAAACGTTCAAACCACGCCCTAGGTGATTGCTTGAGTCCATACAAGGATTTTTTCAGTCTACAGACTTTTCCAATCCCAAGTTTTTCCTCAAATCCCGGTGGTAGGTTCATAAACACCTCTTCTTCCAGGTCACCGTTGAGAAAAACATTTTTTACATCAAGTTGAAATAGAGACCAGTTAGAATTTACAGCAAGGGTCAACAAGACCCGAATTGTATTTATCTTCGCAACAGGGGCAAAAGTTTCTTGGTAATCTATTCCATAGGTCTGAGTAAAGCCTTTTGCTACTAGTCTGGCTTTATACCTTTCTATACTACCATCAGCCTTACTTTTGACTGTGAACACCCATTTGCACCCCACAACCTTCTTCTCACTAGATAACTCAACCACCTCCCACGTACCATTCTTCCTCAATGCCTCCATTTCTTCAAGCACAATTGATCTCCAATACGGTTCATCTAATGCCTCCTTAATATTTCTAGGAATTACAAGTTTTGAAATTTTTGTAGTAAAAGCTCTATACTTGGCAGAAAGGTTGTTATAGGAGATGTATTTTTGCAATAGGATGTCTAGTGCAAGTTCGGGTTCCTTTCCTTAAGGCAATGGGAAGGTCAAGGTCTGTTTCTTGGATAACAGGTACAAGGTTCAGATTAGATTTATTAGAATTTGGAATACAAGATAAGGAAGGTGGAGAATTACCTGATGTATTTGGATGGACTTGACTCAAGAACTCCTCATGGTCATGTGCTGAGGGGATCAAAGGGTCTTTACTTCTTTCAAGGATATTTTTCCTAAAATAAACCATAGGCTCAAGATTGGATCGATTTTTTTCAATCCGTAGTATTTCCATATCTGCAGACCAATGTCAGATTCAGTGCTCCCAAATTGGGTGATCGTAGTTTCCTTATCTATTTCAGTTGGGTAAAAAACTATTTGTGGTAAAGGTTCTGTTTCCCAAAAATTTGATTCTTCTAACTTCTCCCCTTGAATTAAATTTTTGCAAAAAAAAAGGCAGATTTTCCAAAAGGGTTGCATTCATGGTAATATGAAATTTCTTGGTCATTGGGTTAAAAATTTTGTAACCCTTTTTATTTGGAGCATATCCCAAAAAGACACATTTGTTTGCCCTTGGATCTAATTTGGACCGTGATCTCTTTGGAAGTTGCACATATGCAGGGCAACCAAAGACTTCTAATGGCAAATCTGAGTTTATGCGAGATTTTGGAAAAAAATTGTTTCAAACAGTTCAAAGGAGTGGTATATTGCAAAACTCTAGTAGACATCCTGTTAATCAAATATGATGCAGTTAAAACAACATCCCCCAAAAAATATTTTGGCAAGTTCATGTAAAACATCATAGCTCGAGCTACTTCTAAAAGGTATTTATTCTTTCACTCGGCTATTCCACTTTGTTCAGGAGTATCTGAACATGAGGATTGATGTAAAATTCCTTTCCCTTGTAAGATGGTTTCTAAAACTTGATTGTAGTACTCCGTTCCATTATCTGACCTTAAAATACTTATCTTTGTGTGAAATTGATTCTCTATCATATTGTAAAAGTCTTTAAATATTTTTTCAATTTCAGATTTTTCACGCATTAAATATACCCAACATAGACGAGTATGGTCGCCTATAAAGGTTACAAACCATTTTTTTCCTGAAATCGTGGTAACCCTTGAAGGCCCCCAAACATCACTATGGAAAAGATATAATAGTTTTGAAGGCTGATATGGTTTTGAAATATAACTTTTTCGCTGACTTTTTGCAATTAAACAACTTTCACATTTAAAAATCAGGGGGTCAATACTCTTAAATAAAGATGGAAGCAAATTTTTCAGATAAATAAAACTAGGATGGCCTAATGCCAAACCATTATTTGATCATAAGCAGACATAGAACTGATACTACTAAACACTTGATCAATTTTAGAACTAAGTAAATTATTCTCAAAATAATGAAGACCATTGATCATCCTAGCACTGCCAATCGTCGTCCCCGAGCTCCTGTCCTAAAAAACACAATGGGATTCAAAGAAGTTAACAGAACAATTAGAATCTTAAGTTTAGGGACATGGAGGATAGATTTCAGATTTATTCTGTCTGAAATTTGTATCAAACCTTTTCCTGCGATAGGAGAAAAACTACCATCTGCAACCTTGACCTTTTTGTTTCCAAGACAAGGTGTATAGGATTGAAACAGTTTAAATGAATTGATCATATGATCAGATGTTCCTGAATCTATTATCCATGGAGCAGAATTATTAATGCAACAAGATAGAGCTTTTAAATTATTACCTGTGTGTGCCATGGAAACATTAGGAGAATCAGATAACAACGAATTAAAGTGCTTGGTAACACTGTCCTCTCCTTGCCACATCTCGCCAATTTTGAGAGTTAATTCAAAGATCTGTGATTGATTTCCCAAATCAGAGTACATTTGGTTCACGTTCTCTCACAGCTTTTGTGCCGTTGAATAGCACATATAGTTAGAGCTAATATCCTCTTTCATAGAATTCACGAGCCACGTCATAGCCATGGAGTTTTGAGCATCCCATGTAGCGTAGGCTAGATCTGTCTCTGATGGAGCCTCCTTGTCACCTGTCAGATAGCCCATCATTCCACGCCTTCTAATATACATGTGAACGGCTTGTGACCAGCGCAAGGAATTATCCCCATTCAAGCAAATGGTTGTAATTTGAACAGGGTGGGAGTCTACGCTAGTCTTGACAGGGTTGGCTGTAGTTTGGGTAGTGTGTGGTGTAGTAGACTCTATTGACACATCAGACATGGTGAAAAAAAAGGAGTAGCAGAGAACGAAGGAGAGAATTTTTCAGGTCAAAACCTGCTCTGATACCAACTAGAAAGGAAGAATATTGGGGAATAATAATTTCATTCATTGAGTATACTTTTATACAATTATAGCCTAACTAAAAAAGGAAGCAATATCACTAACTCTAGGAAGCAAATAACTGCTAACGAAACTTTCCTAAATATACAGATTTGACACCTAGCTAATAATACAATTACAGATATACATGGATTCTTTCCCAAAACAGTTCTGACAGTTTCAATTTTTCTACAGTGGCTTCCTTTCTGCATCCGTCCATCCATCCATAACTATACTCACTCCTTTTTTTTAACTTCGAGTCCCTTCAATTGGTTCAAGTAATCAATCTCTCAGCTTTTGCCCTTTCCCATTCTAACAATGTAGTTGTTAGTGTATTGTAATAACTAGTGGGAATAATACAAGTAATAGAATTATTTGCTGCAAGTTGAGATGAATTAATATAATAAGGATTGGATGTAAGATTAAAAGGTAAACCGGCTGAATAAAACATCATCACTTTTTAAGATTTTAGCTGTGCTCTACTTCCTATGTTGAAAGCTCTTTTTAATTTAATTGCTCATATTTTGTTATCAATTCCTTGACTAGGTCTAAGCTGAAATATTGGTTCTGATGATTCATCTTATGTGTTCTGGGGTAAACGAGTAAGGGGAAGATATCTTGGTCTTCTTGCCTTTTTATCACACTCAACAATTTTCTGTCCAAGTATTTCACTTTCTCACATTTCTCAATTCCATAACTCACAATTCTTAAGTAAATAAACCCTCAATATAGTAAATGAACTAGTACAATGAGTTGGACAAAAATTACACAATTAACATCTTTTCCCACCATCACAACGACATGATTTCATCTTGTCACATAAGCCCAAAGAGGAGCAGCATATTTTTGTTTACCATTAATAACAAAATTACTCATTATATTGTTGGAACTACTATTAGCTTTAGATATTCTCAGAAGTAGATATATAAATATCTTCAAGCACAAGTACCACCTATAAATATGGTCATGAGAAGAATAGTCACCTTCTTGCTCAAAATCATTGAGCCTAGTCAACCCACGAAAAGAATGCTCTTTGCGCCCACAAATTCATTAACTCCAATGTCTCTCCTCCCCAAGATGCTCATTGTGCCTCAAGAAGTTTGGTGGGTTTGGCATTGTGGGCTGGACCATTCCAACTAACCAGTAGGCTTAATGTGATAGAATAGATAATATATTGGGAATGATCCTTAGAATTTGGGCTTGAAGTGTAGAGTGTTGGCACTAGGATGAGGAAGATACTTGAAGAACGAGGGTTGGTACTAGAAGGAGGAAGATACAGTCAGGTACCATCTCTATTAATGGTTTCTCCTAAAGTTTTTTTTTTTTTTTATCCTCTCCTGGTCTTCCCCTATCTTTCATTCATATTTTCTTTGATTTTAGTAACTTTTTTCCGCTGGAGTCTTTGTTGGTCTTCTCCTTATGTGACTAAACGACCTTTTGTCAGTTTTTGTCATCTTCTCCTTAATAGGTATTATTCCAACGTCTTGCCTAATATATGTTCATTACCAATCTTGTCTTTTCTTGTATGTCACTCATCTACCGTAACATTCTCATTCTCATCTCCATTACACTTATTCGTTGCTTTTGTTGGCATTTTACTGCCTAACTTTCAGTGATGCTCTATAGAGCATTGTTGGTCTTATAGCAGCCCGGTAGAATTTTCTTGAGTTTGATAGGCATCTTGTGATCAAGGGGTGCATGTAGAGGAATAAAGAAAACAAATATGTGGGCTATGGTTTATATTCACATAGTATTTTAGTTTGGTGTAGTTGTCTCTTTTTTAGTTTTCCTTTGATTTTGTTATGTGTAATAATGTGTCAGCATTCTTGACAGCGAA
Source organism: Ormosia emarginata (assembly GCA_029884605.1). NCBI lineage: Eukaryota > Viridiplantae > Streptophyta > Magnoliopsida > Fabales > Fabaceae > Ormosia > Ormosia emarginata. Next base: position 5,386,603 of record JAQQTP010000064.1, read on the forward strand.
TTTTCCATTCAAGCTTTTTCCTTTCTTGTGTCTTATTTATATGTAAAGTTCTTCGTTTTCTGGAATTAAATTTGTAAGTTTTAATAGTTGATGAGATTTTATTCTTTTAAATTCTTATTTTTTATGTCCTTCAGCCGGGCAACACAAAGTGTGGGTTTACTATCCTATACCTTTTTGCGGAGAACAGGGCAAGATGACGTAATTGTTCCAATGGTGATATTTTCTTTCTCAAATGTTCAAATATGTAACAATGAATGTTTTCTGCTTTCATATTTTTATATATTCAGTTTCATTCTCCTTGTAGATAGATTTTGACATATCTGGCCATTGGGCTGAGCCAATTATTTATAGCTCACAGGACGATTGGTCAGCTAACTTGAAAACAATTCTTGAATGGTCTCCCTTCACATCAAAGGAAGAGCTCATGCTTCAGGTTCATTTCATTCTACTGTAAATCCAAGGAAGTTTATCATTTAGAAATATCATAATTTTTTTTTTTGTATAAATATCTTATCATTTTTTGGTAATATTTCAAGTAGCTGATTTACCTGTGTGGAAGAGCTTAGCCCTGAGAAGGGTCATATGGGGTAATTTATCAGACAAATTTTCTAAAATGTGCACTCATTCACTGTGTATCTGTGAGCTTCCTCCATTGCTATGCAACTTTTTATTTTTTTGATAAAAATAGAAATTTCATTAAGATGAAGAGAAGAAATTACAATGAATTGGAGTATAAGGAATCCTCCGTTTGAAAGAGCAAAACACAAAACAACAAAGAAGAAAGAAAACATCAATGAAGCAAAGTTTCCTAATCCTCGACATATCTGTTAGGTAAACCCCCTCAAAAGACCATGTGCTTTATACCAAACAGAAGCCAAGGGCCTAATCTGATCCTAAATTAACTGTTAAGCCCTAAAACCTCCTTAAAGATAAGAGTTACACTAGATGCACCAAATTGTAGCTTAGATTCCACAGGACTTTAGCCTTTTCTACCAAAACCATATGCAACTTTTCTAAAACATGCTAAACTTTGGCATTATATGTCTATATGCTAGTCATGGAATTTCATTCATACGCATGTCCCATGATGTCTGTTGAAGTGAGAAATTTAGATCCGACTTTTTTTCTTTTTTCTTTTTAAGAAGAGAAATAATTAAACAGTTACTGTTACTGGCTCTAATTACATTTCTTAACTTTTTCTATTATGCCGACATCAATTCTCATTATAGTATAATGCCATAATCTGTCATCCCACTACCCTAAACACTAGCTTGTGCACCGCAACTAAATGTTGTATGCAATAAATTGAATGTAGTAGAGCCATTGATAGCACTTGTTTCTACATTCAGAAAGCTTGTAAGCTGTGGACTCCTTTTACTGATCAGTTTGTTTATACTTTTCAGTTTGATGATATAGGATCACATGGAACCAAAATTGTAATATATAATTTGTGGTTGAATGATGAAGGGGTATATGAGTTGAGTTTTGATGATGATGCAGAGGTATGTTGTATTTCCTTGTTGCTTTTTGAACTTTTTCATTTGGGGATTTGTTTTGAAAATGCATTTCAAATATTACTGTTGGAGGGAAAATATTCAAATATATCTTGGTTAGCATGCGTTGAAATTAGAAGGTTTAGCTAGGAAAAGAGGAAAAAAGAGAAAGGAGGCTCTCAATAAATAATATTGCATATTATATTGATATGGTGTTTTTGAAATACAAAGCACTAACACCTTTTTTTTTTACTAATTATTAGGTCAAGTACTAGTTTAGTACTTCAAGTACAACTCCAAGCGCATTGAAACGAAATGATTCTTAGCCATAATTAAATTAAATAAGTAAACAAATTAGGAAACACATAATTATGAAACAACTAAGATTGCTTCCTTAATTAGATGAATACTTGATTCCACAATATATTATGAAGAGCGTTTAAGATAGTCTAAAATATTTTAAGATATACTGAAGATATCTTGAGATATTCAAATAGTGTGAAATAAAAATAACATGATTAATTGTGGTCAAACCATTAAAATGTTATTTATATAATTCTGTCTGTCTTTTGTGAGGAGGCGTTTGTTATCTAGGTTTTGGAGTTGCGGCAAAATTAATAGGAAACATTTTCATATGTTTGGTTAATTATTGAAACTGCTCGATATTATACATCAGACATAGGGGGAGTTTGACAAATTAAAAAAAAAACAGGTTCACAAACCTATAAAATTAGATTGGTTTCAAATCATACCTAGGTCCACAACTTGAGTTTGTTAAGAGTGAAGAGAGAAAATAGAGACATGATGAAAATCGTTTGTTTCAATCACACAACGGAGACTGAATTATATAGAGTTATTGTAATAAATAGATAACAAAAAATCCTAATCAACCCACTTCAAAAAAGCTACATAGGCAACCGGAGATGCAGTTGGTTGGGCAGAGGGTTGCTTGGCCGGTACCCAGAGCAAAGTGGATCAAGCCGTGCTCAGAGTAGGGATAGTGGGAGAACCCAAAATCTTATTACGGTTGGCAGAAAATTCTTGAGGCAAATCGTACAAGTCCATGAGCATGAAGAATGTATTGCATTGCTCAAGTTCTTTTGCCAGAGTATCAGCAGGGGGCAACAACTCATTGAAATCATGGAGAGCACCATGAACCTTCCCCAAATAGGCCGACATAGGACCATTAAACTTCTGAGAAGCAACAACACTTATAAGGTTATGACAACCCCATATAGCCTTTGAGTGTCATTGGTGTAAAGAACTTTGGCTTGCTCCCAAACAAACTCACAGGTAATATGAGCGCGGAAGATCTGCTTGAGGGAGGGATGAATAGTGGATTTGATGACACTGCACAACTAGGCATCAATCTTTTTCCACTTGGCTTTGTTAGCCTCGAGCACAGACTCAAGCTTCGTGGTGAGGTGCTCTTCATAGCCTTGGCCTTTGAGTCACAATTTGATGTTTGAAGCCCAAGTATCATAGTTACTGCCATCCAATTTGTCAGCAGAGAGAGGGGCACTGGCGTAACTGGTGAAAACGGGAGGCGCAGCTTTTGAGGGGTCTTTAGAGCCATTTGAGGAGGTAGAACTAGCCATGGGTCAGAACACAAGGGGTAAAAAATGAAACCATAAGTACTTGAATGGGTCTGCGCGAGTGTACAAAGCCACACAAAGGTTAGTTGAGGGAGGTGAGCTTAGATTCAGGTAGAGGAGGCCAGGGCGAGTTGGACGAGACCTGCAACTGTCAGAAAGGTGGCTAGTGGCGCCAGAGAAAGAGGCGGCGTGTGGATCTGCTCCCTGAGAGCAATGGACGCGCGTGAGACGGTCGTCAAAGTTGCGCCTTGGGTGGTCAGCCAATATGAGGCTGGCGATGCGACTGGTGTGGCCGCCTGCTAGAAACGGTGACAACAGACGTGGCAGCGACGGGAAAAAGGAGAGAAGTCACGACAAATAGCAGCGGAGGAGATAGTGTTCACCTACAAACTGGAGTGGAAATACGGTTGGCTGGAAAAAATTTTAACCGGAGAGCAGTGGGCTTATCGAGCGTGCACGGTTCTAGGGTTGCCTTTCTTTAGGCTCTAGATACTATGTTAAACGCGAAGAGAGAAAAGAGAGACATATGATGAAAACTGTGTTTCAATACATAACAGAGTTATTGTAATAAATACAAATATTACAAAAAATCCTAATTACCATAATTACATGATTTGGTTATGATTTAGTTAACTTATGCAATGAATCTAGATACTATTTACATAGTTTTCAACATAGTTAGTTTAATGTCAAATATTATTTGGTGAATTGTTTTAAAAATTTCAAATAAAGTACAGTGATGAAGGGGGATAGTCAGAGAGAAATTAGGAATTGTTAATCCAAATAAAATTTGATTGGGTGAAAACACTTGAAGAAGAAGGGATCATTACTAAATTGTATGTCTAATCATACTACACATGATCTCTATATATAGATGTTAATATGAATTACAATTAATCACAGTGCTACAATCCTACAATCCTGATATCCTAATTGATTCTAATTGATATATACATGATATATTGTTATATTTAAAATATTCTAAACTATTCTATTGAAATAGAAGACAACTCTCTTCATATATATATATATTTTGATAAAAAAAGAAATATAAATAGATGAGAAGAAGAGAGTACAAAGAAAGAAGATAATGAATCCTCACTAAAAGAAAACTAAAAGAAACAACTAAAACCTATGCGGGAAAATCATGCACCAAGGCATGCCAATCCCTTTGCATGTCTACCAAAGAAACACCATTAAAAAGACCATGAGCAGAACACCAAAGGGAAGCCAAAAGGGTAACCCTATCCCAAATGAAGTCTAGAGTTATAAAAGAGTCCTTGAAGATTCTTGCATTCCTTTCCAACCAAATACACCAAAGAACAGCATAAACAGAGCATTGCCACAAAATCTTTGCTTCTTTACGAATACCAAAACCTCTGAACTTAGTAAGAAGAAAAAGATGCAAATCCGTCGGGCAAACCCAAGACTCTCCAAAGATCCCAAAAAGTCTATTCCAAAGATAATTAGCCGCAGAACAATGCAAAAAGAGATGAGCTCCTGATTCCAAATCTGAACCACACATAATACACATATTTGGAGACAAAGCAGTGAGAGGCCTGCGTTTCTGAAGCATGTCATGAGTGTTAAGCCTGTTAAGAACAGCAGTCCAGACAAAAGCTTTGACCTTTGTGGGAACTTTGGATTTCCAAATAGGTTTATTCAAAAGAAATCTATCCCTATTTTGAGATTGAGTCAAGAACTGATAATAAGATTTACAAGAGAAAACTCCTGAAGATTCAAGGGTCCAAGTTCTTGAATCAGGCACAAAAGAAAGACGAATAGAATCAATTAAAATTAGGAGAGACTCTAACTCACTAACTTCTCTATCATGCAAATTTCTAAAAAAACGGAAGTTGCAAGAGAAGTTATCATGAGAAAAAATTGGCAAATAGGGGCATTATGTAAAGAAGAAAGGCGAAATAGCCTTGGAAAAGCCTCAGAAAGAGGGACAGTACCAACCCAAATATCTTCCCAAAAATTAATACGAGAACCATCACCTAGATGCAAGGACAAGAGAGAAGTAAAGGAAGGAAGACCTTGAGAGATAAATTTCCAAGGACTAGCATGAGAAACTCTACTTGCAGAATTGGTATCCCACCCATTCGGATGCAAATCATATTTACGTCGAATAACATGATGCCATAAAGAAGAAGTTTGAAGAGGAAAACGCCAAAGCCACTTAGTTGCCAAAGCCTTGTTCTTGGACACCAAATTACCGATACCCAACCCTCCCTCCTTCTTAGGTCTACAACAAACCTCTCAACTAACAAGGTGGTCTCTACTAGAATCTCCCGCCCCCGACCAGAGGAAATTCCTCAGAACTCTCTAATTTCTGAGCCACACCCACAGGAATACGAAAAAGGGAGAGAAAATAGAGAGGGATACTAGACAAACAAGACTGAATAAGAATGATATGACCACCCAAAGAAAAAAAGGCACCCTTCCAACAATCTAACCGCTTAGAGATCTTTTTTCACCTAAAAAGACCATGGAAGGTTGAGCACAAAAAGGAACAGGAGGAGAGACAAGATCAATTGCAGAAAGAGAGTTTGAAAATTGAGGAAAAAAAAAGTGTTGATCACTCCCTGGATTAGACAACTCTTGACTCTGAACATAGTTATCCTTAATAGCATTAACATCAATTTCAAGACTAGAAGGAGACCCCTCATCCTCAGTTCCAAATCCTTGTTCAAAAAGTTCAGGAATTCCTGACAAGTCCAACTCAGGTTCAGGAAGATCATTGTCAATATTACTGCAGTTTGGAAGAAGTTGCTGCAAATTATGAATGAGCAAGCCACCCTCTTCAGAATCTTCCAAATAATAAATTGACTCTAAATCTTCACCTTCATCTTGAGAGGAGAAATTTGAGTCAGATGGAGAATCCTAAAAATCTAACACCCGAGTACCCTCCTGCTTATCCCCACCCTTTGATATCTCAGGTTGCATATCCGTCAAGGGAGAATGCTGAATAGGAACACACTCAACAACCTGAACAGTAGCGGACAGAGGAATAGGGGAAGAATCAATCTTAGTGGTTAGAGGAATAGGGGAAGAAACAACCTTAGCGGAAATGGCTGCACCCGAAGCTGTCATAGCACTCTCTGTTTCAACATGACCCGCTGAATCCAAACCACCCACAAGATTTTGCTCATTGCAACCATGTTGAGAACCTGGGAAAGGAGGAACTAGAAGGCTTGAGGAGTTTCCCGTCGCTGGCCTACTTGAGTTCACCTTAGGGACCCAAATCTGTCTGCACTTTACAATCCTTTCTCCAAACTGATAAGATGGTCCAGCTGCTGAAGTGGTTTAAGGATAAGGCAATTTTGGTCCTAACCTTGAAAAGACACCCACCTTGGTTCCTAATCTTGAGAAAACATTGCCTTTGTGCCTCTTTGCTTCAATCCCTTCATTAACCTATTTCACAAACCTTTTCCCTCTCGAGTCAACGTCAATCCTCAAAGAATGACCAAATACATTCTCCTTAAAGCCTAGCTCTTGCCTTAATAACATACCCTTAACCACAGGTTTCACAATACAAACACTGCGACGATCTTCACTAGTGCCTCCATTCTTGACCGCATCAGAGTAAGATTTTCCCTTGATCAAAGACTGATGATGTATTATTGGAGAGCGTTGTTTGGAATGTTTCACAGCGCCCTTCAAATGATTTGCCGCCAACAATTCTAATAAAGCCCTCCCAAAATGATTCTACCCTGCGCACAAACGACCCTCAGGGACAATAACTGAATTCCTCCTTCTATTACCAAAGAATTCTGTCACCAACACATATCAACCTCTCTTATTTCGACCCAGGAAAACAGAGAAGACTTTGCCCTCACCCTCGAAATGCCTTATGAAGGAGGGATTAGTAGAATTAAATATATATATATATATATATATATATATATATATATATATATATATATATATATATTGAAATAGGAATACAAGTCTGTATATGAGAAACTTAACAACAAATCTGTTAAATCTGTTAATGATTCTCCATAATTATAGAAATCAATCAATCCCTTAATTTAAGGAATTGATCACAGAATTAAAAAGGAGAGATAATAGGAAACAATCTCCCTTATTTCTTTAATAAGCAATAACTCTGATTGGGAATAAATCCCAAGAAAATAGGAAACAACAGATTGTCAACACCTCCCCTCAAGTTGGGTTTCCAGGGTTGAACATGCCCAGCTTGTCAATCTGTTTTTCGAACATTTTCCTAGCCAGGGCTTTTGTTAGAACATCTGCAACTTGATCACCAGTAGATACATAGGTTAAGCATAGTATACCATCCTCAATTTTTTCTTTGATAAAGTGTCTATCCACTTCCACATGTTTTGTCCGATCATGATGGACTAGATTGTGGGAAATATTGATGGCTGCCTTATTATCACAGTAAATTTTTAGAGGAAGATTTGTTTTCATCTCCAATTCTTCAAGTAACAACTTCAACCACAACATTTCACAAACACGTGAGCAATGGCTCGCAATTCAGCTTCAACACTGCTTCGGGCCACAACTGTTTGTTTCTTGCTTCTCCAAGTAACTAGGTTGCCCCATACAAAAGTACAATATTCGGAAGTAGACCTCCTGTCTTCAGTAGAACCAGCCCAATCAGCATTAGTAAATCCCTCAATACTTCTGGATTCATTTTTGCTGAAAAACAACCCTTTAGAAGGTGATCCTTTTAGATACTTTAGGATGCGAAGTACAACCTCCATGTGTTCCTCATATGGAGACTAACAACACTTACTGCAAATGCAATATCTGGTCTGGTGTGGGAAAGATAGATGAGCTTTCGAACTAGGCACTGGTATCTCCCAGTGTCAACCAGAGTCCCATCTTTCTTGCCTACTATCTTTGGCGTGGAGTCCATTGGTGTATCTACTGGTTTACAACCTAGCATCCCTGTTTCCTTTAACAGATCCAAGACATATTTTCTTTGAGTGACTGATATTCCTTTATTGTTTCTAGCAACCTCCATACCAAGAAAGTACTGTAGGGGTCCAAGGTCTTTTATCTCAAATTTAGTTGCAAGTCTAGTTTTCAGCCTTGTCATCTCTATTGTATCATTTCCTTTCAAAATTATGTCATCTACATAGATGATAAGGATTGTACTCTTACCATTGTTGTGACTGTAAAAGAGGGTATGGTCAGTGTGAGCTTGCTTATATCCTTGTTGCAAGACAGCGTTTGTAAATCTGCCAAACCAGGCCCTTGGGGATTGCTTCAAACCATAGAGAGCCTTTTTTAATCTGCAGACTTTCCCATTCTTCATGTCTTGATCAAATCCTGGTGGAAGATCCATGTAGACTTCCTCTTCCAAATCACCGTTAATGAAAGCTTTTTTCACATCAAGTTGTTGTAGGTCCTAATCCAAGTTTGTTGCAAGTGATAGAAGAACTCTAACTGTATTGAGCTTGGAAACCGGAGCAAAAATCTCATTGTAATCAATACCATATGTTTGGGTGAAGCCCTTTGCAACCAATCTTGCTTTGTACCTCTCAATTGTCCCATCAGACCTATACTTCACCGTAAATACCCATATTGCGAGTGTCCTTCCAATTATCAGGTTTACCATGCAATTTCCAGCACTTATCCCGACTGTGATTTGATTTCTGGTAGTGATCACACCAAAGATTACCATTCTTCTTTTGACTCCGGGATTCCCCACGAAAAATCTCAGGTCCACAAGCAGAGAAGGCAAATTTCTCAGTTGTGGATTTTACAGTACCAAGCATTACCCGTTTACGAGATTCTTCTCTTCGGACTTCAGCAAAAATGTCCTCCATGTTTGGCAGTGGCTTTGAACCAAGTAGACGCCCACGAACTTCATCCAGGTCCTTGTTGAGACCTGATAGGAAGTCATAGATCCTTTCCTTGTTCACCATCTTTTTATGCTCCTCAATACACGCTGAACACAACTTATGACCCTTATTAAATAGATCCACTTCCTACCATAATTTTGTAATAGCATTGAAATAGGTTGTAACATCCATCTCAACTTGAGTCAGATTGTGGGCCTTGTTCCGTAGTTCAAATAATTGAGATGAATTCTCAAGACCTGAATATTACCTCTTGGCTGCCTCCCACATGTCCTTGGCCGTTGTGTAGCACATGAAACTTTCACCAATCTTCTCATCCATGGAGTTGATCAACCAGGCCATTACCATGGAGTTCTGGGCATCCCAAGTCTGAAAAGATGAGTCTGATGCTTCTGGTTTCTTGGCAGTCCTATCAAGATAACCATACCTTCTGTTAGAGAATATTAGGGTTATTACTTATTAGGTTATTAGTCTTATGTTAATGGGCTTGGACCAGTACTAGTAGTGTTAGTATTTGACCTAAATATTAGTATAAATAAGTGTATTAGGTTATGGAATTGAAACACATTATCAACACATCAAGTTAATATCATTATCAATTTATATTCTCTCTTTTCCTCCTTCTCTACCTACTTCCCTCCAATTCAACATGGTATCAGAGCGGTACCATCCTCCGTGACCTGTCCCATCACTTTCGCTGCCGAGTTCCCAAAGATCTGGAACTCCGATTAGCCGCTGCCTCTGGTTGCCGAGTTCTCCTTTCGGCACCCTCTTTCTATATCTTTTCTGGCCAACCGTGTTTCCATTCCGGTTTGCCGACCTTTCTCCCTTGCCGTGACGTCTTCCCTTCCCTTGCCGCTGCCACCGCCGTTCGCCGCCGTCCGCCGCCTCCTTTCCGGCCGCCGACCACACCGTTGGAACCGCCTCCCTCCGACCGGCCAGACCCCCGAAACCCAGCCCCAACGCCGCCGTAACGCGCCACCCTTCGCCGCAGCCACCCAGCCACCGCGCGGCCTGTTTTCCGGCGCGTGACGGAGCTGCCGGCCGCCCCTCCGGCCGCCGTTCCTCTCGTCAGGCTCGTCTTGGCCTCCTCTACGCCGATCTGCCCTCAGATCCTTGTTTTCTTGCGTTGGATTTTTCAGTTATCTCTAGTTTTGACTGTTTGGTTCTTTTCCATTGCTAGCATAGCATTGAGGGGGAGAATGGGAATAAGTTCATCTCTACATATACTTCAATGCTAGTGTTTGTCATGACTTCTCTCACACAAATGAATCATACTGGTGGTGACTTCTTTTCCCATTGACGATCATTCCGATGGTGACTTCTCTCCCACAGATGAATCATGCTACTAGTGACTTTTTCTTCCCGTCGACGATCATTCCGATGGTGACTTATGTTGGTTATGACTCACACTAGCCTCCACTCTGTCCCAGATGCACTGGCCCTGTCCAGCTTTTGTCCCAGATGCACTGGCCCTATCCATCTTAGTCCCAGATGCATTGGCCCTATCTCCATCCCAGATTCAATTGCCTGCCACTGTCACACTGTTTGGCGCATTATGTTTTTAGTTTATTTTCTTTAAGATGTAATTGTAACAAGCTTAAAGCTTAGTAAGCTTAAGCTTGAGGGGGAGTGTTAGAGAATATTAAGGTTATTACTTATTAGGTTATTAGTCTTATGTTAATGGGCTTGGACCAGTACTAGTAGTGTTAGTATTTGACCTAAATATTAGTATAAATAAGTGTATTAGGTTATGGAATTGAAACACATTATCAACACATCAAGTTAATATCATTATCAATTTATATTCTCTCTTTTCCTCCTTCTCTACCTACTTCCCTCCAATTCAACACCTTCCTTTTCCTCGAATAACCATCTCCACGAACCTTGACCATGGCAGATAATTTTTTCCGTTGAGTTTGTGAGAGGTAATTTGGAGAGAGGAGTTAACCGAGTAAGGGGCATGAACCGTGGCAACCGTCATTGGGGTCGGCTGCAAGGGAACCGAGGTTCTCGAGCCGTCATTCCCTCTGGTGCTGGTCATGGCCATTCCCCATGGAAACATTGGAGGAGGAGGTCTGCCTACCATAGAAGAACAAAAAAGGAAGGAGTGGTGCGGAAATTATATTTGAGAGAGTTGCAGCATTGGGTATCGTTCCAAGCTTTGATACCATATTGAAATAGAAGACAACTCTCTTCATATATATATATTTTTTGAAATAGGAATACAAGTCTTTATATAGAGAAAGTTAACAACAAATCTGTTAATGATTCTCCATAATTATAGAAATCAATCAATCCCTTAATTTAAGGAATTGATCACAAAATTAAAAAGGAGAGATAATAGGAAACAGTCTCCCTTATTTCTTTAATAAGAAATAACTTTGATTGGGAATAAATCCCAAGAAAATAGGAAGCGGCAGATTGCCAACATATTCTAACACTCCCTCTCAAGCTGGTGCGTATATATCATGTGCACCAAACTTGTTACATATGTAGTTAACCCGAGGACCTCTAAGAGCCTTAGTAAAAATGTTTACAAGCTGGTCATTCGAATTCACAAATGTAGTAGCAATTTCACTAGACTGAATTTTCTTCCTAACAAAGTGATAATCAATCTCAATATGCTTAGTCCTCTCATGAAAGACAGGGTTTGAGAATATATGTAGTGCAACCTGATTATCGCATACGAGTTTCATTGGTTGTGGTTCACATATTTTTAACTCTTTAAGTAATTGCTTCAACCAAATGAGGTCACAAGTTATAGTGGCCATCGCTTGATATTTAGCCTCTGCACTTGACCTGGAGACTACAGTTTGCTTCTTACTTTTTCAAGATATTAGATTTCCCCTAAAAAGAATGCAGTACCCTGACGTAGAGCGTTTATTTGAGGGAGAACCTGCCCAATCAGCATCTGTATAACCACAAATTTCCATATGTCCCTTATCTTCATATAGTAAGCCTCTTCCTGCTCCTCCTTTAATGTATCATAGTATTCGAACAACAACATCCTAGTGAAAGTCCCATGAAGAATCAAGGAATTGGCTTATCACGCTCACAACAAAGGAGATATCTAATTTTGTTACTGTGAGATAATTCAATTTTCCAACCAATCTCCGGTAATATCCAGGATCCGCTAGTGGCTCCCCTTGTCCTGGTAGAAGCTTGACATTAGGATCCATGGGTGTATCAATGGGTTTGCACCCTAACATACCAGTGCACTCCAGGGCACATCCAAACCCAGACCTCCCAAGTGCACTCAATTCTTGCTTGTCTCTCATTTTGGCCCCTCTCATATATATTCCCACTACTCTAACCGAACACCCTACCTACCTCTCATTTTGCCCAACTGCCAGGTTTGGCCATTTTTTTTTGTTCTATCATACTCAGTTGTAGCAAAAATGTAAGTTTTGCCTTTAAGTTAATCTGTGCTGCTAACATAATTGGTTGTTATTGTCTATATATTCATGAGGTAAGAAGTGCATAAGAGTGTGTAGGTGTATATATCTGTGTGCTAGGAGCGCTGTTTCTGTAGATTTTCAATTACTTTGATATCATTCATTCAGTTGATAGCAATCATGACCCGCTTTGGTCTTCTGCACAGGATATCATGCTGAGAGATGAGTCCAGTCATGGAGCTGTGAAAAAGTTGCGCAAAAATATTATTCAGCTTCAGTCACACATTTCCTACCGCATCCGTCATTCCTTAAGGGTAACGGTTTAAACTTGGAATTTCAACTATTTTTATTGTCGTCATTTTCTTCTTTACCATATGTTTTGATTCACCCTTTAAATGTTTCAGGCATATGTTTCAATGTTGTACCTCAGAAAATTTTCTAACTTCAAAATCATACTAAGGGGAAAACCCGTGGAGCAGTTTAACATTGCAGATGAGTTAAAACATTCTGAAGTAATAACATACAGGCCCCAGCTAGCCATGGGATCAAATGAGGTTAGATCCATGATTTGATAACAAATTCAACTTCCATTTAAAGTAATTTTATGTAGCATTGCCTTGAAAGTTGCTACATATTTCTTATAAATGACGGGTCGTTTCATAGATAAATAGGGGTCTGCATGATATAAAACCTGTTTGTATGGATCTTGAGATTCAGACTTTTTAATAAAGAATTTCTAAGCAGCTCTTTGCACAAATTTAAATTCCCCCCAGAATGTTCTGGTTAAAGGACTGGTGAAGCAAATGTCTAGTGTAACCATTTCATTTTAGTGAATTCTTCTTGAATGGTTATTACATGTGGAAATCATGACTGAATAGCTGTTTATACAGTCACCATTTGCATATGGCTTCATGTGATGTGAAGCTGTAGCTTTTTATATTAAAATAATAGCTTCACCAGGCATTAATGGATGGCCCATTCCTTTTCCATTTCTTTCTCACTTTTAGGTTTCTATTGTGTACATGGAAGTCTTTATTTCTTTTTTATAAAAAGATTTATTTTAAATATATACCCTAGTTTGACCCTCAAATTATTGCATTTTAGGTATATACAATGTTCTTCAGGTATTAAACATTTGAAAAATGACAAAAAATGAATTATTGGTGAAAATATTTGTAGTTTAATCAATAAATGGTTACTCATTGACCACTCTTTAGTTGTTAGTTAACCAGTGGGTTGGGTATTATTCATAAATTCGAAATATTTTTTCGATAAGTCATTTTAATTTTCGCACAAATATTGAACTAATTATGAAAACATTTTTTTTTAAGATTTTCAAACTAATTGTAGAGAATATTTAGAATATCTATTTTTTTTTGGTACTATATTTAAAATATCTTTATAAATTATTTTAGAATATCTTTTATGATTTGTTTCCTTATTTAATTAGGTTTAGTATTATTGTTAGTGGGCTTGGACTTATACTGGTAGTACTAGTACTTGACCTAACTATTAGTATAAATAAATAGGGGCATTATGTTAGTGTTTTGGAACACTTGATTCCTATCAATATTATTCTCAGTTTACATCCCTCTTTTCATTATTTCTTAACCCTAAACCTAATTCTTCAACATGGTATCAATGAGGTACCATCCACCATGACCTATTTGTCCATGTTTCCGCTAAATTGAGTTCATGGAACTCATGTATATTAATATCCCCCTTTCTGTTTTTTCTTAAACCATTTTTTTTTAATATCATAAGTAATTTTTTAGTAGTTTTGTGTTTTGAGAAAAAAAAAGGTAAAAAAAGGAGAAAAGCAACAGTAGGTCATGTTTCAGGTTAGGGCAGCCACAAGGGTGGCTGCTATTTTGATCTCTCAGGTGGCCAGCGGTGGTTGCCAGCGGTATTCTGCTGGCAGCGCTCGACCGGTCCTGGGCAGAGGGCCGGCGAGGTGTTTCCGGCTATTGGTGGTAAAGGGGAGGTCGTGGTGTTTTGGGTGGTTGAGCAAGAGTGGCTGCAGTTTTGTTTTCCAGGCGACCCAAGAGCGGTTGCAGTGGTTCGTGGGTGGACGTAACTGGATGGTGCCGGTGAGACGTCCGGCAAGTGGAGCGGTGGCTGGCGGAGGTAGCTGGCTTGAAGTGGCAGCCTCTGGTTCTGCATTTTTCAAACTGTTCGCGTGCTCTAAAGCTGTATGCATCCTCAACAGCATTGGGTGTTTGACTTTCTGGTATGGGTAACTCTGATCAGTGGCTGGAAAGGTTTGCCGGTTACTGGAGTTCCGTTGACAGCACCGGTAAGCAGGTTTCAGGTCTGTTTTGGTTCGATTTCCTTCACCCTTCAAATGTTCTATTGTCTCCTTCGAGTAGGAGGACGTTGTTGGTTCTGGTTTTCATGGATTTTGATTTTGATTTCGTAATTTCTGCTTTGGATTCGTAAGTATGGGTGATGACAATTTCGGTTTTGTGACCGGTAGTGAGATCTGAGTTGGCTAGAGGTTGTTCTAACATGGTCCATGTATGACTGTGAGATGTTAGTTGGCCAGAGTTGATTCCGGCAAGTTGTTGATGGTGATTATCTTGTGGTTTTGAGGTTTTCTGAAGAGCGTCTTCTTTGGTTGCCTTCCTTTCTTTTGTTATTGCTGTTCATTCTTGTAGATGTGGTTACAGTCTTGGTATGTTTGAGCTGGGAGGGAAAGGCTGCCCGATTGGTGTAGCCACCTATGGGATAGGCAAGGAGTTGCCAATGAGATGGAGCCGCCCCAAAGTAGTTGGTCTATCCTAGGAGGAAAGGGCTATCAAAGAGATGGAATTGCCTTAGATGTGAGCAGAGTCTCACTTCTTCTTCTTCTTGGACATGATTCAACATTTGCTGTTGTACTGAGTTTCTTTTCTCTTTTTGGTGATAGCTTCCAGTTAAAGACGGGTTGTGGTATTTGACTTATGGTTACGAGTTTGTTAATTGTAACAAGCTAAAGCTAGTAAGTTTTAGCTTGAGGGGGAGTGTTAGAGAATATTTATAATATCTTTATAAATTATCTTAGAATATCTTTCATGATTTGTTTTCTTATTTAATTTGGTTTACTCTTATTGTTAGTGGGCTTGGGCTTGTACTAGTAGTACTAGTACTTGACCTAACTATTAATATAAATAGGGGCATTATTAAGTTTTGGAACATATTATTCCTATCAATATTATTCTCATTTTACAGCCGTCTCTCTCTTTTCCTTATTCCCTAACCCTAAACCTAATTCTTCAACATTAATGACTTTGGTATGTTTTAGGCTACTGTATCAACAACCATCGGATTTATAAAGGAGGCTCCTTCTCTTAATGTTGCTGGATTTAATGTGTACCACAAAAATCGCCTAATCAAGGTATGTTCCGAGTGCTTAAATGCCTCATCTACAATCCACATTTATTTCTGTTACTTTTTCAAGTCTCTTCATTTTATTTCTTTTTTCATTTGGAAAATCACCATTTTTAGAATTAAATGAATGTGACATTGAACTTCCATGTGTGATTGAATTAGCTGAAAAACCTTATTTTCTATTTTAGCTTCATTTTTCTAATTTTTTAATTAATATACTTCGATTATTTAGGGTGTGAATTGAAACATGGAAGTTTGGAGAACTTTACATTGTTTTGTTGGTAGAAGTACAACTGCGGTGGCAATTTGTTCATTAGTGTATTATTTCATACAATTCTTGTGGTTAACCTTTTTTGTGTGGATGCAGCCCTTTTGGAAAGTAACTGCTGATGGTTCAGCAAAAGGGAATGGTGTTGTCGGTATATTCCTATTCTTCTGCACTTTTTAGTTCTCTGTGCAAGAACTTCAAAATTTCCAGGTTTTTTAATTTACTAATACATTATAGGAGTTCTTGAAGCCAATTTTATAGAACCAGCACATGACAAGCAGGATTTTGAGAGATCATTGCTGTTCATACGGATGGAGGCCAGGCTGAAACAAATGACAATGGATTACTGGTTTGTTACATTATATTAACATAGTTTATCTTGTACATTTTTATTTTGTTTTGTTCCATAAATATTTTTTTCATTTTTTGTGAAGGTTGTACACACTTCTCATTGAATTTCTTTATGTGTAGCATTTGATATTGCTTAATGCTTCCTTAATAATGTATTGTAGATTTCTTGTCCATTTGTATTTTCTTAATTCACTTATTCACTTGCACCCTTCAATAAGTTGTGTCTTAATGACTGTCTATGTGTTGGCTAAACAGTTTATTGGGGTTGTGACTCTAATTTTATTAGAAAAATGATTGCATTTGATGCTTTAGATTTTTATTTTCTGTTAATGTTCTTGGAATTTTACTCTTAGTTCAGGCTACAACTTCTTTAGAAATCAAAAACGGCAGCCAGAAGCTGTATTCAGTTCAAAAGTGGTTAGCTACTTAGCTTTACAACAGGGCCCCTTGAGAATTGTGCTAGTCTTGAAAACAATCTTAGAATGTGAATATGTGAATAACTGTATATTATTTTCATTCAAAACAGAATGTTTACAATGGAGGTAATATATAGAGGCAGTTGCTATACATTAAAAACTAGTCCCTAAAAAATAAGCAACAAATTAACAGAACACTAAAAAATATATCTACACTAAAAACCGTGAGAACAAGACCAAGAGGCCACCGTCTAACGAGGCCACTGTCCACAGAGGCCATCGTCCAACACTCCCCCTCAAGTTGGTGAATATGCATTCTCCATTCCTAGCTTGGATACAATTAGGGGTGTTCACGGGTCGGGTTTAGGAAGAAAAAATGTCCAAACCAATTAGGCTAGGTCGGGTTGGGTTGGGTCGGTTTCAGGGAAAAATTTTCGGGTAACTCGAACCGAACCAACCTGATTACAATTGGGTTGGTTTGGATTGGGTAGTTGGGTTGTGGTTCGTTAATTTTTTTTTATAGTAATCGGGTGAGTAATCACCCGAACCAAGCCCACAATTAGATTTAGAACCAACTTCAAAAAAAAAAAATAGTGACCACAATTAGATTTAGGAGGTACGTTGCAACCGCTGCTACTGGGGGACGGTGGCTGGACAGAGAGGGGTTCTGGAGAGTGGAAAGCGCGACGATGGCTGACGGTGGTGGGCCGGATTGTATTCTCAGAGATTGGTGGTAGCTGGGCTCACGGTAGTTGACGACGACTGGTGGTTCGTGTTCGAGCCTTCGCGATGCGTGGATTCTAGTTCGAGAGGGCAAGATCTGAACAGTTAGGCGGAGTTTGCAGTGGATCTGGGTTCTGCCTCGACTGTTGGGAGGTGACGGCGGCACGATGGTTGCGGGGAGCGATCTGGGATTCGCGGTGAGGGGTTTGGTCATGGCGAGATCTAAAGTTTGAACGGCGCGACGGAGTTCAGTGGTGAGATTAAGAAGTAAGTGACATAGTGAGAACAGAAACGAAATGAGTTGAGACTTGAGAGCAGCAAACCAGTGGTGGGTCGAGAGGAGAGGTGGACGGTGGATGGTGGATGGTGACGTTGCGCTTAGGGTTAGGGGAGGGTTTCTTCAATTTGGGGATTTTGATTTGCAGAGAGTGAGTAATGTGTGAGAGGGGGTGGTGCTAGGGTTTGAAAAGTGGGATTTTTGCGTAGAAGAAGAGAAATAAGAAGAAATGAAGAGCAGAGGGACGCTCGGGATAAGAAAGAAGAAGGTATTAGGGGAAAGTATCCCAAAACGACGTGGTTGTAAGTTGGGTCATCGGGTTAGTTTCTTGAACCCGTAAACCGAACCAATACCTAAACTGGTTTATCGGGTTTGACCCGAATTGACCTAATGACCCGAACCAACCCAGATATATTATATCGGGTCGGTTCGGGTTGGTCGGGTTCACGGGTCGGGTTGGACCCGTGAACACCCCTAGATACAACGTCTAAAATGCTGGACTATTCAACCTTTTTGTAAGTACATCAGTAAGCTGATCTTGTGTAGACACATAGGGTGTACAAATTAAACCACTCTCTAGTTTTTCTTTGATAAAATGTCTGTCAATCTTAATATGCTTTGTTTGATCATGCTGTACTGGATTATGAGCTATGCTGATTGCAGACTTGTTATCACAATAAAGTCTCATCGTACCATCCCACTTGATCTTCAGATCTTCAAGCATAATCTTTAACCATAGTATCTCACACACCTTGAGCCACAGCCTCTGAATTCTGCCTCTACACTAGATCGTGCTACCACATTTTGTTTTTTACTTCTCCAAGTCACTAGATTTCCAGCAAGAAAAGTGCAATATCCTGTAGTTGTCTTCTGTGCACTTGGGATACAGTATAATCCACATCAGGATATGCCTCTTAAATAAGTCTTCCCACCAGACGCTGATACATGTCTCTGTCAACTGCAACATCTTCCTTTTCCTATCCAAGTTTCATATTGGGATCTATAGTAGTACTTGTCGGTTTGGATGTTGTATGACTTATTTCTTTTAGCAGATCCATAACATACTTTTGTTGGGAGACGAATATACCTTTGCTAGAATGAGCAACCTCAATTCCAAGTATCTTAACCTTCCTAATGCTTTAATTTCTTGTTCCTTGGCTAAGCACTGACTCAGAATATGTTTCTCCTTAGCATCATCTCCTGTTACTGTTATGTCATCAACATACACCAAGAGAGCTGTGATTCCCCCTGAAGGAGAGTGTTTAACAAACGGTGTGTGATCCCCTTGGCTTTGTTTGTACCCTATAACCAACATAATTCTAGCAAACCTTCCAAACCACGCTCGCGGTGATTGCTTGAGGCCATATAAGGCCTTTTTCAACTTACACACAGTATTAGCATGCAAATTCCTCCCATATCTTAGTGGGACTTCCATGTAGACTTTTTCTTCGAGATCTCCATGTAAGAAAGCAATCTTGACATCAAACTGCTGTAAATCCCAACTATAATTAGTTGCCAATGCCAATAATACCCGAACTGTGTTCATCTTTGCAACTGGTGCAAAAGTCTCTTGGTAATCAATTCCATAAGTTTGGGTATACCCTTTGGCAACTAATCGTGCCTTATACCTCTCTATGGATCCATCTGCTCTATATTTCACATTATACACCCATTTACAGCCCACAATTTTCTTTCCTGCCAGTAACTGCATTGGCTACCAGGTTTTATTATTTTCCAATGCCTCAATCTCCTCATTCATGGCTTGTTTCCATTTTCCGTTGGACAAGGCCTCGAGTAAGGTGGTAGGGATGGCAATGGTATTTAGGCTTATAAGGAAGGCTTTATGGAATGGTGAAAAATTCTCAAAGGACAAGAAGTGTGAAAGAGGGTATAGTGGCCGTTTTGTGCACTCTCTGGTTCCTTTTCTGATGGCTATAGGAAGAATTTGGTCACTACTATCCAAATGAAATTCAGTTTCATCTTGCAATAAAGGGTTAGAAACTGTTACCTTATTCGAAGGCTCCGAGTTTGACTCTTGGGCCTGCACGGGTTCAAGAACAACCATCTTCTTTCTTGTGAACACCTTACCTTTGCCATACCTTACATTCTTAGTAGCAAACTTAGCCACTGGGTCAGGAATGGTTTTGGACACAGGTTCAACAGTGACTTCAGGAGGAGGATTAGGGACAACAGGAAGGTCATGAGAAAGACTATTAGACACAGGAAGTAAGGACAAGTCAAGTAGAAAATCTTCCTTATTTTCCTTCATTGATTTCTCCTCCCGAAGATAAGGATAGGAAAAATACGGCTCTTCACTAAATGTAACATCCCTGGAGACAGAGAATTTTTTGGATGGAGGGTAATAACACTTGTACCCTTTTTGGGTCGAAGAATAACCCACAAAGATACATTTTAGAGCCCTTGGATTGAGTTGGCTATTTGGACTATGAACATGGACAAAAGATACACATCCAAAAATTTTAGGGACAAGATTATTGGAAGTGTGTAGATCTGGATAAAAAATGGAGAGGACATCCATAGGACTCTTGAACCCTAGGACTTTAGTGGGCAAGCGATTTATAAGATGAGTAGCTGTCAAAACAACTTCCCCCCAGAATGACTTAGGGACATTTCTATGAAACAATAGGGCTCGAGTTTTTTCAAGAAGATGACCATTTTTTTCGCTCTGCTAACCCATTTTGTTGTGGGGTATAGACACAGGATGATTCATGGATTATTTCTTCTTTCTGGAAAAAATGCATAAGAGTCTGATTAAAGTAGTTCTTAGCATTATCGGACCTGAATCATTTAATACCCATCCTAAATTAATTTTTAATCATGGAACAAAAATTTGGGAGAACAGTACTAATATCAGACTTGTGTTTGAGCAGAAAAATTCAGGTAACATGTGTACAGTCATCAATAAAAGACATAAACCATCTTGCCCCAGAGACATTAGGAATGGAAGAGGAACCCCGAACATCACTGTAAATAAGGGAAAAAGGAACAGAACTCCTTATATTACTAATTGATAAATTATCACGTTTATGTTTGGCCAATTCATATACATCACAATGAAATTGTTCAACATCAAAACTTTTAAACAAAGAAGGAAAAAAACTCTTAACAATAAAAAAAGATGGATGACCCAATCTACGGCGAACAAGCCAGATTTTGTCTTTATTGGCGGAAAAAAGTTCTGAGGTTAAGGAATATGGGTGTCCAAATTTGCCCTTGGTCCTGTTTAGCTGACAAGATGCTTCAAGGTGGTAGAGACCATCCTACTCCCTAGCACGTCCAATCATCTTTCCCTAATCCTTGTCCTGAAAAACACAATGATCATTGTAAAATACCACATTTCAAGATAAATCTTTAATTAATTTTTGGATTGAAACCAGGTTTGTGGACAATTTTGGAACATGAAGGACATTTTTTAAGGTCATTAGGGGGTTTAGTTGGACATTTCCTACATCGGATATAGTGGTCAAGGAACCATCAGCTGTGGATTTTTTTTACTGCTTGGGCATGGAGAATAGGTGGAAAATATGGTGGGGTTGTTAGTCATATGTTCTGTAGCTCCTGAACATAATTCAAGAGTTGGTAAAAATTGTACCCGAGACATTGAATCCAACGAAAAAAAGTAACTTACCTGAATAAGTCGAAGAACAAGTACCTAAAGGCTTTTCAAGGCTGTGCAGAAGTGATCTCACCCGCTCAATTTCCTCTGAATTGAAACTGCTAGGTGTTGGTTGGCTTTCTGACATTGTCGCAGCATTGGCTTTCCCACGATTGTGTGACTGTTTCCCTTTCTGCCACCACTCTCAACTTGGAGGTTTTCCATGAAGCTGCCAACACCGTTCACGGGCATGTCGTGGCTTATTACAGTAAGTGCACCACAAGTCATCCCGACTTTTTGACTAACTCGGTTTTTCTCCTTTCTAGGAAAATGTCTTTTCCACCTTTGCTTCTGACTTGTTAGAGCCATGAGCCACCATAGCCGAAGTTTTGCTGATTTTCGGTTCAAGCATCAAACCTCTTCTACTTTCCTCACTTCGGATGATGGACTTAACCTCATTAAAGGAGGGAATCGTAGATTTGCCAAGAATTTGAATCCTCACCTGATCAAATTCCGAATTCAGCCCAACAAGGAAGTCATAAACTCGGTGTTGCTCAATAAACTCTTTTAGCACTGCTGCATCCTCAGGACATTTAGTCTTGATCACTCTATAATGGTCTAACTCTAGCCACAGAGATTTCAATTGATTGGCATATTCAGTTACAGTCTTATCTCCCTGTTTCATGGCCACTGTCTTCACCTTAACCTCATAGACTTGAGTAGCATCCCTGGCTTTGGAATAGGTTTGCTTAATCGCATCTCATATACTTCGTAGTGTTCAAAAACATGTAGGTGTCACTGATATCCATAACCATGCCATAATCATCGAGTCTTCTTCATCCCATGCTTCAAACTTGGGATCACTTGGCTTAGGTCCAGTACCCATGAGATGACTCAACTTCCCTTTTCCTTTCAGTATGGTGCGAACAAGTTGTGACCACTTGTAATTTTTCCCATTCAATTTATATGCAGATTGAATGTTTTGCAATTCCCCAAGAGTTTGGAATCGAGCATCATCCATTGGTTGAGGGGCACTGGAAACCTAACCTTGGTTGACATCGTGAGAGACAAAACAGGACCACTGGAATAACATATTCAAGGCAAAACCGTAAAAGACGTCGGAGAAGGTGAACCCACTATCCAAACAACTTTGGACAGGAGTTCAGGCCACTGAAACAGAAGCAGAGGTCGTCGGCAAGGTGAATAGAACCAACAACGTCACTCTCCGGTGACCGGAAGGTGGCACGTGACCTCCACGTGCCAAAAGCTTCAAACGCGTGTGACGGTGCGTGACAACTCCTTCGGTGGCGGCGCTCATGGAGATGGCCGATCGGAGGTTTCTGAGACACCTTGTGACCTTACTTGGACGGAAGAATGGCTATGAAGGCCTTGGTTGACAATGATGGCCGACTGTTTGGGTTTCTGTTTAGGCACTGGGTGTTTGGAGCAATGAAGGCCAAAAAAAGAATGTTCAGTGTAAAAGGGAAATGAAGGCCAAAAAACAAAGATTGGTTGGCAATGAAGGCCGACCGGAAAAAAAGGGCTCATCAACGGAGACAGTTCTGGATCGGAATTGTTCTAATACCATCTTAGAATGTGAATATGTGAATAACTGTATATTATTTTCATTCAAAACAGAATGTTTACAATGGAGGTAATATATAGAGGCAGCTGCTATACATTAAAAACTAGTCCCCAAAATAAGCAACAAAGTAATAGAACACTAAAAACAATATCTACACTAAAAACCGTGGGAACAAGACCAAGAGGCCACCGTCCAACAAAGAATGTAGTGGAATAAGTTGGCCATGGAAGTAGATTATATTTGCCATTGTAGATCCTTAGTTTATTCTTTAGGTCTGACCAGGGTTTTACTTCCTTAGTGGCGGCAATTCTCATGCATAAATACAAATAGAATTTACTTGAATGAGAAATAGAGTAATTGTAGATTAGAGGAAGCATTATCATCTGCTGTATTATTTTCGGGCAGTTGCCAATTATAAGTACTTATTTTTTATTTCATGTGAAAATGTGGTAAGAGCTTCCTGATGTGTCTTTTCCTGAATATCAATATTATGAGGTTGAAATTGTTTGATTTGGATGATCTTCTCAATATTATGAGGTTGACATTGTTTGATTTGGTGAAATTTGTTACTGACTTGACAGGAAAGGTCACTGTCACTTAGTTGGATATCAGCCACCAAATTTCAGATCACAAAATGTGCAAAAGGAAGGCCACATTCGACAGTTAGCTGGACATTCAAAGAATTCCCAGAATGATTTACTTGCTGATCAACAGGATATTTGTATAGTAGCTGAGCATCAACAAGATTTGAGTTTAGATCAGCCAATTGTGGGTCTTCCAGTGAATGGCTTGCAGCGTTTGAGTCATGAGCAGCATGTAAGTAGTTGACGTAGTGTGCAAAAGATTATATTTGTCTGACATACAGCCTGAAATCATACTTGCTGCTGTAGGTGGAATAAAATATATTGTTCTTGTTAATTCTTTTTCGCATTTTTTTTATAACTTAATTGAACTCAAATAGATGCATACTACAGTAAATAATGCATTCTTACATGTTAGAGTTGTAGATGATGATTCAGAGTAGTCAGGGCTAGTTCTCATAAGAAGTTAAGAACTCTTCTAATATCTAGCATTGACAAACAAGAGGAAGACATGGAATTTTAAAAACATGGAACATACATTATCAAGGCTTAGTTGATTTAAGGTTGCAGTTTTCAGCAGAGCACTTCAGTAGATTGCATCTGGATTTGATTTTAGTATTTAATGCATCAGACAACCGATACACCTTCCTATAGGTATTTTGAATTCCTAATTTGCACCAACCCATGGGTGGATTTGTTTAGAATCAATGGTTCTCTTTCTTCATTGAATTTCATGTGACTGATTATATGAAAAGATTTACCTTGCAGCAAATATAAGCTAAGATTATTCAAGAGTGGGATCATTTAAACTTTAAACAATACTTGACTGGACCTTTTTTTTTTTTCGTTTTCCCTAGTCCATTAATTCTATTTGGATTGAAGGAGTGCTCAGTTAAGTTGAGTGGCTTATCAACATCTACAAAAAAACGGCATAGCAATTTCCAGAATCACTAACTAGTAACATTCATATTTGAAGACCCTACAGTCTTAATGTATCTTTGATGTCTGAGTTCAAGAGGGAAACAAAGAGGCAAAGTGGAGATCCTTTTTTTTTATCCCTTTCCTGCATTAGAAAACAATCATCACTGTGTTCCCTTCCTGTATTTCTACTTCTCCTGTACCCTTATGCTTTCCTTTACCAATTTTTTTTTAATTAAATCCTATCCATAATTCCATACTAAGTTGGTTGAACCGATTAGAATTACTGGGTCTAATGATTTTTGTATGCACATATTTAAAATGGATTAAATCTGCTTGAATAGAATTTACACTTAGTGTGTTGGCCATTTTCTTATTCCTTTCTTAAACGAATATGATGTAAATAGACCAGAATGATGTGCATTACTTTTTGTTGATAAGGCTAGCTAGTCAATATGTAGGAATTGTATTATATTACTTCAGAGTATTGTAACAATTGGCTTCTACATGAACCTAACATGAAGGGAATCTTAATTTGATAGCCATGGATTGCAATTTGCAACAATAATTTCCAGTTAGAAACTAAGAATTTGTTTCATGCCTGTAATTTCAATTGCATGTGTAATTAAACTTGGTGCTGATACTTGCATGCATCTAATAATGCCATAGTGCAGATGATAATCTCAGCGAGAGGCTAAAGTTCCCTTTTTTTCTCCTTGGTTGTGTTTGCAACTATCTATGTAGACCTTTTAACAGGTTATAGAGTGTTGTAATATATTAGCATTAATATCAGATTTGTATAGATATTAGCATTAATATCAGATTTGTATAGATATGTTTTTTTATTCTTGTTTTATTAGGGCTGATTTTTCTCCCTTATTTTTAGGATAGCAATTAATAGCATTAGTCTATATATTGTAACCTTCCCTGTACACAACAGAATAAGAAATATTATTCATACTTTCTATTTTCTATATGATATCAGCAGCCTAGATCGTTTCTAGGGCTTGCCTTTCCCTTTTTTTTTTTTTTTCTTGTCTCCTATTGCAGCCTTATTCTTTGCGCTCGAGACCTAAAACCACCACCCGCCACTGCTGCCTGAGACCTAAAACCACCACCCGCCACCCGCCGCCGCCGTTTTTTTGTCTCACCACCCTCGTCGGACTGCTTGTCGGCAGTTTTCCGGCCACCCCCGAAAAACCCACCCTAAACCACCCACCCACGCGCCGCCACTCGCAGCCAACGCGCGCGCGCGCAGATCGTACGCGCGTGGGAGCCACGCGCCGCCCTCCACCTGCCTTTCACCGCACAACCACCACCGTTCTGCTCGTCGGCTCCTCCCTGTTCTTTTCTGCCTATTTTCGGGTCCAACCAGAATGTCTACCGTAGACACCTAGTCCTCCACCATCACTACGCCGCCTCCAGTTGTCGTTCCACCGCCTCCTACTGCCATTGCAGCACTGAATCCAAATGATCTTCCAGTTTTACACTCTTCTTATCACCTCAATGGTAAGAACTATCTTCAATGGGCCCAGGTTATTCGCACCACTCTCAAGGGTCGTCGGAAGTTGTCACATATTGTCGGGGATCCTCCGAGGACAGATGACCCACAGTTTGGAATTTGGGATGATGAAGATTCTTTGATTATGACTTGGCTATGGAACTCTATGACACCAGATATCAGTAAGAATTGTATGTTTTTTACTTCTGCACGTGAAATTTGGGATAGTTTGAGTCAAACCTATTCTATGAAACAAGATATTGCTGCGTGTTATGAAATAGAAAACACAATTTTTAATACCCAGCAGGGCTCTCTTTCTGTCACTGATTATTATGGTACTCTGAATGGTTTATGGATTGAGCTGGATCAAAACCAGGATTTAAAGATGAAATGCACTGAGGATCTTTGCTACTTTAACCAAGTTTATTGAGCGTGGACGGGTCTTTAAGTTTCTCTCCGGGTTGAATTCGAGTATGATCCTATTCGGGTTCGATTTTAGGAAAGGACAAGCTTCCTTCTCTCTCGAGGTGTTCTACACGGTTAGGGGGAAGAGAGTCGTCGAGTGTCATGTTGAATAAGGGTAATTCCGGTGATGGTTCCGCTTTGGCCACCCAAGCAAAGGTCCTATTGGTGGGTTATCATCCGAAAAGCCCGGATCATCTTCTTGGAAGTCATCCGCCAAACGTGACGAGCCTTTGGTGTCCTTATTGCAAGAAGTCTGGTCACACTAAGGACACTTGTTTTAAACTCCATGGCAGAGACAAGGTTCTTGCACGCTTTGGGGGTTTCAAAGGCAGTCAACAAAGGCAAGTTAATCAAACTGTGTCTGACTTGGTTATTGAGGGTGAAGAGGTATCTGTGCCACCATCTGGGGAGGCAATTCCGGTGCTTAGTAAAGCCGAGATGGATCATTTGTGCACTCTCTTGGATTCTATGAGTAAGCCTTCTGGCACTTGTTCTCTAACCATGACTGGTAAGAATTTAAGTTCAGTCTCCTTTAATGTTTCTAGTACTGTATCTGAGGATCTCTGGATTATTGACTCTGGTGCTACTGATCATATGACCCCTTATCCCTCATATTTTTCCACTTACTCTAAATTATCTGGTAAGCATCACATCACGGTTGCTAGTGGATCCCATGTCCCTGTTTCAGGATGTGGTACTATTTCACTTCAACCTTCCCTTCCTTTACATAATGTGCTTCATGTCCCTCATTTGTCAAATAACCTTATTTCTATTCATAAGCTTACCAGAGATTTAAACTGTACAGTGACCTTCTTTCCCTCTCATTGTGTGTTTCAGGATCTTACCACGGGGAGGACGATTGGGGTTGCTAAGGAACAGGGAGGGTTATATGTCCTGCATCAGACTCATGGGAGTACCAGTCAGACGGTGTCCACATCCAGTCATAAGACAGGTTCAGATTCCGCTGCATCTCAGATATGGCTTCACCACAAACGCCTTGGTCATCCTCCTTTCAGTCTTCTTAGGTCGTTATTTCCACAGTTGTTTAAAAGTGAGTCTGTTGAGTCTTTTCTTTGTGATGTTTGTCAGTTTGCGAAACACCATCGCACAACTTTTTCTCCAAGTAATAATAAAAGTATTAAACCATTTGATCTTATTCATTCTGATGTGTGGGGCCCTTCCTCAAATTCTAATATATCTGGTGCAAAATGGTTTATTTCTTTTATTGATGACTGCACTAGAGTCACATGGATATTTCTTATGAAAGATAAATCTGAAGTGTTTCCAATATTCTTGAATTTCTATCGCATGGTTCAAACCCAGTTTGGCAAATCTATAAAAAGGTTACGATCTGATAATGACAAGGAATATGTGAATCAACATTTCACAAATTTCCATAAAGAACATGGTGTGTTACATGAGTTAACTTGTGTTGATATCTCCCAACAAAATGGGGTTGCAGAAAGGAAGAACCGTCATCTCTTAGAAATTGCAAGAGCACTTCTATTCCAAATGTCTGTCCCTAAGTCTTATTGGGGGGAAGCTGTCTTAACTGCCGCCTACTTGATGAACAGATTGCCCTCCCGTGTCTTGAATGGTCTTAGTCCTGTGCAACTCATGACTTCTTTCTTCCCTTCCGTTCCTACCATGAAGAACCTCCTGTGTCGTGTCTTTGGTTGTGTTGCCTTTGTTCATGTCCATAGTCAATATCGTGGTAAGTTGGATCTTAGGGCTATCAAATGTATCTTCATAGGGTATGCACCAAACAAAAAAGGGTACAAATGTTATCATCCTCAAAGTCGTCGTGTCTATGTCTCTATGGATGTCACTTTTCATGAATCCGAGTCTTTTCACCTTCGTCCTCAACTTCAGGGGGAGAATGGTCAAGAAGCTGAGTCCCTTGAGTCATCTTTTGTTCCTCTTTTGGCTGAATCTATTGAGTTATCTGTCCCTCCTCTGATGAAGGATGTGGCATCATCTTCTGATACTTCAGAGACACCTAAAGAATCAGTATGTGTTCCTATAGATCGATACAAGCAGGTGTATTATCGGAAAAAACCCAACCTGGTCCAACAGCAGCTTCAATCGCCCGAACCAGAGGTAAGCTTTCCTGATTTTGAACCTTTGAATAGTCCTTTACATGATATTTGTGAACCTAACCCGGATGACTTGCCTATAGTCTTAAGAAAAGCCAGAAGAACTTGTGCAAAATACCCTATATCTCAGTTTGTGTCCACTAAAAACCTATCAGTACAGCATCAGAGCTTTATTTCAGCAATTGATTCTACTAGAGTCCCCACTTCCGTACAAGAAGCATTAATGGATAAGAATTGGGTTCAAGCCATGCATGAAGAAATGAGTGCTTTAAACAAGAATGAGACCTGGGAAATTGTTGAGAAGCCGAAGGATAAAAGGATAGTTGGGTGCAGATGGATTTACACAATAAAATATCGGTCTGATGGTACTCTAGACCGGTATAAAGCAAGGCTAGTTGCAAAAGGGTACACTCAGACATATGGGATTGATTATGAGGAAACATTTGTCCCAGTAGCAAAGATGAATACAGTCAGGATCATTCTCTCCTTGGCAGCACACTTTGGATGGGACTTGCACCAATTTGATGTTAAAAATGCTTTTCTCCATGGGAATTTGGAAGAAGAAGTATATATGGACATCCCACCAGGATATGGACCCACCGGTGGAGGGAATATGGTGTGCAAGTTAAGGAAGGCCTTATATGGACTCAAGCAATCTCCTCGTGCTTGGTTTGGGAGGTTCACCAATGCTATGGTGTCCTTAGGTTATAGGCAGAGCCAGGGAGATCATACCCTCTTCATAAAACATTCCAAAGAAGGCAAACTTACACTTCTTCTGGTTTATGTTGATGACATGATCATTGCCGGTGATGATGAGGTTGAGAAACAAGTCCTAAAAGAAAAACTAGCTGCACAGTTTGAAATGAAGGACTTGGGGAAGCTGAAGTACTTCCTTGGGATAGAGGTTGCCTACTCCAAACAAGGCATCTTTATTTCCCAAAGGAAATATGTCTTGGATCTTCTTAAGGAAACAAGTAAGCTAGGTTGCAAAACCACAGGGGCACCTATTGAACAAAACCACAGGATCGGAAACAATGAGGAAAGCCAAAGGGTGGATAAGGCACAATATCAGAGACTTGTGGGAAAACTGATATATTTGTCCCACACCAGACCAGACATAGCCTATACTGTCAGTGTTGTTAGCCAGTTCATGCATGATCCTCGTGAGTGACATATGCTAGCTGTAAATCGAATTCTCCAGTATTTGAAGACAAGCCCGGGAAGAGGACTTCTATTTCGGAAAGAACAAACATTGACCATTGAAACCTATACGTGATGCAGATTATCAGGGTCGGTTATCGACGGTGCGGTCTACCTCGTGTTCTTGCATGTTTTTAGGAGGAAACTTGGTGACTTGGAGAAGTAAGAAACAGAATGTAGTTGCAAGGTCAAGTGCAGAGGCTGAATTTCGAGCTATGGCACAAGGAATTTGTGAACTGTTATGGATGAGAATCATACTCGATGATCTCCGAATAAAGTATGAAGCTCCTATGAGGTTACTGTGTGATAACAAGTCGGCAATCAACATTGCTCACAACCCGATTCAACATGATCGAACAAAGCATATAGAGATTGACCGCCATTTTATCAAGGAAAAATTAGATGATGGCCTTATAACTACAGAGTACGTCCCTTCAGAGCACCAATTAGCAGATGTTTTCACCAAGGGGCTTCCCACAGAGCGATTTCAAAGTCTTACTTGCAAGCTGGGAATGATAGATATTCACTCACCAGCTTGAGGGGGAGTGTTGTAATATATTAGCATTAATATCAGATTTGTATAGATATTAGCATTAATATCAGAATTGTATAGATATGTTTTTTTATTCTTGTTTTATTAGGGTTGATTTTTCTCCCTTATTTTTAGGATAGCAATTAATAGCATTAGTCTATATATTGTAACCTTCCCTGTACACAACAGAATAAGAAATATTATTCATACTTTCTATTTTCTATATAGAGGTAATGAAAAGATGATAAAGTTAGACAAACTACAGCCCTCTCCACAACAATCAAGCCTTATCCCAGTTGGGTAGTTGGTGGCCGACTACCTAACAATCCTCCTTATTTATATGGGCTTGGGGCTGGCTATGTAAACTACAACAAGAACAACAACAACCAAGCTTTTTCCCATTAGGTGGGGTCGGCTACATGGATCAAACGACGTCGTTGTGCCTTATCATAAACCAAGCCTTCAGAAATGCCATTCAAATCTAAATCTTTTTTAATCGTTTCACCTATAGTCTTTCTTAATTTCCCTCTACCTCTAGCTATTGAGCTATCCTCCACCTGATTTATTCTTCTTATAGGGGCTTCTAAGGATCTTCTAATCACATATCTAAACCACCTAAGGCGAGATTCTCCCATCTTTTCTACAATAGGTGCTATCCGTATTTTCTCTCTAATGCTTTCATTCCTAATCCTATCTTGTCTTGTATGACCACACATCCAGCGCAACATTCTCATCTCAGCGACACTGATCTTATGCTCTTGCTGGCTTTTTACCGCCCAACATTCAGTATCATACTACATCGCAGGTCTTATAGCTGTGCGGTAAAATTTATTCTTAAGTTTGAGAGGCATTTTTCTATCACAAATAACTCTTGAAGCACTCCTTCATTTCATCAATCCAGCTTGAATCCTATGGTTGACATCTCCCTTTATCTCCGTCATTTTGTATGATAGATCCAAGATACCTAAACCGTGTGACTTGTGGTATGGTATGATTTTCAATTTTCACCACTAAGCTAATATTAGCACGCTTCTTACTGAACTTACATTTCATATACTCCGTCTTACTCTTGCTTAGACAAAAGCTATATTCTTCCAAAGCTCGTCTCCATCGCTCTAGCTTCCCATTTGTTTCCTCTCTCGACTTTCCAACTAAGACTATATCATCTACAAAAAGCATGCATTGTAGCACCGGCTCTTGGATATGCGCAGTAAGCAGATCCAAGACCAAGGTAAAAATATATAGACTCAAAGTTGATCCTTGAGTCCTATAGTTATAGGGAAATTTGGTCCGACTACTTTTCCATTATCCATCCTCTTCAATGGTTCTTTTACTTCAAACCCCTAAATTTTACGATAAAAGGTTTTATTTTGTTCCTCCTCTCTAGTGTTTAGAATTTTTCGAGTCCCCTAATGTCTCATGTCTCTCATTATATAACTTGTTAAAATAATCATTCCATCTATCCTTGATGTCTTGTTTCGTAACTAAGACTTTACCCTCTTCATCCTTAATGCATCTCACGGGATAGTCTACCAAAAAAAACTTGTTTGAGTTTATACGCAACCATTAAACAAAATATGTTTTTATTTTATTTTCTAAGTGTAAGTATGCTACTTTTTGGGGGCTCATGAGCATGTATTGTTTCTATCAACAGGGTACATCTATAGGAACTCCAGAGTCCGTATCTGTTGATAAAATCTGTGAAGAGAACATAAAACTTTTCATGAGGTAAATATCTTACCGAATTGTCTAAAGAAGCGAATCAAATATTTATCATTTTAATTCTTGTTATATTTATTGACATGCTATACTTGTTCCTTCAAGTGTAAAATGGTTGATCAACCATCTTCCCTGGTCTTAATGGGGTATGTGGTATATCAACCCCAAGCTTATTGACATTTTGATGTTACTTCACCTACTTGGGACAAGGATGTGTACTTTTGAGCCTCACTGGCTCTTTCTTCCTTTAGTTTTCTGTTTTTGGAGGTAATCTTATCCTCCCCTAGTTGTATTATTCTCTTTAATAAAAGTACTTACATATGGGTTAGGATCCATTGACATTGGTATATGAAAAAAAGTTCCTAGACCAATGAATAATTTATCATTGGATGATTTTCTCATGGATTGGATGTTTGTAACTTGCATATCGTACACATGAAATTTCACATTAATCCAAGATTATTTTACTGTGTCTGATAGAACCCAGAAACTCATAATTGAAGAAACACAAATATACTGGATAATGAGTAGATATCAGTATGATATCTAGCTCTGATATGTATTTTTGGAATGGAAAACTGATTACAAGAAAGAAGAAAGAAAAATGCTAGATAGGTATAGGGTGTCTAGGCCCTTCCAAATCCCATGCCAAAACTTGCCTACCTTACTTATGCTAACCAACCCACAGATATACCCCCTCTCACTCTACAGAATCCTCACCTCACTCTCTCTCTACCAGCTCATACAGCTAAGGCCTTGTTTGTTTTCTCACTTTTAGGGCCCAAATCCCCTATATTTGGTTGTCCCCTTCTAGAATATACCTTAGTCAGCACCAGTTTCTCCCTAGGATTCTTATCAACACTTCCTCCCAAAAGACTCACCTTGTCCTCAAGGTGAAATTCAGGGAAATGTTCTTGTATTGATTTCATAGGTTCCCAAGAACTTTCAAATTCAAGAAAATCTTGCCATTTAATCAGCACCTCCTCTACCCCTTCAGCATTTTTCCTGTCGTGTAAAACTTCAGCTGGCTGCACCTTTAATTCTCAATCTTCAGCTAGAAAGGATGGCAATGGTTGAGCTGTAACCATAGGTGAAATGGATTTTTTGAGCAAGGAGACATGAAATACCGGATGTACCAGACTTCCTTCGGGCAATTGGAGCTTGTAAGCTACGTGACTTATCTTCTCCACGATCTCATAAGGTCCATAGAACCGAGGACTCAATTTCTGGTTTGCCCTCTTAGCTAATTTTTTGAGTTTGTAAGGTTGGATCTTCAAATAAACAACATCCCCCAATTGATATTCCACTTCCCTTCTATGCTTGTTAGCTTGAGTCTTCATTCGGTTTTGGGCCTACACCAAATGTTCCTTCAATTCATCTAACATCCAATTCCTTTCAACCACTAACTTATTCACTTCCTCCACCATAGATGGTGCCCCGTCCCCTCTAACAAGTATAGGAGGGTCCCTTCCATATAATGCCTTGAATGGGGTCATTTTAGTGGCTGAATGGTAGTCGATATTATACCAGAATTCTGCCCAAGCTAACCATTTTGGCCACTATTTGGGTTTAGTCTCTGTGAGGCATCTCAAATAAGTTTCCACACACATTCACAACCTCGGTTTGGCCATCTGATTGGGGATAATAGGCTGAACTATACGTCAATTTTGTCCTAGCAAGTCTGAACGTCTCAGCCCAAAAAGTGCTGAGAAAAACCTTGTCTCGGTCAGAAACAAAGGAGGAGGGAAAACCATGCAATTTCACCACTTCTTTGGTGAAAATTTCATCAACATCCTTAGGAGTATAGGGGTGTGCAAGGGCTATAAAACGTGCATACTTGGTGAGCCTATCCATTATCACCATTATAGTGTCAACCCCATAAGCCTTAGGAAGTCCTCCAATGAAATCCATGGACAAATCAGTCCAAATATTGGTTGGAATAGGGAGGGGTTGTAGTAATCCTCCGGGAGTTAAAGTCTGATATTTGTTTCTTTGGAAAACTTCACAAGCTTGAACATATTGTTGGATGTCTTTCTTCGTTCCTTCCCAAAATAACACCCCAGAAATTCGCTTGTAGGTTCTGAGGAAACCTGAATGTCCTCCTATGGCTGAATCATGAAATTCCTTAAGCACCAATGAAATCTTTGGGGAACTTCTAGGAATCACCATTCTCCCTTTGTAAAACAACCTCCCCTTCTTGAAATGATAACCAGAATGAGAATCTAGTTGTCAAAGCAAATCTTGAATAATGCTTCTCAACTTATCATCATTCTGAATTTCTTCTTCCAACTCATCCGACTCATTGAATTGTACTAAAGAGATGGCTGCATACTGTAATTTCCTAGACAAAGCATCTGTTGCACCATTTTCCTTCCCCGGTTTGTGCTTGATCTCAAAGTCAAATCCCAACAACATGGAGACCTCTATTGTTCCTCCCCCCAAATCCCTTGATCTGTTAGAAACCGAAGACTTTTCTGATTTGTATGGACTATGAAATGTCTTCCCATTAAGTAATGTCTCCACTTATTCACAGCGAATACTATAGCCATGAGTTCTTTTTCGTACACCGACTTGTTTTGAGCTTTATCAGAGAGAATTTGACTCGTATAAGCCACTGGCCTCCCTTCTTGCATGAGCACTCTACCTACTC
Source organism: Ormosia emarginata (assembly GCA_029884605.1). Lineage (NCBI taxonomy): Eukaryota > Viridiplantae > Streptophyta > Magnoliopsida > Fabales > Fabaceae > Ormosia > Ormosia emarginata. The sequence continues at coordinate 5,421,193 of JAQQTP010000064.1, forward strand.
CTTTCCCAGATGCATCTGTTTCTAGCACAAAAATCTCCTCAAAATTTGGGGCAGCAAGGACAGGCAGTGTAGTCATGGCTGTTTTGAGTTGCTCAAATGCTTTTTGAGCTTTCAAACCCCATGTATAATTATCTTTCTTGAGTTGTTGTGTCAGAGGCCATGTTATCTTCCTATAATCCTTCACAAACCTTTTATAATACCTTGTTAGTCCCAAGAACCCTCTTAATCTTTTAATGTCCTTTGGTTGGGGCTAGTTGAGTATGTCCTCCACTTTCTTAGGGTTGCCACTCCCTTATCGAAGATGATGTGCCCCAAGTATTCTAGTTGTTGTTGCCCAAAGGTACATTTCTTTCAATTGACCAACAGCCGGTTCTCCCTCAACAACTTCAATACCATTCTCAAGTGCTTTCCGTGAGCTTGTAGATCCTTACTAAAGATCAACATATTGTCAAAGAAGACCAGCACAAACCTTCTTAAATATGGTTTCAACACCTTTTCATCAAAGCTTGGAAAGTAGAAAGGGCATTGGTTAGACCAAACGACATCACCAAGAATTCATAGTGCCCCTCATGTGTCCTGAAGGCTGTCTTAGGAATGTCTTCCATCCTAATTCTGATTTGGTGGTAGCCAGATTTAAGGTCCAATTTAGAAAAAATAACGGCTCCGCCTAGTTCATCCAGTAACTCATCAATCACCGAAATTGGAAACTTTATCCGGTACAGTAAGTTTGTTCAGGGCCCTGTAAATCTCCATCCCCCATCTTTCTTCTTGACCAAAATCACTGGATTAGAGTAAGGACTAGTGCTAGGTCTAATTATTCCCGCAACCAACATTTCATCTACTATCTTTTCAATCTCATTTTTTTTTATAATGAGGGTACTTGTAAGGACGAATATTGGAAATAGGTGCTCCTTCTTTTAGGTGGATAGCATGATCATGGTCTCGATGAGGAGGAAGCCCGTTTGGTTCTTGGAACAAGTCTGCACACTCCTGTAGAACCTCTTGTATTTCCCCGACCAATACCCCTATAGGTTGCTCTTCTGGCTGCCACTCTTGATAGTCATTATAGTAACTGTTGATTATTGTATATTCTGATCTGATTGTGATTAGATTAGGATTCTTTTTTGATTTTCTTGTTTAGTTAACTATATCCCTATAGTTTAGGAAACTCCTATTATTTTGAGATGTTGATTGATTCTCTTTGTAATTTTTGTTGTATATTGTTGTTCCATATATTGAAGGCTTAGTTGTTGTTGTATTGTTGTATATATTGAATGAGTGCCGAGAGGGTTTCTCTCAAGCTATTCTAGCATATCAAGTTGGTATCAAGAGCAAGGTTCCAAACCAGGGACGCAGACGTCACTGGTTCTTCGTCACTATCGTGGTTCTACGTCTCTGTCACGTCTAGAACCCTAACCTCTGGACCCTCCAGCACCAAGGTGAGGGCACGAATTGTCTCAGAAGCATCTAGCCAGTCGTCCTTCCGAGCAGCTCACCGGAGGCCCCTGCCACGCGCCCTCACGCGCGGCTTCTTACATCTCTTCCTGACGGCACATGCAGGCCACGCGCGACCGTCCCAGCCTCTGTTTGACTCGCTGCTTGTTGCGTTCTGCTCGCCGGCGTCTCCTCTCTCCGTTCTAGTGGTCAGTTGTTCGGTTGACCCCCTGTAGCTTCATGGGTTAGTTTCTCTCTCCACCACGGCTTTCGATTCATCTACTGCCACCTCTGATAATTCTGGATCTGCAAAGAAAAACCTCATTTCGTTTTCATTCTTTGGCAGTCCTACTATAACCTCAGAGAAACTCAATGGTAAGAATTTTTTAGATTGGCATAATGCTATTGAGGTGTGGTTTTTAGGTCAAGGTCTCTATGAGCACCTCACCAAGAAGGAAGCAGACATTGCTGCTGATGTCCGTGATGAGTGGAAAAGGGCTGATTATCAGTTAGTGTCTTTACTATGGCAATCTATTGATCCGAAGTTATTGGTGCACTTCTATCCTTACAAAACATGTCATGACATATGGAAGAAGGCTTGGAGTGTGTATTCTAATGATATACAATGCCTCTATGATTCTGTCCATAACTTGGCCACGCTCCAAATGACAGACTATGACCTTCCTTCTTACTTAAATAGAGCACAGTCAGTCATCGAAGACATGATAACATGTATATGGTCTTCGTTCTCCATGGTACTAGAAAAACTTGATAACATGTATATGGTCTTCGTTCTCCATGGTCTACATAAAAATTTTGAATCTGTCCGAAATCAATGTTTGACCAATTCTAATATTCCTACGGTGGAGGAACTCATTGATCGTTTACTTCGGGTTCCCTCATCGGAGGAGACATCTGGCATTGGTTCTTAGGCAGTTTCAGAATCTTCAGCTTTTGTCTCAAACTCAGTAGATCGTGGAGGCCGAGGCCGTGGGCGTGGTGGAAGAGGTGGTCGTGGTAGAAGTGATCGCCCTCAGTGTTCTTATTGCAAGCGCACAGGACATACTCAAGACAAGTGTTATTTTTTGCATGGTTTTCCTAAAAAGACAGCTAATGTAACACAGTCTCAGGCATCGGGTTCTACTGATAAGAAAATTGAATTTGGAAGTGACAATCAGAATCTTTTTTCAGCCAGTGAATACAAGGAGTAATTTCAACTTAAGGCTAGCCAACAAGCCTCATCTTCAGCAACTATAGCTCATACTGGTAATTCTACAGTTTGTCTCTCTCATTCATCTCCTGTTAGTTCCTGGATTTTGGATTCTGGTGCTTCTAATCATATAGCAGGTAATTCTTCCCTCTTTTCCACCTTATTCTCTCCCAAAACACGACATCACATCACTCTTGCTGATGGCTCTAAAACAACGGCCACTAGCATTGGTCAAGCTTCACCTCTTTCCTCTCTATCTTTGAATTCAGTTTTATTTGTACCTGGATGTCCCTTTAATTTAATTTCTATTAGTCAACTTACTCGATCTCTCAATTGTTTCATAACTTTTACTTCTAATTCTTTCTTTATCCAAGACCAGAATACGGGACAGACGATTGGAGTAGGATCTGAATCACGTGGTCTCTATTATTTGCAGCCTCCTCAATCATATGTGCTGCCACAGAATTACCTAGCCTTCTTCACCGTCATTTGGGTCATCTGAGTTTGAATAAATTCAAGAAAATGATTCCTCACTTCTCTCATCTATAGTCCTTGGAGTGTGAGTCATGTCAACTTGGAAAACATGTTCGGGCTTCCTTTCTAAGCGAGGTTACGGGTCGTTCAGAGTTTTTTTTTATATATTGTTCATTATAATGTTTGGGGTCCTAGTCATGTCGTGTCTGTCTTGGGATATAGGCACTTTGTTACTTTCATTGATGATTTCTCAAGATGTACTTGGTTATTCTTAATGAAAGATCGTTCCGAGTTGTTTACTGTTTTTCAAAATTTTTTGTGAAATTTTCAATCAGTTTGGTCGGACTATGTGTCTTACGTAGTGACAATGCAAAAGAATATTTTTCTACCCCTTTCAATTCTTTCATGGCCTCTCATGGTATGATTCATCAATCTAGTTGTCCTCACACACCTCAACAAAATGGTGTGGCTGAGCGCAAACATCGTCATATAGTTGAAACAGCTCGCACTCTTTTATTACATGCCAATGTCCTTTTAAAATTTTGGAGTGATGCTGTTCTCACTGCCGGTTATTTAATAAATCGTATGTCATCTCCTATTCTCAATAATCAGATTCCTCACTCTCTTTTATGTCCTAAGGAATCCCTTTATACTGTTCCGCCCTGTGTTTTCGGTTCTGCTTGTTTTGTCCATAATGTTACTCCAGGTCTAGACAAGATGGCTGCCCGTGCTGTGAAGTGTGTCTTTCTCGGTTATTCTCGTGTCCAAAAGGGGTATTGGTGTTATTCTTCGTCCACCCATCGTTTTTATATCTCAGCTGATGTCACCTTCTTTGAGAATACACCTTATTTTGTCTCCCCGGTTGTGCCAGAATCTGTCTCTCAGGTATTACCTGTTCCCTCTTTTGATTCTCCTATCTCTATTCCTTCTGTGCCCTAGATGCCCAAAAATTCACCGGCCTCAGAGTATCATATCCAGCCGTTTCGTCTCACTTACCAACGTCGTCCACGCCCTAAGATTCTGGAGGCTGCCCCTGTTCTAGACACCAGTGATTCACCTCCTGCTCCTGCATCTCCACCTATTCCGGCCCACCCTGAGCTTTCGACTGACCTACCTATCGCTCTTTGCAAAGGTATTCGTTGTTCCCGTAATCCTCATCCCATTTATAATTTTTTGAGCTATCATCGTTTTTCTTCTTCCCATTATGCCTTTATCTCTGCCTTGTCATCCATTTCAATTCCTAAAACTGTTCAGGAAGCACTATCCCATCCTGGGTGGCGACCGGCTATGCTTGATGAGATGACAGCCCTGAAATCTAACCATACATGGACTCTTGTTGCGTCCCCTCTTGGGAAGTCTACAGTTGGCTGCCGATGGGTTTTCACTGTCAAAGTTGGTCCCGATGGCACAGTGGATCAATTGAAGGCTTATCTTGTGGCAAAAGGGTACACTCAGATTTATGGTCTTGATTATGGTGATACTTTCCCTCCTGTTGCTAAAATGGCCTCTGTTCGTCTCTTTTTGTCACTGGCTGCCATGCATTGTTGGCCTTTGTATCAGTTGGATATTAAAAATGCCTTTTTACATGGTGATTTGGAGGAGGAGATTTATAATGAGCAACCACCTGGGTTTATTGCTCAGGGGGAGTCAGGTCTTGCTTGCAAACTGAGGAAGTCGTTATATGGCCTAAAACAGTCTCCTCGAGCTTGGTTTGGGAGGTTTAACAATGTCATACAGCAGTTTGGAATGGTTCGTAGTGAGGTGGACCGCTCTGTGTTCTATAAACATTTAGTGTCTAATAAGTTCATTTATCTTGTGGTCTACGTGGATGATATTGTAATTGCAAGTGATCAATGGTCTAAAACAACACTTGTTCCAACATTTTCAAACCAAGGATTTGGGCAAGTTACGATATTTCCTTGGGATCTAAGTTTCTCAATCAAAGACAGGCATTGCCATTTGTCAAAGAAAATATGCACTTGACATTTTGGAAGAAACTGGGTTGTTAGATTGTAAGTCAATCGATACTCCTATGGATCCGAATGATAAGCTTATGCCAAATCAGGGGGAGCCATACTCAGACCCAAGCAGATATCGGAGGTTTTTGGAAAAATTGAATTATCTCACTATGACCAAACCAGATATATCCTTTGCTGTTAGTGTTGCAAGTCAGTTCGTTAACTCCCCTTGTGATAGTCATTGGGATGCAGTAGTTCGCATCCTACGATATATCAAGGGGTCTCTTGGAAAGGGGCTAATCTATGAGAACAGAGGCCATACAGACATTGTTGCCTACACAGATGCAGACTGGGCAGGATCTCCTGGTGATAGGTAAGATTAGAGTATGGAGAAAATTATTCCCCTTTGTTCATTTATTCAAATGATCAAACATTACATAAATAGGGAAAACAGAGAGTTAAATAAGGAAACAAAAAATAGGCAATTCTCATAATTAATTGGAAATCCCTAAAAATAAGCAACAAAATAAAGAAGACAAGATAGCTGACCACAATCCCTACAATTATGGGATGCTGTAATTCCTCATAATGTACGGGATTGTTATCCAACACTCTCCCTCAAGATGGGAAATAGATATTAGTCATTCCCAACTTGCCAACATTGGTCTCAAAGTCTGATTTTAATAAGGCCTTTGTAAGAACATCTGCTTCTTGCAACTTGGTTGGGACATAGTGTAGGGTGAAAGTTCCATTTTCAATTTCTGACTTGATGAAGTTTCTCTCAATCCTCACATGCTTCATCCAGTCATGTTGAACTGGGCTATGGACTATGCTGATGACAGATTTGCTATCATTGAGAAGTTTCATTGGTTCTTGCAGTGGAATAAATAAGTCTTGTAGTAACCTATTTATCCAGATCAGTTCACAAACCCCTTGAGCAATTGCTCTATATTCTACCTCTGCGCTACTTCGTGCCAAAACGGTTTGTTTCTTGCTTCTCCATGTCACCAAGTCCCCCCACACTTTTGTACAATACCCTGTGGTGGACTTTGTATCCTCAACTGAACCTGCCCAATCAGCATCTGCAAAACACTCAACACTTCTGTTTTCAGTCTTCCTGAATAGTAATCCCCTTCTAGGAGTGCTTTTCAGATAGCGGAGAATCTGGTTTACAGCCTCTAGATGTCTTCTTGTTGGAGAGTGCATAAACTGGCTCACTACGCTAACACTATAGGCAATGTCCGGTCTAGTAAGAGATAGGTAGATCAGTTTACCTACAAGGCGTTGTCCGGTCTAGTAAGAGATAGGTAGATCAGTTTACCTACAAGGCGTTGATACCTATCCCTTTCAACTGGAGGGTCATTTTCAGTAATCTTGTGCTTCCAATTTCGGTCTCGAGGAGTACCTGCAGGTCTACACCCTAGCTTCCCTGTTTCCCGAAGTAAGTCAAGAGCGTGCTTTCTTTGGGAGATGAAAATACGCTTCTTGCTTCTAGCTATTTCCATCCCAAGGAAGTATTGTAGCTGTCTAAGATCTTTAACCTTAAATTCTGCCTGTAAACAGTTCTTGAGATGTTCAATTTCTTGCGTGTCATTACCTGTGATTACCATATCATCTACATAGACTATAAGAACAGCCCTTTCTCCTTCCCTGGATTTTTTCACAAACAAGGTGTGGTCAGCCTGACTTTGTATATAGCCGAATTGCTTCATAGTGGTACGGAATTTTGTGAACCAAGCCCTTGGGGACTGTTTTAGTCTATACAGGGATTTGTTTAACTTGCACACTGCATCATTATTTTCTCCTTCAAATCCAGGGGGCAGTTTCATATAGACCTCCTCCTCTAGCTTACCATTCAAGAAGGCATTTTTTACATCCATATGGTGTAGTTCCCAATCCAAATTTGCTGCAATGGAAATGAGGATTCTAATGGAATTCAACTTTGCAACTAGTGCAAATGTTTCCTCATAATCTATACCATGGGTTTGGGTATAGCCTTGGGCAACTAGTCTTGCCTTATATCTGTCTATCTTTCCATCTGCACCCATCTTTGTGGTAAATATCCATTTGCATCCCACAACTCTCTTACTTTTAGGAAGAGTTACAATTTCCCAAGTCTTATTTTCTTCTAATGCAGCCATTTCCTCTAGGACAGCAGCTCTCCATTTTTTATCTTTCAAGGCTTAATGGACAGTGTTGGGAATCTGGACACAGTCCAAATCTGCAACAAAAGCTCTATATCTTGGGGATAGGTTGGAATATGTGAGGTAACTTGATATAGGATGCTTTGTGCAGGACCTTACTCCTTTCCTTAGAGCAATAGGCAAGTCAATCTCATCAACCGTATCATTAACAGTATTAGAATCATGGTCAATCTCATCAACCGTATCATTAACTATATTAGAATCATCAACTGTACAATTACGTTCTCTGTTTCCTTCTGCGGTTTCCATATGATTTGACTCCGGATCTGGTGATTGACTTTGCAAAGGAACACATGGTCTCGGTCTCCTGGTGAAAAATTTTGGGAAAAATTTGTTCTCACCTTGAGGTCTCTTCTCTAATTCTCCCCCCTGACCTGTTACATGTGTAGATTCTGGTTTGGATGGAGCAGATTCCAAGGGATTATGGGTTTCTTTTGGTACAAAGGTAGACAATGGAAGAGATATGAGAAGAGAGATGGAGGGATCCTAGTGATGAGTTTCAATCATGTTCTCCCCCTGAAGCGAATTATTGGGAAAGAAAGATTGATGTTCAAGGAAAGTGGTATCATATGATATGTAGAACCTTTTGGATTTGGGACAGTAGCACTTGTACCCTTTTTGCGTGGGAGAGTAACCAAGAAAGATGCATTTATGGGACTTAGGATCAAGCTTTCCCCGTGTGGGACTAGAGTCACGGACAAACACAGTACAACCAAATATTTTTGGTGGAAGTGACTCAAGCATCCTTATAGAGGGAAAGGCCCTTTTTAGACAACTAAGAGGGGTTTGGAAGGAAGACGATTGATAAGATAGGTAGCAGTTAAGATAGCTTCCCCCCAAAAATGATTTAGAACATTTGAGGTGAACATAAGGGAGCGAGCAACCTCAAGAAGGTGCCGATTTTTTCTTTCGGCAACACCGTTTTGTTGGGGAGTATGACTGCATGAACTTTGATGAAGTATGCCATGTTCAAGTAAGTAATTATTGAAGTCATGCAAGAAATACTGCCCGTCCAGTTCCATGTTCAATTTCTTGCGAAGAATGTGAATAGATGACTGAAAAACATTAGTGACAAGTTTATGAAACTTTTTGAAAATAGTGTTTGTTTCTAATTTTTCTTTTAAGAGATACACTCAACAAACACGAGTATGGTCATCTATAAAAGTAATAAACCATCGAGTTCCAGTAATATTGGGAACTCGAGAGGGCCCCCAAATGTCACTATGGATGAGATGAAAGGGTTGAGATGCACGATAAGAATGAGGAGGGTAATTATTTCGAGATTGTTTAGCTAGAATACAATGTTCACAACTGAAAGAGGAAACATCTTTATTGATAAATAAGTCTGGATAAAAGTATTTTAAGTAACTAAAATTAGGATGACCAAGAGCAGCTCTCCATTTTTGCTTTCAAAGAAGGATATTTGAATCTGGAGACAGTTGATAGAGAAAAGGTTTGGGGATAGGGGAATATGCCCTTGAGCAGGAGAATTAGTAGAGACATAGTAGAGGCCATTGCGTTCCTTAGAATCCGCCAATCGTCTTCCCGAAGACAAATCAACTGAAAAATGCGTTCTAAGATGGGTAAGTCCATATGATTTGATCTGGTGATTGACTTTAGATCTTTAGTCAATTTACTAGCAAATATGAGATTATATTGCAATTCAAGGACATGAAGAACAAAGTTCTGGTTTAAGCACGACAAATTCATGGGATTTTGGTACAAACCACCAATGATGAATTACCATTAGCAAGGGATCCTAGTGATAGTAACACCTCTATTAGTCCCCCACAGGCGAATTATTCGTATGATGTGAAGTGGTATATATGACCCCGTCATATGATTAGTAGCACTAGAATCAAGGATCCAATCTCTCGTATTTCATGCTTAGACAAGAAAGAAAACAAGACAACCATTACCTTTGTGAGCAATGTTTAGAGAGGAAAGGCCCTTTTAGTAAGAGGTTGAAGGTCCACGTATTTAAGATAGGTTTGATTCAACATATCCAATTGTTCACCGTGAAAAAGGAGCGAGCAACCTTGTGCTTCTTTGGTTCAAGAGAGGATTTAGCCATATGAACAGAGGCATGAACTTTGATGAAGTACTTCAAGTAAGTAATTATTGCAAGTTTCCTATGAATGAGCCAACATGTGTCCTTGGTGTGATATGGTTTCTAACAATGATCACACCAAGTTTTTGCCTCCTTTGGACGTTGAGCCTTGGGGTCTGTTCTGCGACTGACAAGAGCTGAACCCAGTTGAGTGTCCTCAATTGTAGAACTGGTCTCCAACATTACTTTCCTGCGGCTTTCTTCCCTTCTAACCATGGCAAAGGTTTCTTTGAGAGATGGCAGAGGCTTAAGGCCAAGTATTCGACCTCGAACTTCATCTAGTTCTTTGGTAAGACCTTGAAGAAAATCAAATACCCTTTCCTTTTCCAGCATTTAGTCATATAATAATTTATCCTCAGGGCATTTCCATGAAACTATATACAATAGGTCCATTTCTTGCCATAGTTCAACCAACATATTAAAGTACTCAGTCACAGATTTGTTACCTTGACGCGTATTACGCAGTGCTGACCTGATTTCAAAGCACTGTGCGGAGTTTTGTAGATTCGAGTACATCTCCTACACTGTTGTCCAGATTTCATCGGCGGTTTTGCAGAACAGGTAGGTTCTGTCGATCTTAGGATCCATAGAGTTGATCAACTAAGCCATAACAATAGAGTTTTCTGCATCTCATCTATTATAGGAGGGATCGTTTGGTGTTGGAGCGACAGTCGTCCCTATAAGGTAGCCCATTTTTCCTTTCCCTTTAATCACAAGGAGGACCGACTAAAACCATTCTCTGAAATTTAACCCATTTAACTTATGTTGGGTTATTCGAATGGAGGGGTTAAGGTCAATCGGTTGGAAGAATGAAGCAGTGGCAGACGGGTTGGTGTTTTGGTTTTGGGGTGGTAGACCGATCAGCATTTGTAGATGGCTGATCGGCATTTTCAGGGGTGGTGTGTCCGTCAGCCATGAGGCTATATCGGTTTTTCATCTATGATGAAGAAGTGGCTTTGATACCATAAGATTAGAGTATGGAGAAAATTATTCCCCTTTTTTCATTTATTCAAATGATCAAACATTACATAAATAGGGAAAACAGAGAGTTAAATGAGGAAACAAAAAATAGGCAATTCTCATAATTAATTAGAAATCCCTAAAAATAAGCAATAGAATAAAGAAGATAAGATAGCTGACCACAATCCCTACAATTATGGGATGCTGTAATTCCTCATAATGTACGAGATTGTTATCCAACAATAGGAGGTCAACTTCTGGATATTGTGTTTTCATTGGGGGCAATCTTATTTCTTGGAAGAGTAAAAAGCATAATGTAGTCGCGAGATCAAGCGCAGAAGTAGAATACCTAGCCATGGCCCTCGCTACATGTGAACTAACTTATATGGCTACAACATTTACTTCAAGAGTTGAAGTTTTGCGAGATAGGCTCTATGAAACTGATTTGTGATAATCAAGCAGCTTTGCACATTGCTTCTAATCCTGTCTTTCATGAACAGACTAAGCATATAGAAATTGATTGTCATTTTATTCGAGAAAAGCTTCTTTTAGGGGAGATCAATACTTCATTTGTAAACTCTAATGATCAACTTGCAGATATTCTCACAAAGGCTTTGCGGGGTCCGAGGATGACATACATATGTAACAAGCTTAGTGCTTATGATGTATATGCACCAGCTTGAGGGGGAGTGTTGATTATTGTATATTTTGATTGTATATTCTGATCTGATTGTGATTAGATTAGGATTCTTTTTTGTTTTTCCTGTTTAGTTAACTATATCCCTATAGTTTAGGAACTCCTATTGTTTTGAGATATTGATTGATTCTCTTTGTAATTACTTGTTGTATATTGTTGTACATAATGAATGAGTGTTGAGAGAGTTTCTCTCAAGCTATTCTAGCATATCAAGTGTAACCGTCCCCTTCATCTTTTAAGGCCTTTCGCATGATTTTCAAAGAAGCTTGAGCCTTGCAAAGGGATGGTTCCCCTTTTAGTTCCACCTTCACTCCATTCCTCTCCCATTTCAAGGTAATTTCTCTAAAATTAGCTTGTATATCTCCTAAACTCTCCAACTAGTCCACTCCCAATACTACCTCCGCTCCACCCAAATCAAAGAGAATGAAATTTTGCTGAATTTCCACTCGTTGAATACTCACTTGTACATCTTTGCATACCCCTCTACTTCTAATTTTGCATCCATTTCCAACTTCCATTGTGTACACCATAGTGTCTTGGACTGGTAAGTTTAACTTCTGCACTAGTTCCTTCAAACTGAAGTTACTGGAGGCCCTGCTGTCAATGAGCACTGTAACTTGCTGCTGTCCAATACTACCCACTACTTCAAGGATTTGTTGGAGGTCATCCCCATAATGCCCTTCATAGAGAGTTGTAGAGACTTATCCTCCAACTCCACCCCTGAATCTTCCACCTCCACATCTATCTTCGTTCCCTCCTCATCCTCCCCTTCCACCATGAGCAGCTGGTAATGTTTGAACTTACAAATGTGTTCACGCCCCCATTTCTCTCCACACTTAAAGCACAACCCCTTCCTACTTCTTTCTTGGAGTTCTGTTTGAGATAATCTCCTTGGTCTCATCTCTTACTTTCTCTCCAACTCCATCAAGAGGTTTTGGCTCCATCGAATTCCTTTGGATGATATGGGTTCTGTGTTAGCAATGAATTCTTTCCTCCTTCACCACCTACATTGGATTTGGACCCTCCCTCCCCTGTCCCAGGTTTGAAAGTGTTAGTTCCCTTCATGTAAGTCCCCCCTTCTCTCCCAAATCTCCTTTTCTTAATGCCCAATTTTTTTCCTCAAGCAACTAGGCTCTATCCATGAGATCTGACAAGGAATGTAACTCGTACAACTTTAATTTAGCCTTCAATTCTTCACATAACCCATTCAGAAAAATTCCCTTCAGCACTGTTTTATTAGTGTGCTTCACGAGTCCGGATACCAGCTCAAACTGTTCACGGTATTTAGTGACCGTTCCAGTTTGTTTGATGCTCAACAATGGTTCAAGGGGATTTTGAATTATCCCTGGTTGGAACCTGCGGATCACTGCATCCTTGAATTGCTTCCAACTTGAAGAAAGAGTCTGATCCTCCCACCATTGGTACCAATTCAAAGCCTTCCCTTCCTTTGCTACCATCACCGAATCCAACATCTCCGACTCCTCCATCTCATTTACTTCCATCTTATTTACTTTAAAGTAATGTTCTACCTGATTCACTCATGCATAAGCATCGTCACCTGAGAATACTGGAACTTTGAGTTTCCTAGCCCCTTCGTTCCTTCGTGGAGGTCGACTACCCCTGGATGATCCACTCACCGAGTTTCGAGACCACTCACGATCTCGGTGGGGTGAGACCTGAGTCTTTGTTGAACCCTCGCTGCTTCCTTTCTCCCCATCGCTCCCACCTTCGTCTTCACATAGCTTAGAATAGTGCCTGTGTCGTGATCGCCCCCTTAGACTCCCTTTAGGTCATGATTTTAGAAGCTGCATGAGCTCCTCCAACCGCGCCTCAGTGCGCTCCTGTTTTGAGAGGCTCTCCACTCTCCACTCCTGTAAGCTCCTCTCTATCGTATCCATGCGAGATTCAATGACCGATCGAGTTTGAACCATTCAGCACTATACGTATCTGTGCTCCAAGATCGTAGAGCTTTGATACCAAGTTGATAGAACCTAGAAACTCAGAATTGAACACAAATATACTGGATAATGAGCAGATATCGGTATGATATCTAGCTCTGATATGTATTTCTGGATTGGAAAGCTGATTACAAGAAAGAAGAAAGAAAAATGCTAGACAGGTATAGGGTGTCTAGGCCCTCTCAAATCCCATGCCAAAACTTGCCTACCTTACGTATGCTAACCAACCCACAAATATACCCCCCCTCACTCTCAATAGGATCCTCACCTCACTCTCTCTCAGCCTGCTCATCAATTAGTTACGGTTAAGGCCTTGTTTGTTTTCTCACTTTTAGGGCCCAAATCCCATGTATTTGGTTGTCCCCTTCTAGAATATACCTTAGTCAGCATCAGTTTCTCCCTGGGATTCTTATCACTGTTAAAATATCTTAAATTTGGTGTAAAATATACTTTTCAAATAAATAGATATTAATAACTTGATCACATTTTGATCGTTGTTTAAATTTTCTAAATTTTGGCCTGCAATGTTAACATGATAATCACTTAAAATTCAATGGTTGGGCTGATCTTAATCTCTTCCTCGAAGGAGTGGATGCCTATTGGTGTATATATACTTGCTTAAGGTGTCCGGGCTTCTTGTTTACTTGTTTTATTGTTGAATTACTTGAATAGAATCCCACTGAAACCCTTTTCTGCAGGTGTGAGGAGTACAGGCAAAAGGAGATAGAGTTGAAACAGACGGTAATGGCAATTAGATAACAAAGTTTGATTATTATTATTAAAATAATCGTTGTGTTTTAATTTTGTTCCTGTTGCTGACAAAATAGGTTGAGGACTTGGAGGAAGAGTTGAAAGAAGTCCAAAGGAAGAGTTCTCATCTTTCTTCACTCTTAGAGGCTAAGAGGGAGCATAAGAGTGTAAAGGAACAATAATGTTGTTCCTTTTAATGAATGGCAAGTTGATTATACTTTCATCCTTGTCTTCCAAGTAATGTTGTGAGTGTGAAAGCACTGGTAATTACATTGTCACAAGTCACAAGCTTCATGGAAAGACTTAACGACAAACGTGAATGATTGGTGGTAGTTTCTGATTGTGGCATATAGAGATGTTCATTGGGTTAGATTGACTGGATGAACCCGAAAATCCAAACTGAACTAATCAAATTAGTTTGGGTAATCAGATAAACCCGATTAAAACCGATCACAATTGTTTTGGGTCTTGGATTTATAAATTTTGAACCCAAAACTCGATCACCCAATCCAATTACCTGACCACATTTTTTTGTTTTGTTGGTTAAAATTCTAGACTATGTTATGCGTTTCATTCATGTCTCACATGCCTAATTTCATTCCTCCAGCTTCCAATTCAAGGGACTCCCTCACCCAAGTCGTGCCCTAGACTCCTCTCTGCACTACGCTGCTGTTGCCGTGCCATAACCAAATGTGACGCCGACGAGCTACTGTGAGGCTCGTGACCAAGCTGCCACTACTGCTGATAACGCCGATGAGCTACGAGTCTGCAACAAGTGGGAGCCTGCATGATGTTCACAAGCTGGACTTGTGATTCCAACAGGTTTGCGCCTTCATTGTGAAATATGGTCTCTCAGTAGCAAGCCGCTTGAACTTGCTAGATGTAGAACCAAATTTAAAGAAATTGATGTTATTAGCATGTGTATTCGATAGTATTAGACTATTACGATTAGGAATATAGTCTTTGCAGTTGCAATCCACGTTGTATTCCATGTATCTCAAGGCTATAAATTACAAGGTTGGAGTCTCCATTTGGAATAGATCAATAGCTGAAACTCTGATTATTTTGGCTGCAATCGATCTTTTTTTGTTGTTTTTTTTATAAAAAAATATATTGAAGAAACCAATGATCTGAACCAACCAACCCGCACTAAGTTGGTTTGGTTTAGTTCGGTTTGGCTGAATTTTTTTTTTTAAAACCGAACCAAATTAAATTAAATTTGATTGGTTTAAATTTTTTTTTTTCCAAATCTGAACCAGATTGATTCATGAACACCCGAAGTGGCATATTTGACTTTTTGCGTCATTGTTGTGATTGAAAGGTATTTTAGTGATCATGTGAAAAAAGACGTACTTAGGGTGGTTAATAGCAACACTAATACTACAATTTCATGAATTAACTTAATTATAATTATTTGGACATGTATTTATTCGGCGATGAGTGATTAACCTTGAAGCTTTCATAGATGCTTATAGTTCATTTCATATAAGATTTTATTTGTTTTTAAAACCTTGAAATTTAAATCAGATTAAAAAAGAACCTTGGAATTTATATAAACTTATATGCTAAATAAAATAATAATAATTTATCCTAGTATTAGTATTTGTAGTAAATTACATGGATGAAAGTTTTAATAAAATATTAATATAAATGTTGTAGGATTGACTCAACTAATAGGATCAAATTACATTGACTAAAAACATTGAGTTCCATTTTTGCTGATAATCCTTCATTGCTAATTCATCCATGAATGGAATTTTGAGTTTTCCCTATGACGTTTAGTGTAATTTTGCAAAATCCACTTTTCGAAATTTTGGTGTTTCCTAATTCTAAATATTAAGGTTATGTTTGGATTGGTGGTAAGAAATGAAAAGAAAAGGAATGAAATGGAATGATATGTGATATTTTAAAAAGGAATAGAATGGAAGTGAGTGGAGTCCATTCTATCTCCATTCCATCACATACTTTCATTTTGCTTTACCAACAATTTGGAGGTATGAGATGGAACCAAATTTTATTTTACTAATATAATTATTAAATTATGCATTTGCCCTTAAATCTAAACAAGATAAATTTATTGCCTCTCCTCCTTATGATTACTGCCACCTTACTCATTGTAGCTTCCTTGTTCCTCACAATTCATGACTCTTGAACTTCCGAATCTATCTTGACAAATGATTAAAAGAATACAATGTATGTGTGACGTGAATGAGGTAATACTTGCAATGGTTAGTAGAATCTCCAAGTAATGGTTATCGAGTAGTGGCATTTTGATAAGGAGATAACGATAATCACAGGTTGATTTTTACTAAATACAATTATAAAAAACAGTTTAATAATTTATCTATTAAATAAGGAAAAATACAATTTAGCCTTCCGAACATAGGCTCATGTGCACTTTAGTCTTTAATGTTAAAAAATTTTGCAACCCGATCTCCAAAGTTTTCAAAATGTACAAATCGACCATTCTATCTAAATTTTCGTCAATTGCTAATGTAACTGGTCACGTACGACTCACATGCCTACTTTTGAGACCAAATTACTCTTAAGTGAAGCATTAGCCTGTCACATACTTCTCTTCTCACTTCTAATCCTAAGACCATTCCCCCTTTCCCCCCAAAATCATTTGGAACCCTAACCCAATTCCATTCCCTTCCCTTTTCCTTTATTCAAACGAGGAAGAAGAGTGTGCGACGAGTAAAAGAGAGACTCTTTCTCAACCGCAATGAGCAAACCAACACTAGTAGGAGTAAAGGATGTCTACGAGACTAGAAGATGGGTCTAGTGGGAGTTGCACCTCATCAAATGTTAATGGTGGCTTCCATTTTTGTAGTTGTAGTATTCCTTGTAAGATTCAGACCTCCTGGACAGAAAAGAACCCAGCTAGGAGGTTTTATGGGTGTGGAAGGTATGGCTCCCCAAAACACTACGACTTCTTTGCTTGGTATGTTTCACATGCAACAAAAAAAATATGAAATATTTACCAATGGATTGTTGAGGAAGAACAACAAATTAAGTGAAATGGTGGAAGCACAAAAGGTATAATTGTTGGTGTTAACTCAAAAGCTGGCAGCATAGAATGTAGGATTGGTGGTGTTAACTGAGAAGGTAGAAGCACTGAAGGGTCAAGTGAGGAACTTACATTTGATGCTAGTTTGAATTTTGATCATTGTGGTTGCAAAAATGGCTCATTGGCTATAAAAAGGTGTAGGGGTTTAGATGTTTAGATGATGTAGTAGTTTCTTGCTAATATGAAATGCTTGTAAAAGAGGCATGTGAGTGGTACATGCTTCACTTAAAGGTAATTTGGTCTCAAAAGTAGGCACGTGAGCCGTATGTGACCAGTTCCATTAGCAATTGATAGAAATTTGGACGGAAGAGTCGATTTGCACATCCTGAAAACTTTGGGGATTAAGTTGCTCATTTTTAAACATTAGGGACTAAATTGTAAATATGCCTAAGTTCATGGACTAAATTGCATTTTTCTCAATATATAATGGAAAACATATTACCAAACTATTACGACAAAAATGCCTTTCTCATCTTTAATCATATTGATACTTAATTTTTGAAGAGAAAAAGAATATTATTCATTTTACCCAAAAAAGAATATTATTTGATAAATACAATCATTAAATAATATGTGAAAATAATTTAAAAAAATTAACTAAAAGCAATTAAAGTTTGGTGTGTTTGAGATAAGGGCAATATAGGAACAAAAAAAATTACAATTCTTACCTTTTCATTAACTTCTATTAGAATTTCTAAACAAGGGAGTGAAAACTTTTCTCTATTCCATAAAAAAATATTCAAACAATGGTGTGACAATTTTATTCCATTTCATCCCATTCACCATAAATTATCTAAACATAGCATAAATGACTGACATTTGAATGGAACAATTTCTACTTTCTTAGTCTTTTTTAATAGGTTAAGTAGGGGGTGCTCATTGGGTTGGAATGACCGGATGAACCTGAAAATCTAAACTGAACCAATCAAATTGGTTTGGGTTGGTTCAGGTAAGCGAGTTACTCTAGGTTAAACTCGATCAAAATCGAAAACCATTAGTTCAGTTCTTGATTTCATGATTTTTGTCGAGACTCAATTACTCAATCCGTTGACCTGAACACCCTCTCTCTCTCTCCCTCTCTCGCTCTAATGATTCCTAATGCTAATGTTGTGCATTTTGTGACTGAAGTTCACAATTAGGTCTTCAAGCCTTTTAGTTTTCATTCAAAGACTTGCTTGTGCCCAAGAGTAGTAGTAGCCTCTACCCTTTGCCCTTCGCCGCTACTGCTGCGACTGTGGCCAACCAAATGCAACATCGATGGCCGTGACCTACAATGACACCGATGAGCTGCTAGTTGTGGCGATGCTGAAGAGCTATGATGGCAGGATTTGCAAGTTGTGATGCACCAACACTAACTAGTTTGTTTTCACTTTGCCTTTTTTTAGTTCTTTATCTTTGTTATTGTAATTATGTGCTTTGTAACATTTATTTAGTGTTTATACTAGTTAGGTCATGTGGTTATCCATCCCACTAGTTCAATATGTAGTGCTTTAGACTAAGACCTATGCCAATGCTTTTGTTTTAAACTTATTTAAAATTAATGACTTTTAATGTACAGTGCACACTCTAGGCTAAGACCTTTGTTTTAAACTTTTGAGAGGCTTTTTTTTTAAATAAAAAAAAAAGATGAAGGACCCGATGACCTAAACCAAACCAACCCATCCAAGGTTGGGCTGGTTGGGATTAGGTTGACTGAAAAAAAAAATCTCAAACCCAATCCAAATTAGATTTAATCGGTTTGGATTTTTTTTTTTTTACCAAACCCAAACCAAACCGACCTGTGAACATCCCTAGGGTTAAGGTTGCTTTTGGCCTTTGGACTGCACGAGTCAAGTAATCTTTGAGCTTGTTTTGTAATTTCCCATTTTTATAATAAAAGAAATAATTTTCATCATTTTTCAATTAGCAAAAAGAATAACTTTTTTAGTTTTGGCATAGACAGAATTAGGTGCTATAACAAGGTGCTAACATTGGGTTTTATTTTTTTAATTTTGTTTTATGACCCAGATAAAATTGATTATTCACACATGCTATTAATGTTTTATAATAAAAGTGAAGCATTATTGTTTTATAACTTGAGGAAATCATTTAATTTATTTATTTGTTCCTCCTCTTCTTGATGTGGAATTCAGTCTATTTCTTCTTCTTCTATTCTTTATTAATTGAATATTTGATGTTCTGTATCAAGTTTTCAATGTCATTAGAATTTTTTTTTTAAACAGCTCTAACACATGTTAAAAATTGGATATAATGGAATAAACTATAACGGGGCAAATTTTAACTTTGTAAACCTTAAGAAAATGAAGTGATCAAACCACAAAGGGTTAAATTGTGATTTAAAAAAATCCTATTCTCATGAATTTTTATTCTATAATAAATAAAAAATTTTCATCCAGTTAAATCAATTTATCATTGCGACATTTAATCACATAAATAAAGTTTCCTTTTACCGTCCAAATTAAGTATGAAAGGAGCAAATCTTGACCATTAAATTTTTTTTGAATGGTCAATATTAAAACATAAAGTTATATGACATTTTGAAGTGATCATGTGACATTTAAATAACTTTTAATCTTGACCATCTATGTATGATTTTATGATAAAGATTTTCTTCTCACACCTATCATATAAATTTTTTTAATATACTCTTAGAGCAATACTTTCAACGACCGTGATTTTATTTTATATTTTATTTTAAATCAATGTTTTGGAAACTAGTTCAATCAGTCCAAATCGATTGAATTATGGATCCAGCACTCTATCAATTCTAATTCAACCAAAAAAATTGGTTGAACAAAAAAATCAATGAAAATAGAGGAAATTAGTGAACTAGTTTTTATCAAACCAAGCAATTTTTTAATTAAAAAAATTAACTGATTTTTTTTTAAAAAAATAACAAAAACATAATAGTGAACCTTATGTATCTATGCCATAAAAGGATAGCAAAAGAAATGAGGAGACTATAGCCATATGCCTATATTATATATAAGAGGAGAATTGAACTTCCTTACTTATGGTCAAGCAATTTGGAACTATTTTATATAAGGAGAGAGTTGCACCTCATCCTTGTTTCAGCTCCTGCCATGTAGGACTATTTTACGTAAGAAGAGAGGAGCATCTTCCATAATACTTTAACAAATGTGGGACTTGTTACCATCTAACATTTCATTTTTTTCAAAGCATTTACATTTTTTTTAGATATAGTAATACATTACTCTTCTTTTGTGAATAAAGTTAATATTGAAAGTTGAAAGTTAAAACTTTATATATATATATATATATATATATATATATATAAATATATTATATATATATATATATATATATATGGAGCAAATCTAGTTAGAGAAGTGTTTGTTATAAGAGGTGAGGAATAAATTTTGACTATTAGATTTTACATGAATGATCAAGATTAAAATATAAATGTATGTGACTTTTTTAAGTGGTCATATACCATTTTTAATCTTGACTATCCATGTATAGTTGTATATTTAAGATTATATATATATATATATATATATATATATATATATATATATATATATATATATATATGGAACATATATAGTGAAAGAAATGTTTATTGTAAGAGGTGAGAGGAATAAATCTTGACCATTAGATCTTACATGAATGGTCAAGATTAAAATATAAATGCATGTGACCTTTTTAAGTGGTCACATGACCATTTTTAATCTTGATTATCCATGTATAGTTGTATGACTAAGATTCACTCTTTTTACTCTCTCACAATAAAAACTCCTTTCACTAGATATGCATATATATATATATATATATATATATATATATATATATATATATATATATATATATATATATATATATATATATATAAGCAATTCGATCACTTGTTGAACCGATTTAACCATGGATTGCTCACCTCATTGGTTCAACAACTCAACTAGTTTTAAAAATATTATTTTTAAGGAAAATGATATTTCCTACGAATGGAATTCGTGAAACGATACACAAATTATTAAATAACAGTTGCCTTCAACTAATGCAAATATCGTTTTTGCATTTTTCCTTTTTTAGTGGTTAGTTAAAAAAGAACGATTAATGCTTATCCTATACCACACCAACTCAATCGTGTCTTCGTAGAAAAAGGATTCATAGGAAATAACTGTTCTTTATTTTTAATTTAATCTAATAGCCTATATGATTATGTAGTCCACATGTGGTGTTTTTATTGGCTTAAGCATAATACTTTCAGAATATACAATAATCTCTCTCTCTCTCACACACACACACACACACACACACATATATGACTTAGATATGTTTTTGGTCCTAAAAATATTATAATTTTTTGTTTTGGTCCCTCTATTTTTTTTATAGTTTTAATCATTACTGTTAATAAGCCTCCATTAAATACTTATGTAACAAACAGAGCCACTGACACGTGACATCAGTGAGTTGAACTTTCGTTTGCTATGTAAGTACTTAATAGAGTTTCACTAATGATAGAGACTAAAACAAAAAAAATTAGAAGGACCAAAACTAACAAAAAAAATTTAGAAGGACCAAAACTAAAAAGTGTTATATTTTTATGGACTAATATATATATATATATATATATATATATATATTCAAAAGAACCATGTGATGTAAACAGTGCCAGTGCTCAAGGGTCACCCAACCAAAGCACAAACATTAGGGAATAGCTAAGGAATATACCCTCATCGAATTTTGCATCAAATTTGCTCAAGTTATCATTTTCATTATTTAAAACAAAACATTTGCATCCAAAGACATGAATATGAAAAATATTTGGTTTTCTTTCTTTATATAATTCATTGGGGGTTTCTTTAAAATTGACTTTATATATATATATATATATATATATATATATATATCAAAAGAACCATGTGATGTAAACAGTGCCAGTGCTCAAGGGTCACCCAACCAAAGCAAAGCACAAACATTAGGGAATAACTAAGGAATATACCCTCATCGAATTTTACATCAAATTTGTCTAAGTTATCATTTCCATTATTTAAAACAAAACATTTGCATCTAAAGACATGAGTATGAGAAATATTTGGTTTCCTTTCTTTATATAATTCATTGGAGGTTTCTTTAAAATTGACTTTATTATAGCCTTATTCATTACATAACAAGCAGTGCTTACTGAATCTGTACAAAAATACTTAAGAACATTGGACTCGTTGAACATAGTTTTAGCTATTTATTCTAAAGATCCAATTTTCCTTTCTACAACTCTATTTTGTTGTGGAGTTCTAGGGGATGAAAGATTGTGCTTAATGCCATTTTCATTGTAAAAAAGTATTAAAATCTTGATTTTCAAATTCCCCACCATGATAACTTCTAATGGATGCAATGCTAGAATTCTTTTCATTTTGAATAACATTGGAAAATTTTCTAAAAGCTTGAAAAACATCATTCTTGTGAGATAGGAATAATGTCTATGTAAACCTATAATAATCATCCACAATCATAAGTGCATAGTAATTTTCATCACAGCTCATAGTTCTTGATGGATGAAAAAGACCCATATACAAAAGTTGTAAAGGTCTAGTAGTTGAAACAACATTTTTAGATTTAAAAAATACATTTACTTGTTTTTCTTTTTAACAAGCATCACATAACTTATCTTTTTCAAATTTGAACTTAGTTAGTCCAATTACAAACTCTTTAAAGACCAACTTTTTTATGTGATCCATGTGAATGTGTGTAATTCTTCTATGCCAAAGCCATGAATAATCTTCCTTACTCATAAGACATTGTGCATCTTTTGAGGATATATTATCAAGACTAATTATATATATGTTATTCACCATATTACCAACAAAATTAACTTGCTTGTCATCTATTCTTTCAACTGTGCAATGACTTAAATCAAATATAACTCTATTTCCTTTGTAACATAGTTGACTAATGCAAAGCAAGTTATGTTTAAGTCCATTAACAAGCATGACATTTTCTATAGAAGAAGATGGAGTTTTACCAACTTTTCTAACAAAAAGGATTTTTCCTCTATTGTTGTCTTCATAGGTTATATGTCCATGCTTCTTGGGACTATGTAAGAGAACTTAGAAGTGTAAATGACAATGGTCTTGGTTTTGATGATCAACAAACGAGAAAGCAATGAAGTGCAAAGAGCAAGTCCCAAGGTTTTTCAAGATTAGCTAATAGGACTTGGATCATATGTAGAGGTATAATGGACTCACACAAAAGCTCATTTCATGGTTCAAAACTCATTTCTAAATGACTTTGCATAATCATGTTTTCATCTTGTAAAAATTGTGTTTAAGATTGAGTAAATGCTCTTAGAATGTTTGGAAAGATTTTGGATATCCTTGGTTGAGAATTTTTTTGAAAATCATATGTTTCTAAGCAAGCCATAATAGATTATGGATTCTCCATAATAGATTATGGATGTGTTATAATAGGTTTTTCTATTAGCCAAAGCCCTTCCTACGTTTTCTCAAAAAGCTTCATAATAAATTATGATGTTTTCATAATCTATTATATGACAAGTCATGAAGTGGTTTTATGTTCGATAATAGATTATGGATTCTCTATAATAGATTATGGATGTGTTATAATAAGTTTTTCACTAATTCAAAAGCCTTCCCACATTTTTCTTAAAAGCTTCATAATAGATTATGATATTTTCATAATCTATTATATGACAAAGTCAGGCAGTGTTTTATGTTCCATAATATATTATGGGTATTTCATAATAGATTATGAAGGATGGTATAGAACATTTCCCTTTGGCTTTTATGTTCCATAATCTATTATGGCAAAGGCATAATAGATTATGAGAGATTCCATAATTGATTATATGCTAAGACACAACGTCCATCTCTATTTTAAAGGACTCTATAATCTATTATGCCATCATAACAGATTATGACAAAACTCATAACAGATTATGAGAAACTCATAATAGGTTATGATGTTAGAAAAAGAAGCCCAGGACACCTTCTTTCAAGCCATAACAGATTATGGTTATGTTATAATAGATTATGGATACTTTCAGAACTCTTCCCCAATGACTCTTTGAGAGCATTTAATGTCTCTAACAACTTCTAACGTCTCTTAAATGATATGAGCTATAAATGAAAGTGTTTGGGCATTGATTACAGGTTGGAAAACATTCTGAAAAACATCTTTGAGCATTGAATACGAGTTTTCTCATCATTTCATTAAAAACCCTGTTTTGAGCTTCAAGTTGTGAGAATTCTTAATACCACAGTTCTTCAATTTGTATTATCTACTTTTTGAGAAAGTTTCTATCATTCAAACACTTTGTCTATTCTGTAAAGAGGGTGAGGTATCCCTTGTTGTAAAGAATGTGAGATATCCTTCAAAGGTTGTAAAGGGGGTGGTTTATCCCTCTAGTGAAAAGGGTGAGGTATCCCTGTTTTGAGGCTTAAGCACAAAGGGTGAGGTATCCCAAGGAGTGGTGAGTGCTCTATTGTGTAAAGGTTTTCAAGCATCTATTCAAGCTTGAAGTTTAGTGAAAAATCTCGAGTGGTTTGTTTGAGGACTGAACATAGGTCACAAGGGGTGGCTGAATTAGGATAAATCCTTGTGTTTGGTTCTCTCAACCCTATCTCTTTACATTTGTGCTTAATTTTATATGTTTGATTGAATACTCTTCATCTTGGCTTTTTATTTGTGAGTAAAGTGATCAATCTTGTCTATCTATTTACTTCAATCAATCAATAGCTTTAACTAAAATTAACATTCAAGTGTTTTGCAAAGGATTTGTAAAAAGTTTTTATATACTCAATTCACCCTTCTTTTGAATATTGAGGCCACTTAGTAACATGAAGCATCTCCAGTCATGTGCTTGAAGCAACCACTATCCAAATACCAGTGAGAGCTCTTTAACTTCAAATACAAATACAAAACACATTTAGTTTTTGGCTTTAGGCACCCAAACTTTCTTGGGTCCTTGAGAGTTAGTTTAGGGCAAGGTGCCCTTGGCAACCCACATTTTCCTAGAGCCAACATTGATATTTTTCCTAACATTGCATGTGGATGTACTATATCCTTTCTTGTTACATTAAAAACATGATATAAAAAAAACTACTTGACATGCTTGATGGAATAAGAAAGCACTTATAAAACTTTTATTGACTCTTGGGGTTATATCGCAATCCAGCTTTCTCAAAGGCATATATTTATTTCCTAAGCAATATGTTTAAATTGTCCCTTCTAAATTTAAACTTGGAAATAATGTTTTTTAAGTCCTTAATTTTTTTTTTCAAAAGGTTTACATGAGGGGCAAGATGAGGATGTATATACAAGCTCATGTGAAGTGTAAGTAATGCGAGAAGAGTTAGTATCAATCAATCCAAAAGTATCATTTTCAATTTTAAGCTCCTCAATCTTTTTGCTCAAGATAAAGATTTTGTTATCTAAAGATGAAATTATTTTCTTGGAAGAGGAGGATAGTTTTGTAAGCCTCATGGATTCATCATGCAATTCTTCAAATGCATCTTGCAATGCCATATATGAAGGAGAAAAGTCAAGGTTAGAGGATACTACCTCTATGGCATCATTATCTCCTTTAGGCATGATACAAAGATGAGCTTCCTTATTGTTGGAGTTATCTGTTGATTCTACATCATTATCATCCAATGCTATGTAAGCTTTTCTTCCTTTCTTCTCCTTTGAATGCCTTTTTTTTCAAACTTATCCATTTTTTTTTTGGTAGATTAGGCACTCCATCTTCAGATGTCCCAGTTTACTGCATTTATAACATGTAGAAATGGATGAAGTTCCTTACCCCTTGTGATAAGCCTTCTTTGGTGGGAAGGAGGTCTTCATTAGTTTCTTTTTGTCTTGAGAAAATTTTCAAACTTCTTCACAAGAAGAGTGAGGTTTTCCTCATTTAGCTCAAGATTCTTCATGCCAACTCTATTATCTTCATTAAATATGAAAGAGGTGGCCTTGAGAGCAATTCCTTTCTTCTTATTGCCAAGCTCCTCATGTTGGTTGAACATATTTAGTTTCAACTCATGCTCTTAAAGCTTTCCAAAAAGAGTGACAAGGGTCATGTTTGCGAGGTTCCTTGATTCCATAATAGCAGTCACCTTGGGTTGCCAACCTCTACTCAAACACCTCAACACTTTATTAATAAGATCTTCATTAGGAAAGGTCTTTTCCAATGAAGCAAGATGGTTAACTACATGAATAAATCTCTTTTGCATTTCTTGAATACTTTCACCTTGATTCATTCTAAAAAACTCATATTCATATGTGAGGGTATAGATTCTTAATCTTTTCACTTCACCAGTACCCTCATGGGTGACTTGTAAAGTGTCTCACATTTCTTGGGCTGTCTTACAATTTGATATCCTAAAGAAATCATCATACGCCAAGGTTGTGGTAATGATGATTTTAGTTTTCAATTTGTATTCCATTTTCTTCTTATCCTCATCGGTCTATTCACTTTTTTGTTTATTAAGCCTTACACCATTAATAAGATGTGAAGGGATAAAAAGACCATTCTCCATAGCATCCCACACTTCTAAATCAATAACTTCAATAAAAAATTTCATGCATTCCTTCCATTACACATATCCATCACCATTAAAAAAGGGAGTTCTATTAATGGAAGCACACTCTGATGAAAAAGGATTTGAAGAAGCCATCTTTCCTTTTGAAGCTGTTAAGCTCTATACATAAGAGTTGAGCTTTGATGCCACTTGTTAGTAAGATACTTCAAACTCAAGAAAATGGTGAATTGAATTTGTAAAAGATTTTCACAAACTTTTCGCAAAACACTTGTTTATCACTTTTTTTGTGAAGCATTAATTGCATGAAATGAATGGATAGAAGAAGATTGGAACTTTTAACGCAAGTTTTAGTAAACAACAATCAACAATGAATGTACACAATATAACATGATGAAATAAATTGCTCAAATATAAAAGAGATAGGGATAAGAGAGTGCAAACAACAATTTATACTGGTTTAACCACTCCTTGTAACCTATGTTCAGTCCTCAAGTGATATACCCAAGATGTTTCCATTAATCTTGAAGCTTTAATATGTGCTTGCAACTTTTACAACAAAGAACACTCACAAAACTCTTGGGATACCTTACCGTTAGTGCTTAAGCCTCACTCCCAAGGGATACCTCACCTTCTTACAATGATTACAAGATGAAAAGAATAAGTAGAAACTCTCACAAGAGCAGATGGTACAAAATAAAGCCCAATAGGTATCAATGAATCATACACTTAAGCTCAAAATAGAGAAATATGAGAAAATCACTACTAAAAATTACACAAATAATTTTATCACTGATCCATTAAATTTCGTCACTATAGTAATTAGCGACAAAATCTATCACAGAATGGTGGACGTCGCGTAGTCCTTGGTGGCTAATTGCCTAGCGACAAAAATATAGTTATGTGGCTAAATAGCGACAAACTTTTTTGTCATTATTTAAAAAAATTTGTCGTTATCATTACACCACATCCGTAGTCAAAATTTCTTTATTAATAAAATATTATTATTTAGTAATGGTTTTAGCGACAGAAAATATCCTAACACTAAAATGAAAGTATAAATATGTGCTTGTTAGAGATGGATGATTTCTGTTGTTGATGACCTAAATTTTTGTAATTTTTTTTTGAATTTTTAAACATTTCCATTATACAATTTAAACATGTATGCAACACAGTAGTACAACAATCCAATCCAAAATCCAACAACAAATTTCCAAAATTTAAAAATGTCATTATCATAATTGCATATCATGTCATACTACAAAGTATTTCAAAAGGTCAAAGTAAATATAAATTAACTTATACAGGTTCCTTATCAAAACAAACATGAAGACAATGTATCAAACATTAGGAGGAAAAAGATCATATTCATCCTCATCCATGTCATCCTCATCCCCATCACCAACCCCATCACTAAGTGGCTCATCCTCATGACTGTTGCCTATAGCTTGTGAGCCACAAGTAGATGCATTCAAGCATTGTAGGATTGTGTTGATTAAGTCTTGCTATTCCATCACCTACGTGTTGAGACTTGCAACCAAACTCCTCATGGCTTCCATCTCTAATTAAGAATAACCTTTAGCGGATGTAGAGAAAGATGATGAATGTCAAGTAACATCAGATCCCAAGCCATACATTTCTTCTTGCTAATTCCTCTAGCAATATCTAAGTAGATGTTGTTATCAGAGTGAATGTCAATAATCTTTTCCCTTGGTGGCCGCTGTGAGTCCCTCTCACTAACACGTTTTTGGTACTCATCCTAATAAATACAATGGTTAATAAATATTTATGCTTGCAAATTGACTTAGCCATTTATTAAAATTTAATTATTGCATTTATACATAATTTATACTTACAATAATATTTTTCGCTTTGGTTGAGATCCATTTTCCTTTGCATGTGTGAAGCCGTGTGAATAGCTCCCAATGTCGTGGATCCCTCTTCAATTGTTGTTTCTAGAAATATGTAAGGAGAAATAATATTATGTGAAGACAAACCTAATTAGCTCGAGTCACAAATTTGATGGAAGTTACTCACCAATTTCTTCTTATGCGCTATTGCAGGAATTGAGCCTCTAGTATGTTTTGACAGTCCCTCCTCAGATTTTCTGTTCTGAATGTTCTTTATCTTATTCTCCAACTATTTAGGATCCTTTTGCCATTGCCTCTCCAACTCTTCCTGTACATGAATTGGAATCCAATTGCCTTTATCCTGGCTGTGATGAACCTTTCACATTGCATTCTTAAGCAGTTTAGATCCTTTATGGTCGAAGGACTTTTTGATACATTTGTGATGCTTAGGCAGCCACTTATACTTTCTTTGCATTATTGAAAAGCAATAATTATTCTATCACAATAATTTAAAATTTTAGTCCTATCAACATAGTGATAACTACAATTAGAAGTACATTACCCAAAACTCAGCAAACCACATCTTTTTAACATTGTCATCAACCTCGCTATAAGATTTCCAAGCCCTTTCAAACTTAGATTTCATAAAGTTTAAGATTTTATGTGGTGGTCTAACATCAAGTTCAAACCTATAATAAAAAGAGTCATAAAGTGTGTGTGTGTGTGTGTGTAACAAAATTGATTATAGGAAATTAAAATGCACAAGTCACAAACACTTACATCATTCTTGGTCCAAGCCTAATCCATGTAAGACCATCTAGATTTATGGTCCCTAGGGGTGGAACCTGTGGCAGAATAGAGGATGATGCATGAGGATTTGAAGAAGAGCTAGATGCAGTATGTCTAGTAGATGTCTGCCCATATGGAGATAGAGTAAGTGAAGCCGATGTGTGGGAATGTGAAAATATGGCAGATGAGGTAGATGTAAGAGGATGTGGAGCTAGGGCAGTTGAGCCAAATGTAAAATGATGTAGAGGTAGGGTAGGTAAGTCAGATGTGGGAGGATGTGGAGGTGTGTGGGGCATGTAAGCTAGATGTGAGAGGATGTGGAAATAGGGTAGGTAAAATAGATGTGAGAGGATAAGGAGGTAGGACAAGTAACCTAGATGTGGGAGGATTTGGAGGTAGGGTAGGTAAGCCAGATGAGATGCTTGAGAGGTACCCCAACCTCTACATCTGCGTCTGCCTCTACCTTTACCTCTACCTCTACTTGTATAGTTATTTACCATTTATGTACGTGG
Organism: Ormosia emarginata; assembly: GCA_029884605.1. Taxonomy (NCBI): domain Eukaryota; kingdom Viridiplantae; phylum Streptophyta; class Magnoliopsida; order Fabales; family Fabaceae; genus Ormosia; species Ormosia emarginata. The sequence continues at coordinate 5,450,684 of JAQQTP010000064.1, forward strand.
TAAAGAAATAATACAATTGACTTTGTATAAAGTAACTAAGAAAACTAGCACATGTATTAAAGCAACTAAATTTAACGAGATTCATAATAATGCACCTAAAAGCATAAACTTAAAGAAATTCACAAACAAGCATAATAATATAAACTTAGATACATAAATAGGCTAATCAAAAAATGTTTCTTCTTCTTCTTCTTCTTCTTCTTCTTCCTCCTCCTCCTCCTTCTCCTCTAAATCGTCCTCGTCCTTTGTTATAAGTTCTACAGCTTCATATGCTTATTCTAAACTAACTTGATTCAAAGACTCTCTTTCAACTTCCTCTATTGGACTAGTTATATCAACAAGACTTTGTTGAAAATTGCCATTTGAAACTATCATAGGCATTACAGGGACTTTAGTTTCTTGGTACGGATCATCAGCTTCGGGCTTAGTTTCTGAAGTTTGAATTATACTTCATGCCTTGGTTTTCATCACACATAACCACCTTTGTTGGCCTTTAGGATTACTTTGTATAGTACACTTGCTCTACTTGTTGTGCCAATATGAAAGGATCATAATTTTTATATCTCCTAAACTCTCTAACTTCAACAATCCTATAATATGTATCTATCTTTATCCCTTGATTAAGAGTAGGATCAAACCAGACATATTTGAATAAAACTAACTTTTTTGTGGGGCATCTGGTATACTCTAATTCAACAATATCAATTAGAACCCCATAGTAATCATTCTCCATCAACTTATAGCCACCACCTCTAACACATACACTATAATTTGTTGTACCCATCCCATGACTTTGAGACCTTGTGTTTAATTTATAACCATTTACAAAATATGTTGTAAATTTGTTTACTTTTCTAAGTGGCCCCTATGCCAAACTCCTCAAAAGATGGTCTTCAATCATGTTACTAGAATCGAGAACCTATATTGTGAAATTGTTTGTTAGTCTAACTTAACAAATGATATTATAAATGATTGAAAGAAGTTAACATACACTTTCTTTAAACTATGCGAGAAACAATGTGGAAATTTATTTGTCTACTTCTGAGTCATTTATGTTAGGGACAAGTTCTCGTAATATATCTGCATACAAATCATATATCATGCAAGATTTGTATTAATCGTTACAAGATATGAGCAATTAGCATTTGCTTGATGACTTACTCCAAAACAGGCTCTACCTCAGGATAATTTTAAAGAACATTTAAATTGGCAGCTTCCATTTCCCTTTCATTTAAGATAGTACAGTTTCGTTTTCCAACAAGGAGTCCTGGATAATTAAAAATAGACAATGGTGGATTTGTTGAACTCTCATCACCTCCATCGTCATTACATGGCAATCTTGTTCTCCTAGAAGGAATTTCAGGTGGATAGTAGTAAGATGCGAAGGTAGAAGTCTCTTCTACAAGATAAGCTTCACAAATGGAGCCTGATCTGACAATTATCTCTACTTCTTAAGTGTAATATGTTGATTTAATTAATCTCTAAATATGCTTAATTGTTAACACTTAGTTAAGTTTCTAGAGATGAAGTTTAAGTGGGTCCTTATTGTGAGACTTTACTTAAGAGTGACCATAAGTACTCATAATTGATTGATATTTTTCAGGAGATCTTTGAAATCATTGAATGATAGAGTCCATTAGCATTAAATTGAGCTTACTATTCAATTGAGGAGATCAATATCATTTTTGGAAGTAAAGAGAGAAGATCACATTTGAAGAAATTAGGTTGAAATTGAAAAAATAACAAAACATGGCCCGTGTCATGAAACACAAGGGGGCCGTGTTATTCTCTAGAAATTTAATTGGATGCAATTTTAGCCTGTAACGAAAACACAACCCGTGTCATGAAACATGGGGTGGGGGGGGCGTGTTCTTCTCTGTCTGCGTAATTCCATGAAAACTTGTTAGCAGATTCAAACACAGGGGGCCGTGTAATGAGACACGACCCTTGTTTGCATCTCAGTAATCAGAATTTTAAAGTTGGATGAAGGTTATGCGCCCAAAAGCTATAAATAGGATTGCCTAAGGTTCCTAAGGTATCACTAGGACTAAGAGCTGTCAAGTTACTAAAGAGAATACGAAGAACAACCAAGAGGAAGATTCGATCAAAGATTGGAGACTCAGGTTCGAACAATCAGAGATCAATCAACCTCAAACCTTGGAAACTAGTTTGATCTTTAATTTTCTTTTCTTCTTTTATTTTGGATGATGTTTTTCTTATGTTATTCTTTTGATTTTGAATTTTCCATGTGCGATTAAACTTCTTATATGGTTAAGGGAAGATGAAACCCTAGTTTTGATTATGTGAACCTTGCATATCTCTTTATATCAATTCAATTGAGTTTTTATTCATATGTTTCTGATCTTAATTTGGTATAAAGGCCTTTATACTTTTTGTCAATTTCGAAAGTGGTAAAACTAGGATTACTATGCGCGGTTGTGGTGGTAGGACTAGTGAGATATATGATCTAAGTAATTTAATCTCGGTGTGTGATTAGATCTTAGTGTGATTGGTTTTCTAATTCTTAATGCAATAATTAGGTATGTGTAAGAGCAGTTGCTTTACAAATAACTAACGATTAGGATTTGATTTGAGCAGTTACTGAATTAAGCAAAACTTAAGAAAAATAAGGGATTTATCTCACAATCACATGAAAACATAATTGGTTATATTGGTATAAAGGGAGTGTAAGTTAGCATAATCATATAAATCTAGTGGTTGATTCTATCTTTTAACCTTTGTCTTTTAATTAGTAATTCAAATCGTGTTTACGGTCATTATTTTAGATTTAATTTTTGTTTTTAAAATTTACAAACAAAACCCCTTTTTTACCATTTACTGTTTTTAAGAGTTGAAATTAGAAATAAATTTATAGTGTTAATTGAATTAGTTCTCTGTGGATCGATCCTTGTTAACTACAACTAGTTGCAAGGTTTTTATATTTTTGGTGGAACTTGGCAACTGATTTTGTCCTTAATTTTAATCACAATCTACACCACACCAAATTTTGGCGTCGTTGAGAGGGAACTAATTGTTCAATTACGCTATTAATTTGTTTCATATTTTTCACTTTATTTTTATTTCAGTTTTTAACATTTCCCTTCCTTCTTTCCGACTGTTTTGCAGGTGTTCATGTCCAGTGGTGAAGTGAACGAGCAACAGAGGAATCTAAGGCATTACTTTGAACAAGTCAGCTCATAGTTTCTTCTTCAATTCACACCTGCTGACGTCGAAGTTGTCTACATATAGATTTATCCAGTTCTGAGATATCTTCTAAAACATTTGAAGAAGTGGTGATGGCAGAAAATACTTTAAGGGCGTTGGGCGCTCCAGACTTGGACCAGCAGCCTCTATGCATAGAAACTCCAGAAACTAAAGGAGCATTTGAGTTGAAATCCGACTTAATCTATTTTTTTACCATCTTTCAATGGATTAGATGGGAATGATCCTAACAAGCATTTAAAGGAGATACATGTGGTTTGTTCTAGCATGAAGCCTGTAGGAATCTCAGTAGAATAAGTCAAGCTCAGAGCTTTTCCCTTCTCATTGAAAGACTCTGTAAAGGAGTGGCTATACTATTTGCCACCCGAATCCATAAATTCATGGCTGGATATGACTCGAGCTTTCCTAGATAGATACTTCCCTGCCTCAAAGGCTGCAACCATCAGAAAAGAAATTTGCGGTATCCAACAAAGGCATGGGGAATCACTTGCTGACTACTGGGAGAGGTTCAAGAAGTTATGTGCTAGCTGCCCCCAACACCAAATCACTTAGCAACTGCTAATATAGTATTTCTATAAGGGTTTGTTAGTGATGGACCACAATATGATTGATGTTGCTAGTAGAGGAGCTTTGGTTGATAAAACTCCTCAAGAAGCTAGAAACTTGATTTCGAGGATGGCTGCTAACACTTAACAATTTTTCACTCGGAATGACACCAGAGTGAGAGCAGTTAAAGAGGCAGACACGACTAGTTTGCAGTAGCAGATGACTCAGTTAACTGCCATGGTTCAATGACTTATGGATAATGGGAAAACACCAGTGAATGCTTGTGGAATTTGTTGTTCTCCTGAACATCCCACTGATATGTGTCCCACTCTACAAAAGGACACAAATAAGGAGACAAAGGCAGTAGGGGGATATTCTAGACCTTCCAAAAATTACAATTCCTACTCCAATATGTATAATCCAGAATGGAAGGATCATCCTAATTTTAACTATGGAAAACAGCCCCAAAATCAATCTTCAGCTTATGGACCTCTAGGGTTTCAGCAAAGACAAACACCTTTCCCTCAGAGGCAACAACAAGCTCAAGCTCCTAGGCAACCTGAGCCTTCTCTGGAAGAGCTAATGAGGCAAATGGCCACTAACAACATTCAGTTTCAAAAAGAAACAAGGGCCACCATCAGTAACTTGCAAAACCAGGTGGGGTAATTAGCCACCGAGATCAACAAGGTTCAGAGTCAACTTTCTGGGAAACTTCCCTCACACCCGGAGGTGAATCCAAAGAAAAATACTAGTGCTGTCACCTTGCAAAGTGGGAAGACATAAGATGAACCCACATATTCTCCATAAGTCACTCAATAGAAAGTTCAAGAACCTAAGGAGATAGATGAGGAGGTGTAAGACTCTAAGGCCCCTAAAGTAAGTATTCCTGAACCACTCCCTAAGTATATCACTAAGGCTTCTTTTCCTAGTAAGTTGGTTAAAAATAAGAAAGAAGAAGCAGATAAAGAGATCTTAGAGACCTTTATGAAAGTGAAAGTTAACATTCCTTTATTAGATGCCATTAAGCAAGTGCCTAGATATGCTAAGTTCTTAAAAGAATTATCTACTAACAAAAGGAAGTTAAAAGGTAATGAAAGGGTCCAGGTGGGAGCAAATGTTTCAGCTATTTTTAACAGGAAACTCCCAACTAAGTGTAAGGATTCTAGCACATTCACTATACCATGTACTATAGGTAATACAAGGTTTAGGGGGGCAATGCTAGACATAGGTGCATCTATAAATGTCATGCCTTATTCCATTTATGCATATTTATATCTTGGTCCTTTAGAACCAACTGATGTTATTATTCAATTGGCTGATAGATCTAACGTATACCCAAAGGGTGTTGTTGAGGATGTGTTGGTGCAGGTGAATGAACTAGTATTTCTGACGGACTTCTATGTGCTGAACATGGAAGAGGATAAATCCCCCAACTTTGTTCCTATTTTGTTCGAGAGATCATTCTTGAAGACTGCTCGGACAAAGATTGATGTGCATTCGGGGACATTGACCATGGAGTTTGATAGAGAGTTAATCAGATTCAACATTTTTAAAGTGATGTGCAATCTGTTTGTTTGCATGATTTTTTTTATTCTTTAATCTATGCAGCTTTTAAGTCTAATCATTTTAATGCACTTGATATATTTTTGACTCACAACTTAGAGTTACAGGATGAAAAGAGAGATAATGAAGGAGAGCCATGGAGTGAAGACATTCATGATGTAGTAGTAGCCTTATATGAGCTCTCTTCTACTTCACAAGGATATGATGTTTCATATGTTGAGCTCCCAGTTATTAATAATGCACCTAAACCTTCTGTTGTGTAGGCACCATAGTTGGAATTGAAAGAACTACCTGGTCATCTTAAGTATATATTCTTGGGAGAAAATGATACACTTCCAGTGATCATTACTAAGTCACCCACTTAAGAACAAGAGGAGAGATTGGTGGCTATTTTGAAGGAGCATAAGACGGTCATTGGTTGGACTATAACTGACATCAAGGGTATTTGCTCCTCCATTTGCATGCACAGGATCTTAATGGAGGAGAGAGCTAAACCAGTGAGTGATCCCCAGAGGAGGTTGAATCCTCCTATGATGGAAGTTGTGAAGAAGGAGATACTGAAACTCCTAAGTGTGGGGGTGATCTACCCCATTTTTAATAACAAGTGGGTATACCCGGTCTAGGTAATACCAAAGAAATATGGAATCATTGTGGTAAGAAATGTTGAGAATGAACTTATTCCCACTAGACTACAAACTGGGTGGCGTGTTTGTATAGATTACAGAAAGTTAAATGCAGCCACTTGAAAGGACCACTTTCCTTTACCTTTTATTGATCAAATGTTGGAGAGATTAGCTGGTCATACTCATTATTGTTTTCTAGATGGATTTTCAGGTTACAACCAGATTGCTATTGCTCCAGAAAATCAAGACAAGACAACATTCACATGTCCCTTTGGCACATTTGCTTACAGGCACATGCCTTTTGGACTTTGCAAAGCACCAGGGACATTTCAGAGATGCATGATGAGTATATTTTTTGATTATATAGAAAATATTATAGAGGTCTTCATGGACGATTTTAGTGTGTTTAGGACAGGCTTTGAAAATTGTCTTGAACATCTAAAATTGGTTTTAAAAAGATGCATTAACATTAACCTTGTATTGAATTGGGAGAAATGTCATTTCATGGTAGAAGAAAGTATAATGTTAGGTCATGTGATCTCTGCTAAGGGGATTGAGGTTGATAAAGCTAAGGTAGAACTTGTGCAGTTTTTACCCCCGCCCACTAGTGTGCAGAAGATTCGTTCTTTTATTAGTCATGCAGAGTTCTATTGGAGATTCATCAATGATTTCTCCAAGATATCTTTGCCTTTTTGCAAATTACTTCAAAAGGATGTCTCATTCCATTTTGATGAGACATGTATGGAGGCTTTCACCAAACTGAAGAATTTGATGACTACAGCGCCTATCATTAGGCCACCCAATTAGGAGCTACCATTTGAGATAATGTGTTATGCAAGTGACTTCGTGGTAGGGGCTATCCTAGGACAACGAGTGGATAGGGTGCCTTATGTTATTTACTACGCATCAAGGATCCTAAATGATGCTCAATTGAGTTACTCAACAACTGAGAAAGAACTTTTAGCTGTGGTTTTTGCTTTAGAAAAATTCAGATCATATCTAATTGGTTCTAAAGTAATTATTTTTTCTAATCATGCAACTTTGAAGTACTTACTTGTGAAGAAGGATGCTAAACCTCGATTGCTTCGATGGATTCTGCTGCTCTAGGAGTTTGATTTGGAGATTAAAGACAAAAAAGGGGAATGAAAACTTGGTGGTAGACCACTTGAGTAGGTTGGTGACTGAGGAAGAGGAAATATCTATCCAAAAGGGTTTTTCGGATGAGCAATTAATGGCCATCGAGACCACGATCCCTTGGTATGTTGATATTTCCAACTACTTGGCCACCAAGGACTTTTCGGAGGGCTTGAACAAAGCACAACGGGATAAGCTAAAGAGTGATTGCAAGTACTACATCTGGGATGATCCTTATCTATGGAAGCACTGCGCAGATCAAGTGATTAGGAGATGCATTCCGGATTCAGAAACTCACTTCATTCTCTCCTTTTGTCACACCTATGCATGTGGAAGGCATTTTAGCACGAAGAGGACAACTAACAAGGTACTTGACAACGGTTTCTACTGACCTATAGTTTTCAAGGATGCTTACAACTTTTGTAAGTCATGTGACCATTGTCAAAAAACAGGTAACATTGGTCCTAGGAATCAAATGCCTCAAACTTCGATCATTTTTGTGGAAGTTTTTTACATTTGGGGCATTGACTTCATGGGACCATTTCCCTCTTCATTTGGATTTTCTTACATTGTCTTAGCTATGGATTATGTTTCAAAATGGGTGCAAGCAAAGGCCACCAGATCTGATGATTCTAAAACTGTTGTGGATTTTGTGAAGTCTCACATTTTCTCCAGGTTTGGAACTTCAAGGGCCATCATTAGTGATCAAAGAACACACTTTTGCAACAGGATGCTTGAGGCCCTCTTGAAGAAATATGGTGTGGTGCACAAGATTTCTACTCCCTACCATCCACAGACAAATAGGCAGACTGAAGTATCTAATAGGGAAATCAAGTCCATCCTTGAGAAAACAATACACCCAATACGCAAGGATTAGAGTATTAGACTTGATGACGCATTATGGGCATATAGAACTGTATATAAGACCCCCACTTGGCATGTCACCATTTCGGTTGGTATATGGGAAGCTCTGTCATTTGCCCGTGGAGCTGGAATATCAATCTTATTGGGCAATTAAGCAAGTTAACATGGAATTGAAAAGTGCTAGGAAGTAGAGGAAGCTCCAGCTATAGGAGCTGGAAGAAATGAGGAATGAGGCTTATGAGAGTGCACTTACTTATAAAGCAAAAACTAATGCATTTCATGATCAAATGATTTCTCAGAAAAGTTTTAGCGAAAAATAAATAGTGTTACTATACTAGTCCAGACTTAAAATATTTCCAGGTAAATTATGTTCTAAATGGATTGGACCATTTGTGGTGACTCATGTTTTTCCTTCTAGTGCAGTGGAGATTATGAATGATGTGTCTCGAAAGACTTTCAAAGTTAATGGACACCGTCTCAAGCCTTATCATGAGCTTCTAGACAGTGAAAACGTGGAAGAGTTGACCCTACTCTGTCCACATTATGAAGAACATTGAGAGGTGGTGCACTGTTGGGCTGAGGACAATAAACCAAGTACTTAATGGGAGACAACCCATCATCACTAAATCAGATTTGCTCTCCTTATTCCCTTTTATTTTCTGTTTCTTTATTATTTTCTTGAATCCCTTCTTAAATTAGTTTCTTAGAATAGTAGATTTTGGTGTGTTTCTTGACTGATTTCTTAGGCATTCTTAGGAATCCTTGTGTTATGCACTGCAAAAATTATGATTGAATGCATGAATTATTTATTTTGATGCATATTTGAGGCCATAATTAGCATCTTTGGGTGTTTGAGAATCCTTGGGCATTAGTGATTGAGTGGGGTTTTACAGTATCTTGCAAGGTTGTCAAATCCCGTGGATAACAAGGGGGCATGTTTCAAAACACACCTCTTATTTCCCACACAACAAGGACCTCATAGCTCCCAGAGCTAAACACGGGGTGGCCATGTTTCAAAACATGGCCCGAGTCTTTAAAAGGCCAAAGTGCTTTGGCTACTCGAAAGAATCACAGGGAGGGGGGGCATGTCTCACGACACGGTCCATGTTTGTATGACAACAAACACGTTTACCCTTTCCCCATTTAGGGTTTGATTTTTCTTTTCCCCCCAATTTCCCCCTTCTTTTCCACCATCCCCTGCGTCATTCTCTCCCCTTTTTCTTCTTCCAAATTCTTTTTATTCCAGCCCCAATCTCATCCCTATCTCTTACTTTCCTCCATTCCCATACGCCATACTCCTTCCTTTCTTCCTCCCTCACATCCAACCCGTACCCTTTTCCACCAAGTCAGCCATCCTCCACTATTTCTCATCTTCATGGTAACCCACTCTCTCCCTACCTCTATTCATATTACTTTCATCCCCAATTGGACCTAAGAAGCACATGAAGACTACCACAGCTTCCTATTCCCATCACCCTAACCATGCCTCCTCTAGGCGCGCGAGGGCTCTTTCACCTCCTTCTATTGAGCCCTCTCGTCAGGTAAATATCCATCCCCTAGATAGAAAAGAGATTGTACCCACTAAGTATTTGGATGAGGATACCTTACGTGCTATTGATTTATATGATGAGGTAAATAGGTTATTGTGTAACATTGGGTGGGATGAGTTTGCAAAGATATATAGACCCACGTATGCTGAATTGACTAGGGAATTTCTTTCAACTTTTTCTTGCAAGTTGTATCCCCTTAGTGATCAGGATTAGTGGCCTAGTGAGATTTCGTTTAAACTCTTAGGCACTCCCTTTCACTTGAACATTCATCAGTTTAGTGTCATTTTTGGTTTTCCAGTGGGGCACAATCAAATACCCTGTGACTTTCCTCAGGACAATGCTTGGTTTGATTTATCTGTTGTAGGTTCAGGTTCTTATGACCCTAAATCTTCTAAAGCTTCCAAATTGCCATCCCCTTCCTTTCCTCACATCTAAAAATAGTTGGCAAATACTATCTGTGCAAGGGGGAGAGTTAGGGAGTCCTTGGTCACACCGAGTTGTTTTTCATTTATTGTATGGTTCGGGGGGAGAAGGTTAATGGGAGTTATTGGTTGTGTAATCATTAAAAGCATATAGGGTCCACTAGAGTTGGCCGAATTTTACTTGGAGGGTACATCACCACCATAGCTGAACAATGTGGCATTGATCTGGATTTGCTGGAGGAGGATCCTGTAAAGGGTCTAAGCGCTCTTGATGGGTCTATCCTGATGGCTATGGGCATGTGTGTGTACCAGCATGGTGCTCTCCATTTGGTCAGTCCAAACAGCGATATCCTTCCTTTGAGAGCTCAGACACCTAAATCGCCAGATCATGATGCTGCATCAGTACACCCGGAGGTTGTTCTCCCATTTGCTACAGAGGCTGGGCCTTCCACTCGAGCTATATATTTTATTAAGGTTCTAGCCCGTATTGACTGCCTTGAATTGGACCATGCCACCCGTTTCCAATGCTTAAAGGATCGTTTCCAATAGTTGGAGGACTTTACTACTTAGCAGATGGTTGTCATTGATGGCAAACTTGATGCCCTGCTCTAGAGGACATTTTATCCCCCACCTCCATCTTGATTTCCTCCTTTTGTTATTTTTAGATTATGTTGATTTTCTGCTGTTAACCTTTTGGCTTTGTAATTGAATCTCTTTTTAGACTATTAACGATGAATGTTGGTTATAGATTCAATTTCTTTCAAGATGATTTTGACTATGCACTGTTGGTTTCTTGAATTTCATTTCTCTCTGGTCTGCTTGCTCTGAAATTAGGGACAATGTCTGATTTAAGTGTGGGGGGAGGTAATGTTCCTAATTACAATTCTGGTATATATGGGTAATGTTCCTAATTGCAATTCTGGTATATATCTTCCTAAATTAATTTAAAAAAAATTATTTTGAATGATAAGCAAAAGATCAAATATTGAAAATTTGATGAGATTTTAAGCTTAAAGGAATAAACTTTCTAAATTTCAAATCTGACAAGTGAGATCTTAAAAATTTGAGGGGTTAATTCAAAGTGATAGATTGAAACCTAGTAAAATTTTGGGCCCTAATGTGAATGGCCAATTCTAGGGCATCCTGGTTCTTTGTTGTGTGATTCTGTTCATGATAATGTGTACTTCAGAACTTGATTTGACTCTCTTTTAAGCTGCAAATGACCATTGCACATATTTAAGATGATAAAGGCAATTCTTTCTAACAACTACTGGCCAAATAGTTGTTTTTTTGTCCATTGTTTAGCCCTTTTAAGCCTAATTGATTCATTTCTTTTTATCATAACTCAATTCAAGCTTAAAAGCAAAAAAACCATTGCTACCCTACCTTAGGGAGTAGAAGAGCTGGGTAATTATGTTGGGAATTGGATTTGAATAAGTGTGGGGATATTTGACAATGTGATGCAAGGTATATTATTCATAAAAAAAAAAGAGAGAACTCAAAAGTGAAAAAGAAAGAAATGAAGATAAAAAGGAAAAGTTGTTTGTTGAATGGAGAAAGGCAAGCAAAAGATGAAGATACCAAAAAGAAATCTGAGATTGAAAAGTTCTAGGGTGATGTTGCAAATGTGTTTGAATTTTATATTCCCCTTTGCTCTTCTATTTCCTATGGTCTAACCCTGCTCATCCTTGATGTATCCTACCTTGACCTTGACCCCATTACAACCTAATCAAAGACCTTTTGATCTTTGTGTGCATGTGACCTAAGTGGTGGAGAAGTAGAGGCTTGTCAAGCCTATGATAATGCATGTTTTCATGAGTTGGTTGAGAGTAAATACAAGCCTAAAACACTTAAGTGAAAGAGAGTATATCAGTAAGGATTTATCATGTGGATTTAACCCTGATATTTGATTGGCTTTACTTGCTAGTTTGGATTGTCAAGGAAAGAATTTCTTGATTGCTTAGATTCCTTCAAAAGACTAAGATGTGTGGGTCATTGCTCATTATTCTACTCTTTCAATACTTATTGGGAAGTATATGCTTGATTGTATATTTTTGCCCAGGAGTGCAAAGGATTAAGTATGGGGGTATTTGATCTAACAATTATCTCTACTTCTTAAGTGTAATATGTTGATTTAATTAATCTCCAAATATGCTTAATTGTTAAACACTTAGTTAAGTTTCTAGAGATGAAGTTTAAGTGGATCCTTATTGTGAGACTTTACTTAAGTGTGGTCATAAGTGCTCATAATTGATTGATGTTTTTAGGAGATCTTTGAAATCATTGAATGATGAACTCCATTAGCATTAAACTGAGTTTACTATTCAATTAAGGAGATCAATATCATTTCTGAAAGTAAAAAGAGAAGATCACATATGAAGAAATTGGGTTGAAATTGAAGAAACAACAAAACACGGCCCGTGTCATGAAACACAAGGGGCCGTGTTATTCTCTGAAAATTTAATTGGATGCAATTTTAGCCTAAAACGAAAACACGGCCCGTGTCATGAAACACTGGGGGGGTCGTGTTCTTCTCTGTCTGCGTAATTCCATGAAAACTTGTTGGAAGATTCAAACACAGGGGGCTGTGTAATGAGACACGACCCGTGTTTGCGTCTCAGTAATCCGAATTTTAAAGTTGGACGAAGGTTATGGGCCCAAAAGCTATAAATAGGATTGCCTAAGATTCCTAAGGTATCTCTAGGACTAGGAGCCATCAAGTTACTGAAGAGAATACGAAGAACAAGCAAGAGGAAGATTCAATCAAAGATTAGAGACTCAGGTTCGAGCAATAAGAGATTAATCAACCTCAAAACTTAGAAACTAGTTTAATCTTTAGTTTTCTTTTCTTCTTTTATTATGGACGATGTTTTTCTCATGTTATTCTTTTGATTTTGAATTTGTCATGTGCGGCTAAACTTCTTATTTGGTTAAGGGAAGATGAAACCCTAGTTTTGATTATGTGAACCTTGCATATCTCTTTATATAAATTCAATTGAGTTTTTATTCATATGTTTCTTATCTTAATTTGGTATAAAGGTCTTTATACTTTCTGCTAATTTTGAATGTGGTAAAACTAGAATTGCTATGCGCGGTTGTGGTGGTAGGACTAGTGAGACATATGATCTAAGTAGTTTAATCCCAGTGTGTGATTAGTTCTTAGTGTGATTAGTTTTCTAATTCTTAATGCAATAATTAAGTATGTGTAAGAGCGGTTGCTTTACAAATAACTAATGATTAGGATTTGATTTGAGTGGTTACTGAATTAAGCAAAACTTAAGGAAAACAAGGGATTTATCTCACAATTACATGAAAACATAATTAGTTATATTGGTATAAAGGGAGTGTAAGTTAGCATCATTATATAAATCTAGTGGTTGATTCTGTCTTTTAACCGTTGTCTTTTAATTAGTAATTCAAATCGTGTTTACTGTTATTATTTTAGATTTAATTTCTATTTTTAAATTTACAAACAAAACCCCTTTATACTGTTTACTGTTTTGAAGAGTTTAAATTAAGAATAAATTCATAGTGTTAATTGAATTAGTTTTCTGTCGATCGACCCTTGTTAACTACAACTAGTTGCAAGGTTTTAATATTTTTTGTGGAACTTGGTAACTGATTTTGTCCTTAATTTTAATCACAATCTACACCATATTAGAGCTTTCGACTTTAGACGGGTTTGTGACCTTATCTTTTAAAGTACGTATAAACTTAATAATTGAAAATTGAGTTGATTAGTTAAAAATTTCCTATATACTCTTATGAGAATTTCATTTAAAAGAATGAGATAAGTGAATCAATCTTTCAAAAGGATACTGATAAACACATATTTTATTCATTAAGAAACCCTTATATTTAGTCATTTACACTCTCCATATTCTTAATTGATTGAGTTTAACATGATTTTGTGAGTTTGAGCTCAAATTGGTCCTAATTGAATATTTTTAGCATTATTGAGATTTTACACTGTTTCTGTATTTTGGTCATAACTTGAGTTCCTGATATCTGACAATCATGAATTTTATCTTGTAGGAAAGCTAAGAGGAATCTCTACAACTTTGATGAAGAGCTCGAAGTCTGATTCAGATGTCTAAGGGACCTAAGTTTACTTGGAAGTCAGAATACGGGTTCTGTCAGTAGAATCCGAATAGTGTGTACTCAAAAAATCATATCTCAAGATGTAATAATGGAGATGGGCTGAAATTTGGACAGTGGATAGTCAAGATCCAAATAAACAACTTTCATGAAGAACACATTTTGAGAAAAAGAAGTCTAGTAGGTCATTTTGAGCTTGCAAGTCGGAACAAAGGTGCTGAAGTTGGGTTTGAGCAACCTACGGTATTTGGGACATATCTTGGGCTTAAGGAAGCCAAATTGGACGAACCAGCTATTCATTTTATATCCAAGACAAGGATCTAACTCTTTCATGAAGAACACTTTTCGTAGTTCTGAAGTATAGTGGGTCGTTTTTGGCTTCCAAGTCAGACACGAAATTTTCGTCCTCAACCATCCACTCATCCATCCACTAATCCACTCATCCATCCACTAATCCACTCACCCACTCATCCACTCATACACTAATCCAACCACTTAACCACTCCACCCACTCATCCACTAATCCATCCACTAATCCATCCACTCACCCATTCATGTCCATAATTTCCCACTCACCAAAAGTCCTTTGGCATTTTTCACTAATTCAACCACTCAACCATTCCACTCATTCATCCACTAAACCAATCCACTAAACCAACCCACTAATCCATCCACTAAAAACACTCACTCATCACTCATCCACCCACTTCCCTTTGTCATTTTGTTACCTTAGACTTCTATAAAAGGCACCATTTATCATGAACAACATGTAACTCTCCTTCATTTTCTCTCGCTTTTTCTTGTGATTTCTTTCTAGCTATGTGTAACTAAACCTCCCTTGGTTAAGGGGTGATGAAACCGCTAGTATTAATGTTGTAAACTTTGCATATTTGATTATTTCAACAGAGTTATGTTTTTATTCATATATTTCTGAATCTATTGTTGGTATGAAGGTTTTTGTACTTGTTCCTACTTTCAAAGTAGTAGATCTAGGTTTATTATGCGCGGTTGCGGTAGTAGATCTAGTGGGATGTATGATGTTCATGTGGGTATAATTATCTTTGTGCTATTTGCCAGTTATAAAAGTGGTAGATCTGGGTTTATTATGCGCTGTTGCGGTATTAGATCTAGAGAAATATATGTTCTAAGTAATTTAATCCCGGTGTGTGATTAGACCTTAGTGTAATTGGTTTTCTAAATCTTAATGCAATTGTTGGATAGTTGTAAGAGCGGTTGCTTTATGACTAATCGGTGATTAGGAGTTGATTTGAGCGGTTGCTAAATTGGCCAACACGTAAGAAAACAGAGATTTAATCTCACAATTGCATAAAAATATAATTGAGCATGTTGGAATAAAAGGATATGTGGATTTACATTATCATATAAATCTAGTGGTGGATTCAATCTCTTAACCAATTTTCTTATATTGTTGATTTCAGTTTGTTTATTGTTATCTTTGAAGAAATTCTGTTCATTGTTCATCAAAACTCCAAAACCCCCCCTTTTCTTGTTTATTGTTAATCGAGTCTAAATTGGGAATTGCTTAATAGTGTTAATTGAATTGGTTCTCTGTGGATCGACCCTTACTAACTACAACTAGTTGTAAGGTTTTTATTTTTCTGGTGGGCGACAACCTGATTTTTATCTTAATTTTAATCACTACATCCGCATGCATCGAATTTTGGCGCCATTCGTTCGGGAACCAATTTTTTCAATTACACTATTAATTTATTTCCTATTTTTATTCTTTTTTATTTTATTTTATTTTATTTTATTTTATTTTTAATCTTTCTTTCTGAGTGTTTTGTAGGTGTTGATGTCCTTTGAAGGAGTAGACGAAGGATTGCTAAATTTGAGGAACTATATTGATCAACTCACTTCACATCCTCAATTTCCCTTCCATCCAGGCTAACTTCCAACTCACACCTACGACATTGAAGTCCCCGTTACATTGATCTATCAAGTTCAGAGACATTTGAGCCATCTGAAATATTTGAAGAAGTGACAATGGCAGAAAACACTTTAAGGGCATTGGGTGCTCCAGATCTAGATCAACAGCCTCTTTGCATAGACATTCTTGAAAATGAAGAGGCATTTGAATTGAAATCTGGTTTAATCCATCTCTTGCCATCTTTCAATGGATTACCCGGAGAGGACCCCAACAAGCACTTGAAGGAAATCCATGTGGTATGTTCTAGCATGAAACCTACAGGAATTCATATAGAACAAGTCAAGTTGAGAGCTTTTCCATTCTCATTGAAAGACTCAGCTAAGGAGTGGCTTTACTACTTGCCACCCGGATCCATCCAATCATGGCAGGACATGGCCCGAACTTTCCTAGACAGATACTTCCCTGCCTCAAAAGCTGCAACAATCAGAAAAGAAATCTGTGGTATTCAACAAAGGCATGGGGAATCACTCCATGACTACTGGGAGAGATTTAAGAAGCTATGTTTCAGCTGCCTCATCATCAAATAAGTGAGCTGACTTTTAATTCAGTATTTCTATGAAGGCTTACAAGTGATGGATCGCAACATGATTGATTTGCTAGCGGAGGAGCATTGATTGATAAAACTCCTCAAGAAGCTAGAAACTTGATCTCAAGAATGGGCTGCCAATACTCAACAATTCTACTCTAGAAATGACACTTTGGAGTAAGAGCGGTGAAAGAAGTAGAGACAACCAAAGATACAAACGACAAATGACTCAATTGATGCTATGGTTCAACGATTAATGGATTCGGGTAAAGCACCAGTTCATGCTTGTGGGATTTGTTGTTCATCCTGGACATCCCAACGATATGTGTCCCACTCTCCAAGAAGACACAAATGAGGAGGTAAGAGCAGTAAGGGGATATCTTTGGACTTTCAAAAAATTACAACCCCTACTCAAACACATATAATTCGGGTTGGAGGGATCATCCAAATTTCAGCTATGCAAAACAACCTCAAAATCAACCTCCAAACTTATGGACCTCCATGATTCCAATAAAGGCAAGTACCTTTCCCTCGAGAGACAAGAAGCAAGTTCAAGCTCCTAAGCAATCGAGCCTTCATTAGAGGAGCTAGTAAAACAAATGGCCACTAATAATTTGCAGTTCCAACAAGAAACAAATACAACTATACAAAGTTTCAAACAAGAAACAAGGATTGCAATCAATAACTTACAGAATCAGATAGGATAGTTGTCCACAGAATTCAACAAGTTTCAAAGCCAAGCTTCAGGGAAACTACCCTCACAACCAGAAGTGAATCCGAGGGAAAATGCTAGTGTTGTCACATTGAGAAGCGGAAAGACGATGGATGAGCCTACCTCTCTTCCACCAATCATTCAAGAGAAGGATGAACCACCCAAAAAAGCAAATGATAAGGGGCAAACTTCCAAAACCCCTAAGGTAAGTATTTCTGAACCTCTTCCTAAATATGTCACTAAAGCTCCTTTTCCTAGTAGGTTGGTTAAAACCAAGAAAGAAGAAGCAGAAAAAGAAATACTTGAGACTTTTAGGAAGGTAGAGGTTAATATCCCTTTGTTAGATGCCATTAAGCAGGTACTTAGATATGCAAAATTTTTGAAAGAATTATGCACTAACAAGAGGAAGTTAAAAGGAAATGAAAAGGTCCAAGTGGGAGAAAATGTTTCAGCTGTAATTAAAAAGAAACTCCCAACCAAATGTAAAGACCATGACACATTCACCATTCCATGCACTATAGGTAACACAAGGTTTGAAAGGGCAATGCTTGATTTAGGTGCATCTATAAATGTCATGCCATATTCTATTTATGCATCTTTATACTTGGGTCCTTTGGAACCTACTGGTGTTGTTATTTAATTGGCTGATAGATCTAATGCATACCCTAAGGGTGTGGTTGAAGATGTTTTGGTACAGGTGAATGAATTAGTGTTTAAATGGACTTCTATGTTTTGGACATGGAAGAGGATGAGTCTCCAAATCTGCTCCTATCTTGCTAGGAAGACCATTTTTGAAGACCGCACGGACAAAAATTGATGTGCACTCGGGAATTCTAACAATGGAATTTGATGGGGAATTAATTAGATTCAATATTTTTGAAGCTATGAGATACCCAAGTGATGTGCACTCGCTTGTTTAATTGATTCTTTTGATCCTTTTGATTCTTTAATTTCTGCAGCTTTTGATACTGACCATTTTGATGCTCTTGATACAATTCTAACTCATAGCTTAGATGTACAAGAGGAAAAGAAGAAGAGTGAAGAAGAGCTATGGAGTGAAGACATTGATGAAATTGTTGCTGCCTTACAAGAGCTCTCTTCCACTCCAGAAGAGCATGAGGTAACTTTTGTTGATTTACCTGTTACTACTGATATACCTCAACCTTCTGTTGTGCAGGCACCTGAATTAGAACTGAAAGCACTACCTGATCATCTTAAATACATCTTCTTGGGGGAGAAGGACACCCTTCCAGTAATAATTGCAAAGTCACTCACCCAAGAGCAAGAAGAGAACTGGTAGTTATTTTGCAGGAACATAAGATGACCATTGGTTGGTCAATAGGCGATATCAAGGGTATTAGTCCCTCCGTTTGTATGCACGGGATATTAATGGAGGAGGATACTAAACTTGTGAGAGACCCTCGGCGGAGATTGAATCCTCCCATGATGGAGGTTGTGAAAAAGGAGATACCGAAGCTCCTAAGTGTGGGGGTGATCTACCCCATTTTCGACGTGCAAGTGGGTAAGCCCGGTCCGGTGTAGTACCAAAGAAATCTGGAATTACCTTGTGGTAAGAAATGCTGAAAATGAGCTTATTCCCACTAGGTTACGACATGTGGTGGCGTGTTTGTATTGATTACGGGAAGTTGAATGCCGCCACGAGAAAAGACCACTTTCCTTTACCTTTCATTGATCAAATGTTAGAAAGATTAGTGGTCATTCTTATTATTGTTTTTCGGATGGTTTTTCGTGTTACAATCAGATTGCCATAGCTCCGAGAAGACCAAGACAAGACTACATTCACTTGTCCATTTGGTACCTTTGCATATAGGCGAATGCCTTTTGGACTCGCAATGCACTAGGAACTTTCCAAAGATGCATGATGAGTATATTTTCTCGATTACATTGAAAACATCATTGAGGTTTTTATGGATGACTTTAGTGTCTTTGGAAATGATTTTGAAAATTGTTTGGAACATTTAACTTTGGTGCTTAAAAGATGCATTAACACTAACCTAGTATTGAATTGGGAAAAATGTCATTTCATGGTGAATGAAGGTATTGTGTTAGGTCATGTAATTTCTGTTAGGGGAATTGAAGTAGATAAAGCTAAGGTAGAACTCATGCATTCTTTGCCACCACCCACTAGTGTGCGGGAGATTCGTTCTTTTATTGGTCATACAGGTTTCTACCGGAGATTCATTAAAGACTTTTCTAAAGTCTCATTGCCCCTTTGAGACTTCTTCAAAAA
The DNA here is from genome assembly GCA_029884605.1 of Ormosia emarginata. Classification (NCBI taxonomy): domain Eukaryota; kingdom Viridiplantae; phylum Streptophyta; class Magnoliopsida; order Fabales; family Fabaceae; genus Ormosia; species Ormosia emarginata. The sequence goes on from JAQQTP010000064.1 coordinate 5,470,146, forward strand.
GATGTTAATTTTAACTTTGATGAGAAATGTATGGAAGCTTTCAATAAACTCAAGAAGTTGTTAAGCTGTTGCACCTATCATCGTGCCACCCAACCGGGAGTTACCTTTTGAACTAATGTGTGATGCCGGTGACTTTGCATAAAGTAGGAGCTGTCTTGGGACAACGAGTTGATAGAGTTCCTTATGCCATTTACTATGCATCAAGGACTCTAAATGATGCTCAACTTAATTACTCAACCACAGAAAAGGAACTTCTAGTGTTGTATTTGCTTTAGAAAAATTTAGATCATATCTAATTGGTTCTAAAGAGATTGTGTTTTCAGATCATGCGCCTTGAAGTATCTTCTAACAAAGAAAGAAGCAAAGCCTAGATTGCTCGATGGATTTTATTGCTCCGGAATTTGACTTGGAGATTAAAGACAAGAAAGGGAAAACTTGGTGGCGATCACTTGAGTAGATTGGTAATCGAAGAGGAAGAAATGCCTATCATGGAGACTTTTCCGGATGAATATTTGATGGTTGTCAACACCATAATCCCTTGGTATCTTGACATTGTTAACTACCTGGTTACTAAGGACTTTCCAGGAGGGTTTGAACAAGGCCCAAAGAGATAAATTAAGGAGTGATCAGTAAATACTATATCCGGGATGACCCGCACTTATGGAAGCATTGTGCGAGATCAAGTCATTAGGAGGTGCATTCTTGATTCGAGAAACACTCTATCCTCTCCTTTTGCCACACCTATGCATGTGGAGGACACTTTGGCAGTAAAAGGACAGCCAATAAAGTGCTTGACAGTGGTTTCTATTGGCCTTCAATTTTCAAAGACGCTTACAACTTCTGTAAGTCTTGTGACCGCTGTCAGAGAACAGGTAATATTGGTCCTCGTAATCAAATGTCTCAGACTCCGATCATTTTTGTGGAACTCTTTGATGTGTGGGGTATTGATTTCATGGGACCATTCCCTCCTTCATTTGGTTTCACATACATTCTTTTATCTGTTGATTATGTGTCTAAATGGGTGGAAGCAAAAGCCACTCGATCCGATGATTCTAAAACTGTGCAGATTTTGTTAAGTCACATATTTTCTCCAGGTTCAGGACCCCAAGGGCTATCATCAGTGACCAAGGGACCCATTTCTCGCAACAAAACCTTTGATGCTCTATTGAAGAGATATGGAGTAATGCACAGAATTTCCACTCCTTACCATCCATAGACAAATGGGCAAACTGAAGTGTCCAACCTAGGAGATTAAGTCAATCCTTGAAAAGACAGTGAATCCCTCAAGAAAGGATTGGAGCACTCGACTTGAAGATGCTTTATGGGCTTATAGGACTGCCTATAAGACTCCCATCGGCATGTCACCATTTCGGTTGGTGTATGGAAAGCCCTGTCATTTGCCCGTTGAGTTGCAACATCGATCTTACTAGGCCATTAAACAAGTTAATATGGAATTGGAAGGTGCTGGAAAGCAAAGGAAGTTCTAGTTACAGGAATTGGAAGAACTAAGAAATGAGGCCTTTGAGAATGCCCTGATTTATAAGACTAAAGCTAAGGCATTCCACGACCAATTGATTTCCAGAAAGAAATTTCATAGAGGACAAAAAGTCCTGCTATTCCAATCAAGACTCAAATTATTTCCAGGTAAACTGCGTTCTAAGTGGATTGGGCCGTTTGTGGTAACTAATGTTTTTCCTTTTGGTGCAGTTGAGATCAGGAGTGAAATTTCTGGCAAAGCATTTAAGGTCAATGGTCATCGTCTCAAACCATATCATGAACTTCCCGACAGTGCGAGAGATGGAAGTGATGACCCTCATCCTTCCACAATATGAGGAGCATTGAAAGTATCATCATGTCTGGTGAGGACAATAAACTAAGCGCTCATTGGGAGGCAACCCAACCAGATTTGCTCTCTTTATCCCTTTTTATTTTGTGTTTTCATTAGTTTCTTAGATTATGTTTTTATCTATTTGTTGGTTGTAAGCATTTGAATCTCTAAAAAAAAAAAAAAAAAAAATTGTGTGTGCCGACAATAAGGTAGGTAGTGCCATTAAATTTTGTCATTCGGAAGCATGTGAAGGTCACTTTTCTTCAGCGACAACAACTGCGAAAATCTTACAGTATGGATTTTATTGGCCTACTTTATTCAAGGTCTGTTACACCTTTTGCAAAAGTTGCGGAAATTGGTCAAAAAGTTCTGCTTTGAGATTATCATCTGCACCTACTCCTTGAAAAATTGAGATCTAGGTGGCGCGGTTCTTTTCTTTGTCAAACACGTGTATCCTCTGGGGCCGTAGATATTGAGGATCCTAAGAATGATAATGCGCTTAAAGTTAATGGACAAAGACTCAACCATTCCTGGAAAACCAAGTTCTTAAGTTTTTTTTTTTTGTGTTGCGGTTAAGTGGCGGATACGGTGCTCGTGACTCTCAAGTCGGTTTATTTTTCAATTTCCCAAAATAATTGAATCCTTCTTCTCCTTCAAAATGGATGTCATTCTTTCAAACCCGAGAAAACATTTTCCTTCTCTTCCTCAAAATGCTCTCGAGAAAAATCTACAAAGTTCGATGTGAAAGATTGAGACCTGTTAATGCACAAAGGTATGCCAAAAAGATGTACTGTTGGATAATTGAAGCAAAGGTTCGATTAGCGGTGAGTCCTCAATTTCATTTGACTCATATATGCCCCGGTCTTGGAAGAAGTTCATATTCTAAAAGGAGAAGAGCAAAAAGGTTACAAGTCTGTCACAAATGTGGACGATGGAAGCTGTAACAAGCGATGTCATACTTTGGGGATGGTTTACGCAAATAGAGAAGATAAAATTTTCTTCATTAAGAATGGACTGAGTAAGGAGTCATTAGATGATATCTTATCGACTCTTGAGACGCATTCTTGTGGATTGGTGCATCGTGAAATTCTTAAATTGTGGAATCTCTTCAAGGATGAAGAAAAACGCTATAGTCTTGGAGAATCGACTCTAAAAGACTCCCTGTTTGCCAATTTTTAAGAAAATTGGATGGAAAGCTTATCCTCGACTCATAGAAGACGTTTAAGCCGTTACTGGACGTTAAACCAGAGGCAGATGTGAGCCACATCCACAAACAATCTGTACATATCATCATCTTCTTCTTCTTCATGTCATCTCTAAAAAAAAAAACAAAAAAAAAAAACAAAACAAAACAAAAATTTATGTATACGTCTTAGGGTTGGCTTTGGTAACACACACCGTGAATGGGGAAATGCATGCATCCTGATCCAGCCTTCTTAATTGAAAAACAAAGAAGGTAGATTGTATCCCACATGTGAGGCGGCCGGGCGTATTATGGCCACTTGTCCCTTTTGGGAAGCCCTATGTTGCGCCGGTCTTGAATGGGTCGAATCTTGGTCAACAATGCTTTGGCACAAAGCCGAAGAAAAGAGCAGACTACCTCCATCCCAATCTTAAGTAAGTATACACTCATCTTTCATCAAGTTTTTCTAACAATTTCAAAAAAAAAAAAAAAAAGAGAGGACGTGATGTCTATTGCACTCATGACGTGCAAAGATATAAAGATACGCCATGGACTTTGTACATACGGGTATGTCATCATTTTCTATTTCTTTTATCTTTGTATCATTTTGTTGTATTTTGATTTTTGTACAGACGATCCTTTGAGCGGTGGTCCTTCAGGGGTTTCTAGACTTCTTTACCTTGATGGTTTTCTTGAAGTCAAACAAAAAAAAAAAAAATAAAAAAATAAAAAAAAAAAAAATAAAAAAGTAAAAAAAAAGGAGAAAAGATTCTGTGTTTCTTAATTTCAACCTTTTTCGACAACCAACCTACCCTCATAGGTGCAATTATTCCCTTTCCATTCTTTTTCCTACTTAAACACTCCATTTTCTCCATTTTCCTTCAACTCGAAACACTCAAAGGGAGGAAGAGTATAGAATGGGGCCTTCTATTCGTAACCTAAAAAATGTCTGTGTTTTTGTGGGTCGAGTTATGGGAAGGGATTAGAGTTTGTAAACGCAGCTAGCACTCTTGGTCGATCACTTCTTTGCGAGGAATATTCATCTTGTATATGAGGGAGGTTGTCGTGGGTTAATGGGGGCTGTATCACTTGTTGCTTCTATAGGAGGCGGTCGGGTTTTAGGTGTTATTCCTAAACCTTTGGTGAAAATAACATCACCTTTGGAAAGACAGTTGGAAAAGAAATTCGGTGTAACATCTATGCATGGACGAATGAAAACAATGGTTGACAATTCGATGCATTTATTGTCTTACAGGTGGTTTTGGTACTTTAGAAGAAATTTTTCAAATTGTCTCTTGGGCGAACTAAACATCCACCATAGACCCATTAGTTTGTTGAATGTTAATAATTTCTTTGATCTTTTGTTATCTTTTCTTGACAAAGTGTGGAACAGTAAATTTATCACTCCTTCAAGACAAGACAACTTCTTATCTCTCGCCTCCACTATTGATGAGCTCATTGATAAATTAGAAGCTTTTGAGTATGTACCTGATCCGGTATTAGCTCAAATAGATTGGTCAACAGAAGTAGCCAAGGAAGTAACAAGAAACAAAAGCGATCTGCGACTTCATCTTTAATGGGTTTGATTTTATTGTACCTTGTTTCTGTTTAAATTTGTGTCAGCTTTCTCCAACAGGTAATATCTTCTGTCCTTTACTCATCTATATTTTAACATTGAGGACAATGTTGTGATTTAGTTGGGGGGGAAGGATAGTTGATTTATATATAAAATAATAAAAAAAAATTTGTTGTGTTGTTTGGAAAGTATGATATGATTGTCATGTACTTATTAAATCAATTAGTGATGGCAGAGTAAGGAGTAATTTTACTCTTGAGACGCATCTTAATTGGTGGCAGAGTAAGAGTTTTTTAGGTAGTAACTAATTAGTACTAAAGTTTTATTGTTTGATTTCTTTTCGTGGTCGATGCAGATCGACAAGTGTGTTTCTTTTCTGCTTGGCGTTGATTCACTTCTTATCAAGTTGTGTTGCTCTTTTCTATATCTCTCTTTCACATTGAAGGCAATGTTATATTAAGCGTGGGGGAGAGATTTCAGCATGTTCTTTTTGTAAAAAAAAAAATCAAAAAAAAAAAAAGAAAAAAAAAAGGGGTTCATTGCATGATTGAATAACTTTTCTCCCTTCTTGAACTGATATGCTTGGTGATGGATGATTAAATTGATGAATTGAGTTTGATGGATGCATACCTTGTGAGATTTTGAGCCTAATGGATGGATTCAACATTTATGCCATTCTCTTCTTTCTTGTGTGATTTTCACTCATGTTAATGACCACTCTAGAACTTGCTTTGATTCTTTTTAAGGCTACATTTCACTTGCATGCATGAACATGATTGAGGCCCTCTTTCTTAATTAGCTAGTTTAACCAAATAGCCAACCTTGTTTTCAATTTGATATCAAGCACTCTTTTGACTTCTTGGAAATTCTCTGATTCCTGCCAACCTTGTATATTTTCCTTTGCTTAACCCCTTTGAGCTTATTTGACCATTCCTTGTTTCTAGCTCATTATGTACCTTAAATGAAAAATCGTGTTCTTATTTTACCTTAGGGAATAAAAGAACATTAGCTTTGTTAATGGATGAGTTTTTGAACAAGTGTGGGGGTGTGTATACAAAATGGTTGTTGAAAAAGGAAAGAGTGCCTAAAAAAAAAAAAAAAAAAGAAAAAAAAAGAAAAGGATTGGGAAATGAATATGTAAAGGGATATACATTAGAGTTGGGATGAACTTTTATGCTTGTTATTTGAACTCAGCTCTCATTTGCTTTTATTCTCTTTGGTATTTATCCTCTCATATCCATTTTATCCTCTTCTGTTACCTTAACCTCACTACAACCTTGAATAAAGTCCTCATGATTTGTGTATGCATGTGTTTTGAGTAGTGAAGAAGTAGAAGATAAGCAAGCTTATGGTAGTGTAATTTTCATGGGTTGAATTGAGTGAAATACCTACCTTTTAAACACTTGAGAGATTGAGAGGGAATCTTGTGAAGATCTATCATTCTCGATTCATGTTGAAGATACCTTACTTGTTGGTTTGAGATGTGGAGAATTGTTAACTCATGAATGTTTTGATCCCTTGAACCTTTGGTTGTTCTTCTTGATTGTAAAATTTTGGACTCTTGAATGTCGTTGGAATTTAAAATTTTGTTAATCTCTTATGTCCTTGTTTTGGTCTTGAGTTTTGCCCAGGAGTGCAAAAAGCTAAGTGTGGGGAATTTGATAAACACATATTTTATTCATTAAGAAACCCTTATATTTAGTCATTTACACTCTCCATATTCTTAATTGATTGAGTTTAACATGATTTTGTGAGTTTGAGCTCAAATTGGTCCTAATTGAATATTTTTAGCATTATTGAGATTTTACACTGTTTCTGTATTTTGGTCATAACTTGAGTTCCTGATATCTGACAATCATGAATTTTATCTTGTAGGAAAGCTAAGAGGAATCTCTACAACTTTGATGAAGAGCTCGAAGTCTGATTCAGATGTCTAAGGGACCTAAGTTTACTTGGAAGTCAGAATACGGGTTCTGTCAGTAGAATCCGAACAGTGTGCACTCAAAACATCATATCTCAAGATGTAATAATGGAGATGGGCTGAAATTTGGACAGTGGATAGTCAAGATCCAAATAAACAACTTTCATGAAGAACACATTTTGAGAAAAAGAAGTCTAGTAGGTCATTTTGAGCTTGCAAGTCGGAACAGAGGTGCTGAAGTTGGGTTTGAGCAACCTACGGTATTTGGGACATATCTTGGGCTTAAGGAAGCCAAATTGGACGAACCAGCTATCCATTTTATAGCCAAGACAAGGATCTACAACTTTAATGAAGAACACTTTTCGTGGTTCTGAAGGATAGTGGGTCGTTTTTGGCTTCCAAGTCAGACACGAAATTTTCGTCCTCAACCATCCACTCATCCATCCACTAATCCACTCATCCATCCACTAATCCACTCATACACTAATCCAACCACTTAACCACTCCACCCACTCATCCACTAATCCATCCACTAATCCATCCACTCACCCATTCATGTCCATAATTTCCCACTCACCAAAAGTCCTTTGGCATTTTTCACTAATTCAACCACTCAACCATTCCACTCACTCATCCACTAAACCAATCCACTAAACCAACCCACTAATCCATCCACTAAAACACTCCACTCACTCATCCACTCATCCACCCACTTCCCTTTGTCATTTTGTTACCTTAGACTTCTATAAAAGGCACCATTTATCATGAACAACATGTAACTCTCCTTCATTTTCTCTCAATTTTTCTTGTGATTTCTTTCTAGCTATGTGTAACTAAACCTCCCTTGGTTAAGGGGGTGATGAAACCGCTAGTATTAATGTTGTAAACTTTGCATATTTGATTATTTCAACACAGTTATGTTTTTATTCATATATTTCTGAATCTATTGTTGGTATGAAGGTTTTTGTACTTGTTCCTACTTTCAAAGTAGTAGATCTAGGTTTATTATGCGCGGTTGCGGTAGTAGATCTAGTGGGATATATGATGTTCATGTGGGTATAATTATCTTTGTGCTATTTGCCAGTTATAAAAGTAGTAGATCTGAGTTTATTATGCGCGGTTGCGGTATTAGATCTAGAGAAATATATGTTCTAAGTAATTTAATCCCGGTGAGTGATTAGACCTTAGTGTAATTGATTTTCTAAATCTTAATGCAATTGTTGGATAGTTGTAAGAGCGGTTGCTTTATGACTAATCGGTGATTAGGAGTTGATTTGAGCGGTTGCTAAATTGGCCAACACGTAAGGAAAACAGAGATTTAATCTCACAATTGCATAAAAACATAATTGAGCATGTTGGAATAAAAAGGATAAGTGGATTTACATTATCATATAAATCTAGTGGTGGATTCAATCTCTTAACCAATTTTCTTATATTGTTGATTTCAGTTTGTTTATTGTTATCTTTGAAGCTGTTCATTGTTCATCAAAACTCCAAAACCCCCTTTTACTATTTATTGTTAATCAGAGTCTAAATTGGGAATTGTTTAATAGTGTTAATTGAATTGGTTCTCTGTGGATCGACCCTTACTAACTACAACTAGTTGTAAGGTTTTTATTTTCTGGTGGGCCTGACAACTGATTTTTATCTTAATTTTAATCACTACATCCGCACGCATCAGATACATCCATCTATATTGAATAGAACCATCAACTCTTGCTTTGTATGGCAAATGGATTGAAAGGTACTCCATAAAGTCAAAGAAGCTTGGAGGAAATATTTGCTTCAATTTTCATATAATAATTGGAATGTTCTACTCCATTTCACGCAATTTATTCTCTCTCAACAATGACGAAGTTAATTATGTGAAGAATTTGTTGAATTTAGTAAGTGTATACCAAATGAACTTCGGTAAAGCCTTGAATGCCATCGGGAGTAAACATTGCATGAATATGTGGCAGTCATGACTTTTCATACCAAATAACTTTGCTTTCCTCATGTCTACATACCTACCCAAATTGGAAGCATACCCATGTGGTAGCTTAAGTTATTTAACCCATTCCTAAACAACTAACTTTTGTTGCTTAGTTAATGTGTACTGTGCTTTCAGCTTCCTTTGTTTTCCGCCTCTAACATCCTGCAACTCTAGATCCTTTTTTCTACAATATTATGCTAAACCCATCATAGCTTTAAAAGTGTCTTTTGTCTTACCTTTGGTATCCATAACTGTGTACAAAATATTGAGAAACATATTTCTCTCAATGTGCATGACATCTAGATTATAAGGGGGAAAGTTTGCTTTCCAATATGGCAAGTCCCAAAATATGCTGCGTTTGGTCCAGTTATGAGTAACCTTGTACCCAGTCAGGTGTTCTCATGCAAATTCAACAATGTTAGGAAAATGTTTCACCCTTTCCTGCACTTCCTTACCAGTCAACCTAAGCGGGGGTACTCCAGTCTCAACACATCTTTTCTTAAACACATTCTTATTCCTTCTATAGGCATGATCAATTGGTAAGAATTTCCAGTGACAATCAAAGAATGAAGTTTTTTGGCTATGTTGAAGTGTGAATGCTTTTGATCTCTCCATACAAATCGGGAAATCTAATTTTCCCATCGTCATCCATCCAGATAACATCCCATATGTAGGAAAGTCATTAATTGTCCACATCAAAGTTGTCTTCATGATAAAGTTTTGTTTGAGTGACACATCATATGTTAGAACACCTTTATTCTGTAAATTTTTAAGATCTTCTATTAATGGTCGTAAGTACACATCAATTCTACTTTTAGGATTTGCAGGGCCAGGAATTATGGCACTCAAGAACAAAAATTCTCTCCGCATGCACATTTCAGGAGGAAGATTGTACGGGGGTAACTATTACCAACCAACAAGAATAAGTCCTACTAGTTTTATCAAATGGAGCTAACCCATCCACACACAACCCTAATCTCATAATTCGAGTCTTTTGCAAATTCTGTATATATTTCATCAAAACTTCTCTAAGCTTCTCCATCACGAGGATGAGACAAGGAACCCGAATCCCTCTGACTCTCATGATTCCATCTTATTAGAGTTGCCATTTGTATTGAGGAATAAAGTCTTTGCAACCTTGGGATAAGTGGAAAGTACTACATGTTTTTTGAAAGAGTTTCTTTAACCTTATCGTTTCTAGGGATTCTTTTATACTGCTCCTAATCATAATATTTACAACTTTCCAGATTCTCTTCAGGAGAATAGTAAATCATGCATCCATTTGGACAACAGTCAACCTTAACACGACCTAGTCCTAGTCGTTCTACTGATTTCTTTGCATGATAGAAGTTTTTGGGCATTCAATTATCTTTTGGCAATGCATTCCCCATGAAATCTACCCATCGATTCAAGAAATTCCCAGAGTTATTGAAGTCAAACTTGATACTTAGAGCTTCTACTGCAATTGATAATTCAAAGTAATTTCAACAATCATACAAGGGAGATTTTGTAGCTGCCAGCATATCATTTTTTTTTTTGGCTTCTGGGTTAGGATCTTCACTCATTTGCTTAACATAACCAAACCTTGTTACTCAATGTAAGTACCAATAGAAGGTCGAATGACATCCATTACCATATGCTCATGCCTATTGTAGTCTTCCCTCAACCCACTACCTCCATAGTATGAATCGTTAAAAACTATAGCAAGAATAGGAGGCATTGATTCTCAGTGGTTAGTCCAGTAGTAGTAGTTACTCATAAACCCCTTATTACATAGATGCACCTTGACGTCGTCAACTTCTTGGTACTGCCTACATTTACATTTTTTATAAGGACACCTCAACTTTCCTTCCGGCCTATATTGATCTTGGGTACAAGCAAATTCAACAAACTCAAAAACCCCCCTTCTATAAATTCATCTGTAATATGTTTATTAAGACCTATCCTTTTATCCATCCACTTGCGATGTTTAGAAATTTCCATTTTATTCTAAATATAAAACAAGTAAGAGATATTAACAAATAAAGACAATTGTCATACCAAATGGAGCAACTTCTATTTCCATCCATTGAACAAGCAAAAATTAACAACACATAAATACAGTACAGCAGCTGCCATACCAAATTATTTTAGACCCCTATACTCATTCTTAGAAAATCTCAATTCAAATAGAACAAGCATATATCCATGTAATATTTCACTAACCAACAATAATAACATAAATCAATTTGATGTTGCAAAACCAAACTTAATCAATCAAGGTATTGACAGACACATCAACAAGCACTTAAGTGAAGTAAGCCAACTATTTTCAACACAAAGACAATTACAATAGTTAGTAGAAGCACACATTATAAATGTAAGCAAGTATCACAATTTTTTTTTCTACTTCTAGAATTAAAAATTAACATAACAATGTGATTTTTAACTATTGACAAGGCTCTGGATTCTAGATAATTGTTATTTTTAAAAGAAACATAAAAAGACAATATTATGACATATATTAGAGAAAGAGAAAATGAAACAGTATATGATGGAATTTAAAGCCAAATAAATTTAAACCAATTAGAAATAAGATAATAATGAATAAAATTAATGATAGTGCACAAATTAAGCAAAAGTAAGGTCTACTCCAACGAAGACTCAAACCAGACTGGTGATAATATGTACGGTAATCAGGTTGTGCACCTAAGAGTGTAAGTTAAAATCCCATAAGTGAGCAAGGATTGATAAATTTATTATGATTTATTATAAAAAATAAAAAGCCTGCAATAATTTTATGGTATTTTTGTTTTTGGTTTCATCACCCCTAATTATCCGTACCAATGACCTCTGCACTGCACTGCATCACAGACTACTTTTGCAAATTATTGGAGTGATTTGACATAGGAAAGGGAGAGTACAGGGGCGGCCTCACAAGGCAGAAGCTATTATGATTGAAACACGGTGAATTAGTCCCAAAACATGTTCTAGTGTGTTGGAGATTGATCAGATACTGTTTTTTATATTAAATTATATTGTAAACTCCACCTCATAATCCTACTTTATTGAACCTACTGCAGATGCAAAATATGACATATAACGGGAAAAAACTGTTATATCCTTGAAAAAACTGTTATAACCTATCTCTCCTTTTGCCTCAATATCACAAATGGCTATGCTATTCTTGAGTATATGGTCACTATGGTGCATTGCTATTTGCTAAATTAATACTAACTAGTGGTGTTTTGTCAAATTTCTTTAAGTTATTCTGTTTTGACTTGGAAACAAGGTAATTCCACATAACGCACATAGTAAATTGGGGATTAAGGAATTAATGTCATCTTTGTTGGGTACCAATATAATGAGAATAGTATCACGCAATTAAATAGAAGATGAGAAAAAAAGAATTGACACATAATATTTAACGTAAAAAATCCTCTAATGATGATGAGGGAAAAATCACGGGTAAAAATAGAAAAAATTTTACTATGTAGAAGAAATTACAAGACTTCTCTCTAGATACAAGGAGAGAACTATATAAGAGAAAGAAGAGAAAATTTTGAGATGAATTAAAAGCTTCATTTAAGTCTCTTTATATAGGCTCTCAAGAGCCTTCAAGGTTTAGAACCCACCAATGTGGGACTTTCGTGCAACAATTCTCTCACTTGAAATTTGATTGAGTCAATCATATCTTCACACCACTCTTTCTACCTTGTTATTCCATGTTGCTTACGTTTCTGATAGGTCATAGGAGGATCGACACTAAATAAACTAGTCAGTGTTGATTGACTTTGTCATAACATCTGCTAGGTTGTCTTTGGTATGAATCTTCTGCATATCCACACTCTCTTCTTCTACTACGTCTTGAACAAAGTGATACTGGATACCTATATGCTTTGTCCTTGAATGAAAAGCTAGATTCCTTGCAATGTGCAAGGCATTCTGACTGTCACAATACACAATAATTATCTGCTGCTTGTGCCTGAGTTCTTCCATTAACCTTTTAATCCAAATAGCTTCCTTGTAAGCTTGGGTAGCTACCATGTATTCAGCTTCTGTAGTAGACAGAACTATAACAGTCTGTAACTTAGATAACCAGCTGACCGCTCCTCTTATAAGTGTGAACACATAACCAGTAGTAGATTTTCTTTTATCAAGATCACCTACAAAATCTGAATCAACATAACCCCTGACAATAAATTCTAATCCTCCAAAACATAATGCAACACCAGAAGTTCCTTTAATGTATCATAGGATCCTTTTAACAGTATTCCAATGCTCTTTACCAGGATCTGCCATAAAACGACTGACTGCTCCCACTGCTTGTGCAATGTCTGGTCTTGTACATATCATAGCAAACATAAGGCTTCCCACTATTGATGCATATGGTACTCGAGACATTTCCATCCTCTCTGCTCCACTGCTAGGACTCATACTTGAGGATAATTTGTAATTGACAGGAAGTGGGGTAGAGACTGGCTTACAATCTTGCATATTGAAGCGCCGCAAGATTTTCTTCAAATAGTTCCTTTGAGAAAGCCAAATCTTCCTATCTTTTCTGTCCTGGTGAATTTGCATCCCTAAAATCTTGTTTGCTCATCTCAAGTCCTTCATATCAAACTCCCTAGCCAACTGTGTCTTCAATTCTTGGATTCGAACTTTGTTGGGGCCTACCACCAACATGTCATCCACGTACAATAACAAGATGATAAAATCATCATCACCAAACCTCTTGTAATATGTACAATGGTTTGAACTCAGTTTGTTGTATTTGAGGCTAATAATAAAGGAATCAAATCTCTTGTACCAACACCTTGGCGCCTGGTTGGAGCATATATATTTCTTCTTCTAGCTCTCCATGAAGAAAAGTTGTTTTCACATCTAATTGTTCAAGATGTAAATCAAATACAGCACACATAGCTAGGACTACTCTGATAGTGGTAAGTCTGACAACTAGAGAGAATATCTCATTAAAATCAATTCCTTCTTTCTGAGCATACCCTTTGACCACCAGCCTTGCACGATATCGTTCCACTTGATCGTTGCTATCTCGTTTGATTTTATAGACCCATTTGTTACCAATGGCTTTCCATCCCTTTGGAAGTTCAACAAGTTCCCATGTCTTGTTTCTATGTAGGGCTTCCATTTCTTCTTGCATTGCTGCCATCCACAGAGAAGCTTCTGAGCTACTTACAGCCTCCTGAAAGGTTGACAGCTCTCCTTCTTCTGTTAGAAGACAATATGCATCGTTGCTTGCCATAACATAGTCAGAGTGCCATGATGGTGCTCTTATCTGACGAGTTGATCGCCGAACTTCTGTATCATTGGCCTCATATGGTTCTTGTTCCTCTTGCTCTGGTACTTGTTCTGCTTCAGAGGAATCTTCTTCTCCAGTTTTTTCATCTATCTGTACCGTAGTAGTCTCTTTCAAAGTGTTGTTATCTTCTTGTTCTCTTTGCAGTTCATTTTTTTGTAAATATCACATCTCTGCTGACAATAACCTTGCGAGCAGTGGGATCCCACAGGTGATGCCTCTTAACACCGTTAGCATAACCCAAGAATATGCATTTCCTGGATTTTGGATCCATTTTTGTTCTTTCTTGGGAATTATACATCACATATGCAGGACATCCGAACACATGAAGATAAGAATAATCTGCTGGCTTGCCATTCCATATCTCTGTTGGTGTCTTTAAACCAATTGCAGTTGATGGCGACCGATTTATCACGTAACAGGTAATTTTGATTGCTTCTGCCCAAAAAAACTTGGCTAGACCTGCAGTTCACAACATAGCTCTTGTTCTTTTTAGGAGAGTTCTATCATCTGCTCTGCTACACCATTTTGCTGAGGTGTGTTTACAACTGTAAACTGCCTTTGAATACCCTCTTGCTTGCAAAATGCGAGAAAATTGTCATCCGTATATTCTCCTTCATTGTCTGTCCTTAAGCACTTGATCTTTTTTCCGGATTCAAGTTCTACTCTTGCTTTAAAGTCTTTGAAGATTGGAAATACATCTAACTTCTTCTTGATTGGATACACCCATAATCTCCTAGAGAAATCATCAATGAATGATACAAAGTATTTTGCTCCTCCTAGGGACATTTCTGGTGACTCCCATACATCAGAATGAATCAAGTCTAGCATGCGCTTGCTTCTAGCAGTTGATCTATCAAACTTTAATCTATGTTGCTTACTTGTAATACAGTGCACAATTTTTTCTGCTTTCATCACCACTAGAGCACCTTTAACAACCTTCAAGATCCCACCTTTAATATGAATCTTGCACCCAAGCTCATCTAATTGCCCAATAGATAATAAATTCTTCTTTAAACCTTTTACATATCGCACCCCTTGAATTGTGTGAACTGTACCATCGTGCAATCTTATTTTGATAGTACCACCTCCAATAATTTCTAAGGCATGATCATTTTCTATAAACACAGATCCTTCAAAGATAGGTTCATAAGTACTAAACCAGTCTCGTTGTGAAGTCATGTGTCATGTTGCTCCTGAATCCATTATCCAAACATCAGTGAGTTGTTTTCCACCTTTGGAACCAATTACTACTTCGCTATACAGGACTTTTCCATCATCAGAGGTACTAACAACACATCCTTGAGAGGTTGTTGCTTTAGGAGCTTTATCTGCATTTTTCTTGTTGTACCAACAATCTTTTTTCAAGTGCCCTCTCATGCTACAAAGGTAGCATTTGAAGTTCTTCCTTCTTCGTGACTTTGATCTACTCTAATTTCGGCTCCCACTAGAGCCACGTTTCGTTGATCTTCCTCTCGTCATCAACAAAGCCTCTGCTTGCTTTGAGCTTTCTGATTTGTCTTCCTTGTTCTTTCGCCTGGATTCTTCTTCAAGAATAGCAGCAGCAACATCATCAAATCGAAGATTATCAACAACATTATTATTTGTTATGTTGATGATGAGTTAATCATAAGAGTTAGGTAAACTTTGAAGTAGTAGCTCTGCACGTTCATTTTCCACCATGTTGTATTCTGATGTTGTAAGCTGAGAAAATAAAGTGTTCAGATTATTAATGTGATTCGATACTGTCATGGATTCACTTATTCGAAGTGTATGAAGCCTCTTTTTTAAGAATATTCAGTTGTGAAGTGACTTGACCTCATACAATTTGGTGAGAGCATCCCAAATCTCCTTCGCCGTCCTTTTTTTTTGCAACACTTGACAAAACTAAATCTGCCAAAGCTAGATGTAGGTTTCCAACAATATTGTTATCCATCTCCTACCACTTGTCATCAGGTATCCCAGTGGGTCTGCCTTCAATTGTTGTTGAGCAATTGTCCTTCCTCAAGATCACCTTTATCTTTAGTTTCTATAAAGAAAAATTACTCCCATTGAACCTCTCAATCTTATATTTTGTCGCCATGATTTTACACCAAATAATTTTCAATTGAACTGGCTTGTACTATTTCACCGTGAATAGTATCGTATATATGAACAGTATTATATATATTACAGTATATTAGAACAAATCCAATATGCATTAACAATCACTGTAAAAGTATACAACTACACGTATGAATAGTCATCGTGAATAGTATCCGTGCCGTGAATAGTATTATATACTGAAATAGTACCATATACTGGAATAATGACCGTAGACCATGAACAGTGTACCAAGCAAGTTCCCAGGAAAGAAAGGTAGGTCACTAATGGACACACTTAAATACCAAGTCTTTCTTAGCCAGAACTTTTCTAGACATACACTCACACACTACCACACTTTATTTCCAGCAACAAGAATAATTCTTTTCTGATGTGAAAGATCAGTCAATGTTGCAACCATAGAGCATACTAAGAATTTTCTTCTGAACCCTACACCGTAGTAACCGAGTTCTCTGATACCACTGTTGGGTACCAATATAACGAGAATATTATCACACAACTAAATAGGAGATGAGAAAAGAGGAACTGATACACAACATTTAACGTGGAAAACTCTCTAATGATGATGAAGGAAAAACCACGAGCAAAAGTAGAAAATTTTTCACTATATAGAAGAAATTACAAGACCTCTAGATACAAGGAGAGAACTATATAAGAGAAAGAAGAGAAAATTTTGGGATGAATTAAAAGCTTCACTTAAGCCTC
This sequence comes from Ormosia emarginata, assembly GCA_029884605.1. Lineage (NCBI taxonomy): Eukaryota > Viridiplantae > Streptophyta > Magnoliopsida > Fabales > Fabaceae > Ormosia > Ormosia emarginata. Next base: position 5,486,733 of record JAQQTP010000064.1, read on the forward strand.
TTTATATAGGCTCTCAAGAGCCTTCAAGGTTTAGAACCCACCAATGTGGGACTTTGGTGCAACAATCTTTGGCTAGGCTACTCTGTGTTCAATGATGTATAATGCTGTCCAAATGACCAGACTCCAATCTTTCATCTTTAAATGTATTCACCTCAAAAACCCCTTTATATTTATCGAATAATAGGAGTGCATATATGTAAAAATAATATTCTATTAGTAAATGAGAGGGAAAATAAGCAAACTGGCTAAATTGTATTCAATGTGATAGTATCTTAGTTTTACTGTTAACAAGGTGAAGAAAAGAATATATAAAAGAAAAAACTGTTTCCATATAATGCAAAATATTCTGGCATGCACATATAAACTACAACAGGGGGAAAAACTGTCTTTTTCTCAAATTGCTAAAAGCACATTTTTGTTTTACTGAAATAATAGTAAACATGGATCTAAATTTGATCAACACTCAACTTTTCACAATCAGTAAACAGGAAAGTGTACATCACTGTATTAATTAAGATTTTCCACTTGAAGTAAACTTTCAAAAAAAGATTAAAATAGGTGGTAGCATATGGTTCACTATAAGAATTGTACTAATTAGAGATAGAAAAGTCCCTCGTTAAACCTTGTTAACTAGGGATTAAGGAGGAATTTTTCTGTCACTTATTTTGAGTTATTAATTAGCAACGGAAAAAATCTCCATTGTTAATCCATTGGTGTCCGTCGCTAATCCACTGATAATCCATCGCTAATACACATTACACTACTAGAAATTTCTAATTTAGAGACAGAACTTAGAGATGAAAAAAATTCTGTCTCTATTAGAGATGGAAACAAAAATAGAATTGATGAATTAAAGAGAAAAAATAAAATTTAAAATTCAGAGACATAATTTAGAGATGAAAATGATCCGTCTTAGAATTTTTTATCTCTAATTTCGTATACTTAGAGACGGAGTTTAGAGATGGAATTTATTTGTGTTAGATTTTTTCATCTCTAATTCTATCTCTATTCAGTCAATGTGATACTTTAAAAAGTAAAATATGTGTAGAGACAGAATTTAGAGACATAATTTATCCATCTCTAAATTCTCCATCTCTAATTTCGTCTTTATATAATCAAATAAGTATTTTAAAAAATCAAAATATATAAAAAATGAATGTATTCCTTCTCTAAATTAGAGATGGAGTGATGTTTCCGTCTCTAATATTTCAACCTAATTCTAACTCAGATCTCTCATCTCTCAACTTCATCTCTTATTTCAATCTAAATCTCTACTAACCATTGATCTCTCATCTCCATCTCTCAGCCCACAGACCCCTCCATCTCCATCTCTATCTCTCATTTCCATATCTTTTTCTCTTCTCTTTTACACCCCTAAATCCCCTAATACAAAAACTCAACACAACAACACAACACAACACACATTCTAGGGTTTTGTCCCAACTCTTCATTCTCTTTAATATGGGTTTCATTCCTTCAATTCAATCGACGGTGATGGAAGGAGCGAGCAACGGAGGGATGTTGTACCACAAGGTATAAGAGTCAAAGTTGTACGCCATGCATTACGTCAAAACGGTCCTCCACGGTCCCTTCTTCTTCGAATTCGATTTGACTGCTTTGGCTTCCGATCTCGATCATAAGGAGTAGCAGGTGGTGCTACCCACTCTCTCTTCCAGCGATTTCCTCTCTGAAGAGTCCCACAATGTCTCCCTTGATGGTGATTTCAGCATCCAATTCCTTCATTCAATTCCTTTCTTTCTTTTTTTCTTTTTCTCTCTCTCTCTGTGTCTGTTTGTCTGTTAAAACAAGATATTTATGTTTTGAGTGGGTGTGAATTGAAAATATAACTTAATCTGATTTTTATGTTTAAGTTGATTGGTATTTATGACCCTATGACACAAAGCTATAATGATTTCTATGAATTTATGTACTTCGCATATTTGCCTGCCATATGTTTGAGAAAAATCCTGAGCAATGAATCATTCTACAAGCACTCAAAGTATTACTGAATGGATTTTAGGAAGCTTATTTGGGTGTGATTAGACTCGATTTGACGAGAACCTAAACTTTTTTGCCTACCACATGTTTGGATGTGCATGCATTAGCTTTCGTAGACATAAAAACAGCAACAAATCTTTATCCCATGTTTTTAGGTTTGGTTGAATTCATGATAAACTATCATAAATCAATCTATGTGTGGATTAATTCATTTTTACCATCTAGTCGTAGGTAGGCCTATATTCACTATCACTAAAAACTTTTTTACAATATTACACTGAGAAAGACAATGAAAAAAAGAAGACAAAAGAACAAGAGGTTGGGCTACATTTTTAGGCTTTTAGCTAACATTAGTAGTGTTCATAAATATTAATTGTTTAATATCTAAACATTGACATGCATTAGCTACAATAAAATTCATTTTGACAAAAAATGAATTTCTATGAAGAATTATTACTTCATAATCTAATGTACAATATACATGTTATTTTCCCATAAGTATGTTTATAGGTTTCATTGATTGCTATATAGCTGGAAGGTACCAACTCAGTTCCCTTACACAACATCTACTTCTTAGAGCTCATTGATCTCTTACACAACCTCTTTGGAACCTGCTCAAGCCAATTCCTTCAGAAATTGGGAGCTACTGCCTAAAAGAAAATTACTATGTTAGTAAGCAGTTGCTCTTAGTATTTTGATCATTAAAGATAAAAGAAAAGCTTGTGAGCTTAGTCATATATTGATCTATTTTTATCTTGTGAGCTTTTATTTTGATTGCTATGCGTTCTAAGCTTGTTGTTGGTATTGTGATTTGTAACTATGTCCCTGTTATGTTTGTGAATAAAGAGAGAGAGTAAGCAATACTTGTGTAACTATGCTTGTGTTATACTTGTGTATTGGTCAAATGCCCTTAAATTTAATATTAGATAGTTATGAAATCCTTGGCATTTGTAATGATGAGTTATATATAATTGACTTCAAAATGGGAAATAAGTGCATTTTGAAGCAACTGGTCCTAAGATATAGGAGGATATAAATGGACAAGTTGACATATTTGTTATGGGAATAGGTAGTGGAGGCACAGTCTCTAGAGTTGGACAATATCTTAAATCCAAAAACCCTAATGTTAAGGTGATGTTTTTTAAATTACAAATTAGACAGTGTTCTGTTAGATATGCTTATTAAATCCCTTGAAATGTTTTCTATCATATTAGATATATGGAGTGGATCTAGCTGAAAGTAATGTGATGAATAGTGGTAAATCTGGTAAAGTTCATGCTCTTTTTTCTTTGAATACTCTTCTTTTATATGATACTTTTGTACATGTTTTTGCTTGAATGCTTTGTTTCGGTCCTCTAAGAAAACATAAGATAAAATTAAAAAGGATTGGAGTACAAGTATCTGAAACTTTTATAGGCCTGAATCCAATTCCTCTTTTTGTTGATAGAAATGAGTTTGATATGATCATATAGCCATCCTATAGTTTGAACTTTCAAAAGATAATATTCTCTTATCAGTCTAAACTTTGGTTTATTACATGTCTTCAACAAATAGTGAGCATTCTAAAGTGAGTAACATGCCTATAAGTATCAATTGTGTTCATCAATTCAAGTTCTTTGTCTAGAAGGATTACCTAAATATACTTAAAGCTAATAAGGCCCCAAGAACATTTATTGAGCTCTTACATGAGGTGATTAAATCTAGAAGAGATCATATGCACTGACTGATAATCTGTGACTTTTACTCTTGCCTTAGGTTTTTTATAAACCCCTTTCCTACAAATGCTGGCAAACTTAGAATCATTGCCTCCATATGTTCCCTCCTATTGGAAAGCAGCAATTGGACCTCCAAGCTTAACTTCCTATCGCCACTTCTGTACTATTTGTGGTTTTTCTACCAATTATACATGTGTAAGATGTGGTATGCGCTTCTGTTCCTATCGATGTCAAAGTGTGCACAATGATACTCGTTGCTTGAAATTTGTAGCCTAATACATATGACCTTTTAAGCCCAGCATTAGACACATACTATCGTAAGGTGTTAATATATCAGTATTCTATAGCTTTGTGGGAAAGCAAGTTCTTTACTCAACGATTCTCCCTCCTCAATATGAAAAAGTCACATCCTAAAATCTTCTGGCCTTTTGAGTAGTGTTTCAGTAATTTAGTCACCTGTTACTACCTGAAAACCATATATTTTGACCCTTGTTGTATCCAGCTGATTTAGGTAACCTTGTTATAGATTTCCTTAGCTGTAATATACTAAAGCTATTGTTTAGAATGTCATTTTTATTATGCTACAAGGATTGTTCTTTTTTCACTTTGCTTATAGAGTCTTCTTTTGTTTATGTGCTTGTATGCATTTCTTTGATTCGATTGGTTCCTAGGAATCTTCATAAAGCTTGCTGGATAAGTGTCTCAGTTACCTACTATTATATACATGCAAACCATATAACATGACAGTTGGTGCATATTGCTGATTTAGGCAATCTTGTTAAAGAGGTCTTATGACATCTTTGTATTTGAGGCAATTTATCCTTAGGGCCACTGTTGCGGTGTAGGTTAAATATACTTACAGAGCTTCTTCAATTTGGTGATCATGAATTCTACAAGGATTGGTGGAATGCCAAAATTGTTGAAGGATGTGGAATATGGTATGTTTCTTTTTCAGACTTAATTTTGAAAAAGAAGTTGGATAAGTACTTTTTTCTTTTGTTTGCCAAATGAGTTACTGGTTTCGTGTTAGGATGAAATTCTTGTGAACATATATATATAAATATGCCACCAGGGTATAACGATGGTTTACAACCAACACTATGTGAGACTATTTTAACAAAAGGAAGAAAGCGAAGTTACATAATTTTTCCATATGTTACTTTATGGCTTATTTTTCCATCTGTTATTGAATAAATGGTTCTAAAACCATATGTCAAAACATAGCAACAATTGTTTATTACTTTCAAGTGTAGTTCTAATGCAAGCCATTTCCAATGCGTTACGTGGGCAAGAATCAGAGAATTTCCAAGAAACCATAAAAGTGCTTGATATTATACTGAGGTAATATGCTGGTAAGTAGTTCGTAAACTACTATTTCTTTTTGTTCCTTTGTTTTTGTTTAACTTTGAGTTGCATTACTTGTAATTATATAAGTTAGAGAGAAATTTACTTGCAAAATGTAATAGCAATTAATGGTATGCATTAGATATTGTATCTACTTCATATACTTTCAACTATTTTGATATCTTTTATAGTTACTTGGATAATTATAATGATTAATGATTTATTGTGATTTTTAGTAAATTTTGATTTTGGATAATTATATGCATAGGAAAATATAATTTTTTAATAAAATGAAGGCGTTTAGTTATGGCAAATCACAACTAGATGCCTATTTTTTTTTTTGTTAAAAAATTAGAGACAAATTTAGATATGGAAAAATCCATCTCTAATTTTAGAGACGGAACAGTATGGTCTCTAACTTAATCATTATTATATTTTAAAGGCAATATGTGTCTCTAATTAGAGACAATTTTTTTTAGTTAGAGACAGAACTCATTTTTTGTCTCTAAATATTTAGAGATGCTAATTTTAGAGATGGAGCAATTTATGTCTCTAATTCTGTCTCTAAATATTTAGAGACGAAATTTTACACATTTAGAGATAGAATTTGTTCCATCTCTAAATTTGAAAATTATACTTGTGTTAGGAAAGGGTTAGAGAGGGAAAAATCCCATCACTAAATTTCTGTCACTAATCTGCAAAATTCTTGTAGTGGTTCATTAACAATGTAAAGCTTTTTACAGTTTCAGTAAATCAAAATTAAATCCATATAAGAACTATATTGCAAGGTGGAAATTTGGATGCTTTTTTTTAGTAAGTTTCAAGTTGATAATTACATTAAAATATACATGACTCAGTGTTCTATTGGTGGAGTTGAATGTACCCAGACTCGTGTCATTTGCTCCATCACAAACAAAGCTCCTAGAAACTCTTATGATTTGTAGTTACACATACCTAAAACCCTCATAAGTAGTAGGAAAATTGAAGTTGACGATAACACTATCAGAAATATAATCAAATAACACCATCATAGATTCACAGAGCAATAAATAAACAACCATAACAATAGCTAAACACATTGAAATAATTGAAGAACTTGATTTGTAGTTGTAAAATTGAGAGAGAGCTCAAAGATTTAGAGTTGAGAGATCGAAAGCCAAATAAGAGCGAGAACGAGCTTCCAGATCGAGCGAGCTCTGAGATAAAGTTGAGAGAGCTAGATTGAGCTCCGAGATTAAGAGTTAAGAGGGAGCGAGAGAAGAGCACGAACAATTTAGCAATTAGGTTTTCTGCTTTAAAGAAGAGTGAGAAGAACGAGTTGAGAAGGATTGGGTTTTTTATTTGGGAATTAGGGTTTTTTTATTTAGTGAAATGTGGGTGGATTTCTAATTTGGAATTAGGGTTTTTTTGATTTAGTGAAATGTGGGTTAGGGGGCTTTGTGGGTTAGCCCTATCCTGACCCACTAAATTAGTAGATTTAATGGGTTATGGCTAGAAAAAGCCCAATCACATGGGGGCTTAAATAAAAAACAAGCACAAAAATGCATATTACTTCACATTTGTGTAATGAGATAACATAAATAAAGTGTGGGTGTGCATAAAACAAGGTGGGACTGATTAAAATCACATGGTGAAAATTGTACAATAGTTAAATATTAATTTTCTAATATATTTTTTAATGCAAAACACAACGATGAAATATATTTTGTCGCTACATATTTCATACATTAAAACATTTTTTTAAAAAGAAATAAATAAATTTAGTCAGGGAATTTGTCACGGATAACTTAGCAACAATAATTTTCTATCGCTACTTCTAAAAAAATTTAACCCGTACTTACCACAACAAATCCGTTGCAAATTCCGTAGCTAATAAACATGGAAGTCATTTTGTCGCTAATTTTCATCACTATCCACGAGATTTCTACTAGTAAATAAGGTTAAAACTCGCAATGAGTGTCCAAATATGATTTTAAGGTGTTTTTCCTTATGTGTTTAAATCCCCAAGCCTTTGCATTTAAAGCACATGAGCTAATAGAGCTGTTAAGGGTGGTTGAGAAGTATTAAATACAACAAAGTAGCCGTTATACTCTGTTTCAGTCAATCCAGATATTCGGTTACTGTAACCCTATAATCAATTATTTTCGTTATGGTACAAAACTTTGAGTTTCTAAAATAAAATAATAATCGATTATTGGCTTTTTAAAAAGAAAACATAGCTTTTTGTTTGAAACATATAATCGATTATGGAAGGCCTTCAATCGATTATTTGTGAGAAAGGCAAAAACATGAACAATCTGTTTAAATCCTATAATTGATTATTAATCAACAATAAACAATTATTTGCATGCAAGTAAAAAGACTTGGCTACTGCCAAGGTGGAATAATCAATTACATGTGTAATATAGTCGATTATTTAACTTTGATAGAAACCATTACAAGGTTATGAGAAGTAAATAATCGATTATACCAAAGGGATAATCAATTATTTGGCTTTCAAAACTAAGCATTGCTTAAAGCCATGCGTATCAAAGATCTCAAAAGGATTTCCAACCTCTTTAAAAACTATTTTGGTTCATTTGATACATATTTTCAAAACCATAGAACATGATTTCATAAAGGCTTGAGTTGAATGAAAAACTTATACAATCTTGAAGAGTAAGCCTAAGTGTGATTTCTTTTTCCTTTTACAAAAGATTTAAGTTTTATTAGCTAATCTTAAAGGATTTTGGGACTTGATCTTTGCCATATTTATTCTTTATTTGTTTTCTCAAAACTATTGTAATTGTCAATTACACACCTTTTGGCCCCTTTGCCCAGTATTTGCATTATCCAAAACCTCTCGATGAGCAGTGGAAAGTCGGTCGTGTTTCTTTAAAGCATAAGATGTTGAATCAAAGTCTACTGTAATAGTACAAAAGTCTACAAGGGCCTTTGCAAAACCATTATGAAAGTTGAAATGCAATGCATCTACATGATGCTTGGTAGAAATATACATTTGTTCAACCATGTCAGTCAATTTGACAAGATCTTTTTCATGCTCTCGAGGGTTTTGCACATTTTTCTCTAAACCCTAAGAAATGAAGTCAATGAAGTATCTATTGCTTTACGAGCTTGCTCCACAGTTAGAGAGAATGCCTCATTGTCCTCCTTAAACTTTTCCTATGTCTTAGAAAAAAGGGTCTGGAGTCGTAGCTAGTGAAGCCACGCCAGGAGTGTTATCTCCAGTCATAGTGTTATATACCCGTAGCTTCACCAACTTGTGAAAAAGATGAAGTATAAGCAAAGGATTAGTGAAGAAAGCAAGTAACAACGTAAAATTACCTTAAGAGGTACTAAAGGGGATGCTATAGTAATTTTCTCCTTTTGTAGATAAGGTGAAACAAGATTGACCGGAGCACCTTTAGTACTATTGATATCCAAATTTATCCAGGTGATTTTTGAACTTTGTACTTGTTGGGAGTAAAATTACAAGTTCTAATTCGACGAAGATGAAGTGATGGACCGACATGTTTTTCTAAGTGATGGACTGACAAGATTTTCTAAGCATTGGACCGACGTATGTTAATAGTCAGGTGTTGGTTTTTTGTCGAAATGATTCATAGTTGCTCTCATAGTTGAGCAAAATATTAATGTCAAATTTACCCATTGTTAGGGGTAAAATCACAAGTTCTAATTCAACGAAGATAATTTCGACAGTCGAATGATAACATTAAAATATTCGACAAAGATAATTTTGATGGTTGGATGATACCATTGAGACACTCGACGAATAAGGGTTTCAACAGCCAGATGATAACATTGAGATATTCGATGAAGAGATTTTTGACAGCTCAATGATGATGTCATTGAAGAAATTTTCTAATGTGTTATAGTTAGATGTTGGTTTTTATCGAAAGATCTCAATTGATTTCAATTATTAGTCTTGAATTCGACAGCCAGATGAGGATCCAAGTGGTGGCCAATTCTCAAATGGTCAAGGGTTAGTTTCGTCGAAAATAAAGTTACCACTTCTGAATTCGACAGGAGTTAGTTATTGTTGAAAGATTTAATAACTGTTCTCAGTTGAGCAAAATATTAGTGTAGAAAAACGTGGCATAATTGCCATGTACGTGGTCAGTTTTTAGGAGTCAGTTATTTTTCATAATTTGCCTATAAATACTTGTATTCACGATGTATAAATGGTTAGTTACTGGATATACAATCCTAATATCTCACTCGAGCAGATTCATGGATTTGACTCCAAGTATGCCTTCTATTTTCATTTCAAGTCATTTACTTTAATGCAATGTTCTTTTAAATTCCTTTATTTTAAGTCTTGTTCTTTAAATTCCTTTTAACTTTCTGCACTTTAAGTTTTCTGCATTTTAAATTTTTGTACTTTTAATCTTCAGCACTTTACTTTCCTGCACGTTAAATTTATGCACTTTAAATTCTTGCCCTTTACATTCTGCATTTACATTTTCTGCTTTGCAAATTACCATTTCTCTACAACATTTTACAATTTTTACAAACTTGTTTTCAAAACCTTTGTTCAAAACGAGATTATGATATAACTCTGAATCCACATTCGATTGATAAAATATATTTATTTGTTAGAATTTGTTTTAACCAAATTTACCCATAAACAAATTGGCATGCCTGGTGGGATGAGTTCATAGTAACTCATAGTGTCACGAACATCTTTGCATAAAGATGGTTTTATGCGTTTAAGAAGTGGAAAGATAGTTTATTCTTGCCTTTCTCAAAATACGCAAATCATGAGTAACGTAAATAACCAAGCGTCGGATGCATTTTCCATTGATACTAGTGCACCACCTTCGACAACCGTTACTTTGCCACTCTTAACCGTTGTTAGTATGGGTCCTGTAATACCCTTAAGTACATGTTAGACTGGTAAATGGTTACCGAAGGTAGCATTTGACTTGTTTAGCATGTCAGTAAAGTTTTGTGACAATCTGAGTTCATTTAGGCACTTAGTTGCAACATAGAAGTTGTAAAGTGGCTTAAAATGACTCAGATAATAGTATAAGTTGCTAGTTAAGAGAAATAAACATAGAGAGTTTATTTCTAGGTCACAAATAAGCCAAGTAAGATGTGGTAAAAGTTTCAAGAGAATCGAGTCAGTTTGGTATTTTTAGGCATACAGGTTGTGCTTTTAAGATTGATCCCTAGCAGATATAGAAAATGATGAGAATTGTGAAACAACAATTTAGATGAATCTTATGATTTATTCTAAAGTTGTTAGAAGTTTAGGGAAACTCGAATTAGCACATTCGGGTGTCCATAGAGATATAAGTTTCGGTGTAGAAACTTAAGTTAATCTTTTTCCCGTAATTCCTTTCACGTCCCGCCCCCCTATTTCTATCTTCTCTCGGCAGAGAAGGAGAAACCGAAACAGAAAGAGAGAAAGGGGAGAAGGGAGAAAGGGGAAGAAGGAAGAAGGGAGAAGGAAGAGGAAGATCAAGCTTCAAGGTTCAAGGCTTCAAGTCTTCAAGAGGTAGGGGTTTAGAGCTTTTATTCATCTCTTTTCTCTATGTATGCATATAGATACATAATATGCTAATTTGAGTTTTAGAGATGTTAGATGAGTTTAGCTTGCATAGAAGTGTTTCTTGGGTCAATTATGACTTGTCTATAGCATCAGTTTAAGTAAGAAGACCCTTGAATCACAAAGTGAGCCTTAAGTTAAAGAATGACGATTTTTAGCCATAATCCAAATTAAGAGATTTAAGAGAGTAATTGATGTTCCTAAATGTTAAAGAACTGATTAGGGACTTAGAATTACTTAGAATTTGGATTGAAATGGCTTGGAATCAGTAGAAATGACCAATAGAACAGTAAACCCGTAGTGCGTTAATTCTGCAGAACCTGTGGTTCTGGCCGATGGCGCCGTGGCGTGAGATAGTCACGCCGCAGCGTGAGAGTTTTTCGCTGGGAATGCCGCGGCGTAGAAGATGCATGCCGCGGCGTGAGACGAAAAATTAGCCCAGCAGTAGCCCTCGAGAGAAGGGCGCCGCGGCGTGCAAAGGCTGTGCCGCGGCGTGAGACCCTGAAGCTCCAAAATGATGTTTTTGGATGTTCTGAGGTGCTATAGTTAATGGAATCATTGAGACATGTTTCCTAAGTGTGTTAAGGCACAAGTTAGGATATTTTCAAGTGGAAAATATCTATCCATCAAGTATGAGAAAGCATAGGCTTTTAAGCATCCTAAAGGAAAGGTTTGCTTTAAGTAATGACATTGCACTTTAGGCAACTTAATGTTGCAATTGATATCACTTGAGATGTGATGAGATAGTGCAATAGAGATGAATAATAGTATTCACTCTAGTAGAGAATAATGAAAAAAGTATGAACCTTAGGAAATCCAAGAATAGTGGATTACCTTAGGAAGGTACCTAGAAGCTTAGGCAACAAAGAGTTGTAAGTAAGAACCACTCTTGAGTTAGATTACATGAGTGGAGACAAGATTGTGTATTAGTTCCACAGAGGGAACGTTTAGGTACTTAGTCTCAAGTTAAGTGAGACTTAGTACATTGCTAAATACACAATAAGATGAATTGTGACTAAGAAGATGTCATAAGCAGAAAGTAGAATAGAAATGTACAATAACTCAAGTATAAGCTAAGATGAGTTAGAAGTACAAGATAAAGAGAAGTTACTTCCTTAGATACGAGCAAAGCATGGAAGTTGAGTTTAGAATAAGCATGTTAGCACACAAGTGTAGTATACGCTACTACTAGAAGTGTGATAGAAAAGGAAAGTTAGATGCATGAATTACTCTCTTTAGATAAAGTTGAGTTAATTATGCAAAGTTTTAGAGAAATGCCCTCAGTTCCTTAAGCAAGGTTAGATGAGGCATTAGTTAAGATGGACTCTTTCACTAGGATGAGTTGAGTCTATAGAAAAGAGTAAGATGGTGTTATGTAAGAGAGAAACATAACACTAAGCTTTTCACACACTAGAAAGTTAAGCTAGTGTGAAGATGAAGAGAAAGGACCTTAGGGCAACCAAGATTAGTGGTTTGCCAAAGGTAAGTACCTAACACCTCAGCAACCTAAGGTTGCATTAGAAATCACTTAAGAGAAATGAGTGATGAGGTGGAGTTTAGGTACAAGTAAGAGACATAGTTTAGTGATGTTTACCTAAGAATGTAACGTTATATGATGTGAGATCATTTAGCTTGAAGGTAAGGAATCGAGAAGTTCCTAAGGGAACAAGTATTCCTAACCAAGTGCTAAGGTTACATGTAGTATGAGGTTACAGATTCTCCTCATTACAAAGGGTAAACATAAGAAGAGTAGAATATGCTTAGCTCTTAGAGGAACTAAGTATATAAGTATGTACGAAAGTCTATGAATTAGTCAAGTAGGATCGATCTAGTGAGTACCCTTTGATGTTAATCATGAAGGCAAAAGGGATAGATGGGTGTCCGAAGGACTTTTGAGAAGGACATAACCCTGATGTCTCGATGTGCCAAGGCCAAAGGAGATAATGGGAAATCCAGAGACGCTCTTTGAGCAAGGATGAAGCCCGAACTTCTCAATGTGCCAGGATACGTGTAAGGTGAGGATGAGGTTTTCCTCTATTTACCACTGGATGATATACTGACTAGTTCCTAGCAAACTCCTTTGCTTCAAAACAAAACTCTGCATTTGCATTTCATTCACATGCTCTTAGGATTCCTTAGGCATATTCATTACATATCATTATCATTGCATTTACGGACAGTTGTATGGGCATTGTCTGTCACTGTTGGTATGTACAGATGTATGGGCGCTGTATATATTAACAGTGTGTTGACTCTTAATTGGTATCACACTATTAGAAAGTGTATAAGTTATGAGAAAAGAGGAGGAAACTCCTAAGTTACGAGAATAGAGGAGGAAACTCCTAAGTTATGAGAAAAGTGGAGGAAACTCCTAAGTTAGGAGAATAGAGGAGGAAACTCCTAAGTTATGAGAAAAGGGGACAAAGCTCCTAAATTAGAATTATAGCATTTGTTATATACAATGTTATAGAGGACTGGTATTGGAATTGCTCTTACTGAGAATGTTAATTCTCACCCCAGTTGTTATTCCATGTAAATCCAGATGCAGGTTCAGATGCAGGCACAGATGCAGGCGCAGGCAAAGGCACAGGTACAGAGGTACAAACCCTGCTTAGGATGAGAAGATAAAGCATGAAGACTAGAATAGTTTTTATTGCTTTAAGTAGACAGAACTTATGTAATAAGTTTATATTTGTTCTGTAAGTTTTATTTTATATGTATTACAATAAGCCCTCAGGTGGCTAAGTTTGTATATGTATATGTATGAGTTTAAGTTTTTCGCAATCTCTCAAGGCTTTCTATAATTACTCAAATTTGTGATTATAGATATATGTTAGTATGTAGTATAGAAGTGACATCTCTAGTACTGGTTATCTTTATATATCTCTGTCTATCTAGGATATATCTGGATATCTGTATTAGGGTGTTACAGGTCCTGTGGTGGATGCAATAGTAACTGGTACTCTTTGGAGTAATCTAGTCATAGAACAAGTGGTACATGGAGTGACTCAGTCATCACCGAGTCAGCTAAGTAACTAAAGTGTAATGAATTCAAATTCAAGGTTTATACTACAATATGCTTTGCCACCCAACTATGTTCCTCCTATGTTGGCACAAATGGGACTTGGCAGTACTTTTGGCCAATACTATAGGCCAAACAACGACCTCACAAGGCCAACCACAAATAAGTTTGGCTTTAGTAAGTTTTAATGGCCAAGGAACAAGAGTTGCAAGTTCAAGTAATCCAACTCCTTTTTGACAAGAGAGATTGAATTTGGGACCCGTATTCCCAAATATGTCGAGAGATATTCCTCAAAATGTAACTGGGCCAACCATGAATTCTTTAGCCAATTTTCGATAACAAATGGATGAAAGTAACTATGACATGGTGCATATGTTCACTCAGCAAATGAGTGTCATAATTACGCCAATCATGGAAACTACAAATAATGCTTGTAATGCATTAGCTCAACAAATGGCAAGGCTAAATCAAGCCTTGGGAATAGAAAGGTTGGCCAATGATAATGCTCAAAGAGCCCAGCCTGGGGCAAATGCAGGAGTAGCTGAACCCCAAGCGAACGAGGAACAAGACCAACAAAATCTTGGTCAACCTGGAAAAAATGATCAACCGCGCTTGGAATATGGTAATGTCCATGTGCTTCATCTAGATGATGAAGATCAAATGGCTAGGAATGATGCAGCCATGAGATTGCTTCAACGAAATCTTGGGGGGCACCAAGTGGTTGAGCAAAATGTTAATCAAGTAGTGGAACAAGTGCTGAATAGGTTTGGGTTCAATGTTGGATATGCCAACTAACCCTACTTTGTTTCGGCCTTTCCTGAGTGGGTACAACAAGCAGAATTGCCCAGAGGAATTAAAATTCCTAAACTTTCAAAGTTTGCTGGTAAAAGTGGGGAATCGATCGTCGAATATATTGCACGGAATACTATAGAAATATGGGAGTTGGCCACTATTGAAGGCTTTAAAATGAGATTCTTCCTAAGTTCCCTTACTAAAAATGCATTTTCTTGGTTTTCGACATTGAGACCGAATTCAATTCATTCTTGGACTCAATTAGAAAGGAGTTTCCATGATTAATTCTTCATGAGAGATTTGAAAGTTGGACTTACAGATCTCTTTAATATCAAAGAATGAATAATGAAATCGTGGATGATTACCTATCTAGATTTCAACAAATGAGGAGTAGATGTTTTACTCTTATACCTGAAGCAGAAATAGTGAAAATTGTTGTAGAGGGTTTAGACTATTACATAAGGAAAAGATTTGTGAACTAACATTTAGTTGATATTGCCCAACTAGGTGAGATGGTTAGGCAAATAGAACAACTGAAAGCTGAAAAGGTTCAGAAACAAAAAAGATTTCTTAAAAGAAAAAATGTAGCATTCGTCGAATTAGATGAATTTGACAATGAAACTGAAGATGACAATTATGAATTTGAAGTCAACATTGTTGAACTTCAGAATGATCCTCCTTATGTGTGTCAGGCTCTTCAGCCGACAAGAAATAAAGAAAAAATGAATTATGTCAATAGAAAAACATATACATTCGATGTAACAAAAATTGAAAAAATCTTTGATTTATTGTTAAAAGATAAACAGATTAAACTTTCGGAAGGCCATAGGTTATTGAAATCTAATGAGATAAAAGACCGAAAATATTGTAAGTTTATAACAATTTCAGTCATGTTACTAACGAATGTATTTGTTTCAGAGATTTAATTCAGAAGGGACTAATGGATGGGCGTTTGAAGTTTGCTGACAAGCCTAAGGTGGATTTGAAAGTTGATACAAATCCGTTTCAGGATAGAATTTCATATGTCGATCAACAGGTTCCTTTGAATGTTGGAATGATCAACATAAGGAATTTGCTGGGATTCGACATTGACACGGAAGATGCAATGGACGTTTATCCCAAGCCAGGAGAATCTCTTGAAAAGTTCCTTGAAAGGAAGAAAGAAAAAGGCAAGGTAAGGTTGTGTCTAAGGTGTAATGCAGTGTATGATGAATTTGCTGCAAAGAAAGTTGCTGAGGTGCAACATGGTAATTCACAAGGTAAAAAGAAGTTTTTCGAAAAGAAAGTTGGAAAACCACAACAGCCCTTCAATACTCCAAAGCCTAAGCCAGTCTATACGTCCAGGCCTAATATGAATGGATGGTTGGTTGAGTCATCTGGTGAATCTATGGGGAGCAATTAATTTCCCAGGGGCTGTGTTAGACTAACTAGGACCAGAGTGCCACCTACCAATGTTACTGTGGATAGTGTAACACCCACCGTAGGGTATCACATTTTAATGTTATTATTACCGAATTACCTCAAGTTATAAAATAATATTTAATATAATAGTATGAGTTATAAAATTTCTTAATATTGATAAGATAAACTTAGCAGAATATAAACAAAATACTAATAGTGTCACAAATAATTTACATCATATACATAATCTCAGTATTGATATACTTAAATATATACAGACAGAGTTCTCAAAAGTAACTAGCCCAAGTACATGTCTATGGAGTAGAACCCTTAGACGAATCCTCCTCAGACTTTTCAGAAGATAGGAATCCTGCATGACGTGTAGTCCTACAGACAAGTGTCCAAGCAGACGACACAATGCTAATCTCACTAAGAGTATGGTAGTAAGCTCCCTAATACTGCCTAATGGATAATGGAAACTCAAATATACATAAATATCTACATTGAAGAAAGGGTTCCCATGATACACCCTACTTAGGGAAATAGTCAGACTCCTATGTAGACAACACACCTTCTATCTAGATGAACACACCAAGCCTCCGAACCTCCTCGGAATTGCAGCCTCATGTATCCAAGAAAACTTAGCATCTCTATTGACTCAAAAGTTAGCTTCCTCAGCAGGAATCAGCTCCTCACCTTCCTGCTCAAACCCTTGTTCATTGTCTTTACCAATTGAAATTACAATACAAGAACAACATACAAAGAGTTGAGATTACTAACACCAGTACCAACATAGTAGTAAAAAGATAGGAATGACAGTAATGTCATACAGATATAACGAACAATAACACAAGTATAACAAATAATGATACAGATATAACAAATAATAATTACAATCGTGCCCTTAACATTATCCAATTATTCGACAATTCAAATATCACACGGATATAAATTATGCATGTGCATATAGACTCAATTTCCTACTCCATGGAGCTAACTCAAGTAAGAGAGATTGATCTAGAAGATCTGTCGGTACCACAATTGCCTCAGACCACATGCTACAACTCTCATCAGTTTTGCACATCTAGCATTATACATGACAGTCTTCACCAGATATTGATTAAGAATAGTGTCTCGGTCCGGATCATCGATGCGTTGCATCGGTCTGATCCACGGTACAGAAGAGCTACCAATTGCCCATTGTGGAAAACCCGCACCCCGATGCCCCCAAGATCAACAAGTGATCTACACTACGCATATCACACCACACAAAGGTGTAATTCTTTCCTAGGCCACCGGCCTTAACATAGTCCATCAGACTTTTCCAAATGCATGTTTAATGCATACAAGCCAATCACAGGCTACAATCATTTCTCACATATATGGGTCCACACTTTGGCCCAACAGTAATTTTATTGTATTTTTAATCACGTAAGTATTTTACTGCATTTTCACAATCGCGTAACTTTTTTGTCGCGTATTGATTTTTCAACGTTCTCTCAATCGCATAAAAATATTTAAACGTTTTCCAAATCACATAGTGATTTTTCAACATTTTTGAAATAACGTAGCTTAAAAATAACATTTTTAAGTTGCGAAACACATTTTTCATCATTTTTCAACTGCGTAAAATATTTCTCAATATTTTAAACATCATTTTGGCCTTTCTAAAAATTATCATGACTTCTACTTCATTTTTCCACATTTTCTTACTTAAGAAATCATTTTCGCAATATATTCCACCAAATCACCTTTTTATCAATTTAAATTAATGCTTCTAGCTTAAAATTCCCTAATGCGCTCCAAAACCCAAAGAGTGAGTTATACGTTAGTAAACTTTAAGTCACCAATATATTTCTCATCATAACTGCATTAATTCTAAATTATTTGTTTACTGTATAAATAATTTGAGGTTCAAACACTTTCAACCTCACTTTTCTTTCCATAAACCGAAATCTCCTTTCTCAATAATAAATTATTTTGTTTCCATTTTTATTTCTTATTTCTTCTAATCAACTAAGTTACCATTACTAAATCACATTTTTTCACAACAAATCCAATTTTAGCCTTCATGGCCGTGAGGTACTTGGTCCTTGAAACCAAAATATCTTTTCTTTTCCTTTCTCTTCTAATCATCCAATTTTGTCATTCAAGAAAATATTAACTTGGAAACACCTATTTTGAGGTGTTGAGGCTGTGAGCCTTACAGGCCATCAGAATCCAAAATAATTTTCCTTTCCAACATACATCATGACATATAATCATATATTATACTATAACATACATCAAGCATATCATGAAAGCAATAAAATCATGTAAAGCATAAAAACATAAACAAATAAATTTAAAGCACATAAACACTACAAATAAATTACACAACCATGGATATGAATCCTCACATGGATTCACCATCTATCAAATACAAGTTTATCTCTCACTACCATAATATCTCTTGGCCGTGAGGTACTTGGTCCTTGAAACCAAAATATCTTTTCTTTTCCTTTCTCTTCTAATCATCCAATTTTGTCATTCAAGAAAATATTAACTTGGAAACACCTATTTTGAGGTGTTGAGGCTGTGAGCCTTACAGGCCATCAGAATCCAAAATAATTTTCCTTTCCAACATACTGTTGGTGTATGCCCTAGTGGCCAATACATTTTATTTGTATTTACATACATTATATTATGTTATTTTATATGAGGCATTTCATTTATTGTGTTCTTTTTAGTAGACATAATAAAGTCCTTAGAATAGTAAGTTTGATACCATAGGACATCAAGTGGATGACTTGATCGTGAGATTCTATTGGATAAAATACTATTCTTAAATGTCCCTAGTCAGGTATTATTGTTAATTGGGACAACAATAATACATTGAGGCTAGTATGTGCATAGACTGATGACCACATCTCACGGGTCATGGATATGAGATATCAAGTCTACACATGGATACATATTAGAGTAATGATGTATTGGACAGACCCGCCATGAGAACGCTACGTGGATCGTTACGTGAGTGTCATAAGCGATTCTCATAGTGATAATGGTGTATGTGGTCCTTTGACCGAAATCACTACGATTCCTACATGAGGAGTTGTGTGTTTTAATGCCATCAAACGTCATCTCGTAACAAGATGATCATAACGTTGGTTATTAGACATGCCGCAATACATGTGGAGGAATGTGAGTGACCTAGATGGGATTTGTCCCTCCTACATAACAGAGCGATATCTTCGGGCCCCCGATTGAGTGAGACTACGAAATGCATGGCCATGCTCAAATAAGTCAATATGAGACATTGATCTTATTTGCTATTACTATGTCTACTCGGGAATCAGGAAACTGAAGATTGAACTAAACAAGGGTGACACATTCCATGCCTTGTGTTCAATCTGGATATCTGGACAAAGGGACTAAACTACACGGAAACATTGGTCACATATAGGTTATGTCAAATCACTGACATTCTCATTACTTGGGTAGCAGTGATGTGTTGCTAGATATCGCTCACTGTTTGTAATATTAAATTGAGATTTTAATATTACTACCAACGTCATGAGAACCTGTAGGGTCGCACACTTAGAACAGACTAAATTGGAGTAATCGTAATCCAAGTTGGACTCGGATTCAGCGTGGGCCTAACTCATGACAGATGGGTTTAGGGTTGCACCACTTACCTTGCTACTGCTCACACTCACTTAAGGCAGCCTTTGTTATAAATAATACTGCTAAGGGGGTTGCTACTAGGTTACATCACAACCCTAGCCGCACCTACAGAAAGTGAGTGAGAGATAGTGAGGTCTTCTTCTCCTCTCTTCGCAGCTAGCACTACGAAAACAGAGGCGTGACTCCTTTTGCAAGTCTGTTCGTGTGGATACCGCAGAAACATCGTCGCTATTACGGTGTTGGTGATTCACCTCGCTTGTGTCTATCACGCTTCAAGAGGTAAAAAATTAAAAAACTCAGATTATGGATTTTTCGCATGGATCCTGTGAGGGAATTCTGTTATTCCGCTGCGAGACTTTTGATCCGCAAATTCCCAACACATACATCATGACATATAATCATATATTATACTATAACATACATCAAGCATATCATGAAAGCAATAAAATCATGTAAAGCATAAAAACATAAACAAATAAATTTAAAGCACATAAACACTACAAATAAATTACACAACCATGGATATGAATCCTCACATGGATTCACCATCTATCAAATACAAGTTTATCTCTCACCACCATACTTGGTTAGTGAGATAGATCTCCCTCTTACCCTATAGTGAAACCTCTAAAGCCCTTTGCTTTGCTTCTTGTACTTGTCCTTCACCACCAAGAACTTCTTGAAAATAAAACAAACACAAGTTTATTAGCATATAAAGCTTGAACAAGAAAGACCATGGATCAAAACATGGCCTAGAACATGAAGATGAAATAAATAGTGAAGTTTCCATAAACTCCACCTTAACACCCTAGAACTTGATTCTTGGAAAACTCCTTGAAGATGAATGATTTTTATCAAGACTTCAACTACAAACTATCTTGTATTTAGGTAAGGATTTAAGAAATAAGGTTGATTGAAATTGTTGGAGAGTGAAGGTGTGGTTTAGGGGTCTTGGCCATGGGGTTGTGTTGAGAGAAAAGAAGAGAGAAAATTTTTATGAAGCTTGGCTTTAGGAAATGATGAAGATGATTGATAGAAATGAATCAAAACTCTTCATATAGCTTCCAAGCCATCAAAACCGTGAGCCCCCCCCCCTTGAACACTAAGGTTATGTCTAAATTCATCTAGGCACTTTTCTTTTTGAGGCTTCAAGAGCCATTGATTGAATCAATGGTTAATCTTTGGTGTAGGTTTCAAGTGATAAGAATGAATTTGAACCATTGAATCTCTTCTCCATGAAGCCTTAGCCATTAGATACATCTCCAAAATAGAGGGTCAAGAACTTCTCTTCATACTTTCCATCCAAGGGTCACAAAAGGTCCTTACCACTTTGTGAGACTAATCTCCACCATAGATTAAATCAATGGTGAATATCCAAAGCCTTCATCACCAAACTTGGTTCCTATTAGTCCTCCATAAAGTTGTCATAACCACTTAATTTGACTAGCCAGTATAATATTTTTCTAGTTGCTATTACCTTACGGACAATATTACTGTATTTTTATTGCCCGATAAATAAAACAGTACAAAACACAGTAAAAGAAAATTTCAAAAATTGTTTCCGGTTTTGGGTTTAGTAAGATCCCCCTGTCCCGTCTCAACAATACAAAATTTTCTACCTCCAAAAAATTTTACTTTTTCGGGCCTGCTTGGGGCCACATACAGCCCCATGGGCCCACAAACAACCCAAGAATAATATTAAAATAATAAAAAAATATAAAATCTCACAATAATCCACAAAAATCATAAAAATTATAAAATTTATGAAAATCAAATCAGATTTGTAAAAATAGTTAAGAATCAACAGAAATAATTAAAATACGTAAGATTTTCCCTGGCCCGAAAATTATTATTTTCATGACTTAGAGTAAATCACACAAAACAATCAAATATAGTCACAAAATAGTTAAAATAATTTTACAGTATACAGAAATCACAAAATAGTATAATTTTGTCATTACTGTCAAATAACTAAAATTTGGGGTATTACAGATAGATGGGTTAAAAATTATGCAATGGCAAGTTGCATGTATTTTCGATGAAACGTGGCTGTCAGGAAGAATAGATTTCAGAAAAATTAACCATTTTGGAATGAAGATTACAAACATGGTAGAATTAACTAGGATGAAGTTTTGATTGACTAGGATGTAGCATGGCCATCAAAGTCTTTACCAATGTCAAAGAGTCGAAAAAGAAGGCCGCAAAGGTTAAGACAGGCACAAAAGAGGAGGAATTTGGCTAAGGGTTTAGTTATTAAAGAACAACCTATAGAAATGGGATGTTTAGTAGTCGAGGTTAAGCCAGCACTAGACGAAAATAAAGATGACAAGAAATTAAAGAGTATTATCAGAAAAGAATTCACAGATACAAGGGGGCAATCCCAGTTGAGCCGACAACAAGTGAAGTTAGACGGCTGTATGGGAATGACAATCTCCGACAAGAAAAACTTGCGAAGATAAAGAAAGGGAAACAGGTTCAAGGGCCTACTCCAAACAAAATTGGAAGAAAATGGCCAATTAGAGTTGTAGTAGTAGAAAAATAAGTAAAGAAGAACAATCTAGTAGCTAAGGAAAACAAGGAAATGACTAGGTTAAAAGTTGAGAAAATGATAATGAGGATAACTGAGAATAAAAACGGTAGTAATGATGAAGATTGGTCAAAGGAAGAAATCATAAAAGTCCTAAAAGATCCTAACCAAGATGTCGAGTGGAGAAAGAAAATGCTCGACACGATCAAGGGAAAAAGAAACATGGTGAAGTCTGATTGCCAAATCATAGATATGAACTTGACAGCATATGAAATTATTGAGGCCTTGACTGATCTGAATGATCTTTTAGGCTGTAGTGATAATAAACAATTCGACATGGATTTTAATATGGACAAGGATTTGGATGACATCATAATGGCTATGGATAGTAGTTTGCCGTCGAAAGACTATTTCAAGCTTGGAGGATACAGAAGTAATGAAGAGTTAGAAAAGGAAGAGTTTTTGAAATCAATGTGTGTAAATTTGATTTTAGTTCTGCCTGCTGAGTTTGAAGGATTTCATGAAGTTGAGTATATTGGAGAGAATGAAGAAGACTTGGATAACCTCAGTGATCATTGGCTTTTTTGTCAGGATAATATGTTAACCGTGTTCAACAATACAACATATTTTGAAAAGCCAACAAAAGAACAGAAGACTCATCTCCGCACATTGCACATCAAGGCTTTGTTAGAAGGCAAACCGACAAATAGAGTCTTGCTAGACAGGGGAGCAGCTATCAATCTAATCCTAAGGGCAATGTTGAAGAAGCTTTTGATGGCAACTAACATGATTGTTACTGATTTCAGTAGCAAAACTTCCCCGTCAGACGGGGCAGTGATGCTGAATGTGCAAGTCGGATCCATTGAAAGGTTGACATTATTTGTTGTTATTCCGATAAATCCAGTTACAATCTTCTACTAGGGAGAGATTGGATATATGCCGTTGGAGCAATACCATCAATGGTCCATCAGAAACTCATTCTTTGGAATGTGGATGATCAGGTAAAAATAGTAGAGGCAGATGATAGTCATTGCTATTTACAACAACTTCATGTCGATTTTAAAATCTATGCTCCAAATGTCAAGCCAGTCACAACAAAAGATGGTGTTATCGACAAAGATGCATTTGAAGCATGCTTAATGGATCAGTTTGGCATTCGACAAGTGAACAAGGCCGAAATGGATCAGCCAAGTAGTAGCTATAAGTGTTAATCAGTTGGATCGACTGTTAGCTTATTTGGCCGACAGAGCAGTGTACACCACTGAATGTGTATTGTCGGATTGCGTAATAGATGATAGTCCTTTGGGATTTAAGAAAAGATTTGATGAAAAGTAAAATATAGAAGTCGAAGATCCTTTGGGAAAAGGTAAATTTAGGCACTGAAACAGATAAAAGGCCCATATTTGTTGTTACCAAGTGGCTTCCAGTACTCAAGAGGAGGGTGAATTGAGTATTAAAAATTTTTACAAAAGCGTAAACAAATTAAATATGCTTAGAATAAAATGTTAAAATGTCGTGAAAATAAAAGAAGAGAAGAAGAATAGCCAATAAGTAAATTGCAAGAGATAATAGAATAAATGCAGATAAATAAAAAGATTAAGGATAAGAAAAGCAAGCACAATGTTTATCCTGGTTCGACCACCAATCACTTGTGGCCTACGTTCAGTCTCCGAAACACAGTTCGAGATTTTTAACTATTCAAGACAAGCTTAAAGTAGGTGCTTGCGACCTTTACAATCTAGAACACTTTTCACACATAGGGAAACTCTACCCTTGTGCTAAAGCCTCAAACAGTCAGGGATACCTCACCCTTACACAAACCTTCAAGGGATACCTCACCCTTGTTACAAAGCCTTTGAGGGATACCTCACCCTCTCAGAAATATAACAAAAAATAGATGAAAAATAAACTCTCACAAAGAATAAATATCACAAGTTGAAGCACTATAGAGTTCTCTAAGGATATCTCAGATTTTTGCCAAAAGAACATAGAGAATAAGAGGGGAATTTATAAACCACGTTTTAGCACAAGCAAAATAATTTCAAAATGTTCGGGACTTGCAGAAGTGACCCAAGGTCTCTATTTATAGAGCCTTTGAACACAAATGTCCGTTGGAAGCATTTAATATGATAATTAAAGCTGAAACGTTTACGTATGAATTCAAATTTTAAATCAGATTCTCGTGGGTTATTCGAATACCAACATGAGGTATTCGAATAACACTGTTTTCCATATTTGTATTCAGGTATATTCGAATACCACATGGCTTATTCGAATACCTCTTATAAAAACGTAATGAAAAAGGGCAGGTTATTCGAATACCTTAAGAGGTTATTCGAATACCTCTGTTTGAAAAGCCATTTGAAAAACTTGGAAAACAGATATGGTGATTTTTGAATTGCCACAAACCTTTTGATTGTTCAAAGCCATATTAAAACTTTAATTTGGTTTGTAAGAAACTGATTTTTGGATCTTTTAAGACAAATAATGAGATATCCTATGAAAGCTATGTACAAGAGAGATCCTAAGTCCTAAAGCTAATCTTGAAGATCTTGGACTTAGTCTTCTCATCATCTTTATGTTTGTTATCATCAAAACTCATCTTCATTATCGCATGGTAATCACATTCTTCCCCTTTTTGATGATGACAAACTATTATTGAGAAAAACATTAGTTCATATAAATTGGAATTCAAAAAGATAGGTTAAGAGGCTTACTCCCTTCTTTTTCAAAAGAGGTAATTTAATAATATCAAAGTCAAGTACATTCTCCTCCTTTCTTTTGGAATCCAATGGCCAGTGTTAATCTTGTTTTTAACCTGTCTTTTCTCAAATAATATTGGTTAATTTTCTCCCCCTTTTGCCAAGATAAAAAAGGATGCACATATACAATTTTGCATGTAATAAAAAGTAAACAATTTAAAATGCAACAGATTGATCAAAGTACTTTTTGCATTAAATATAATTTGGCCAAGTACAAATACAATCCAAAAAAAAAAAGCCAATGCAATAAACAACCAAAAAAATTAGAACTAAGCTACCTATCGAAAGCGAATCCTAGAAATATGGATCTGGTGGCGGAGGAGGAGAGGCAGGTTCGTTTCCAGACAGCAGAGCTCGAAGTATAGCCTGTTTATGCTCAACATCAGCTATTCTATCAAACAGAATGGTGAAGGTGTTCTCCATGTAAGCTCGGTTGCCCAACAAAGAAGCCAGGATTTGCTCATTTGTGACAGGAGCAGGAGTAGGAATATCAGCGGCAACAACAGGGGCAGCAGGATCAGCTGGGTCATCCTCATCATCTTTAACTTCAACTGGGAACACCCAGTCTTTATCGGTCTTGATCATCTTCATTTTATTCAGAGTGAAGGGCCCAAACACATGATGATGGGTCAGCGGAGTTGCGTGCTCGATTTCGAGAATCTGAGGGTACTTGCCTAGGAAGGCAGTGATTATCAGACCATAGGTCAGCTCAGATTTCTCCTTCCCTTTTGCCCTCAACATATGCTTCATGATGAAGACGGGCCAGTTAAGCTGGTATCCTCTTTTCAGGATCCACAGCATGAATACATCATCTTCGCTCAGGTAGGCATAGTTCCCACCTCTAGGACCTAGGATGTGGGCATAGGCATAATGTAGGAGCCTGTCTTGGCTTTTCATCATGCCTCCTTTGACTCCCTTTTGCATCGCAGGTAATACCAGCCCAGGCCTTAGAACATCTTCAATCGCTCTATTCTTGTTGACGTCCTGGAGGAGCATTTCTTCATCTTCTTCAATGTTGTAGCCAGTGGACTGTAACCCAAACATCTGAACCCAATCGTCGGATGTGATCACAATGTGTTAATCGCAGACATCCGAGTGTAGCTCTTGACCTTCAATTTTCAGGTTGCAATAGACCATTTTGACCAGGTCGAGATATAGAACGGTTTTGTAAGAACAAAACTAAAGAACGCCTTGGTGATTTAGCTGGTTCAGGAAGTCAAAACCACCTTTTCTTTGGAAGAACCCCAAGTCGAGGTACTTCGGTTGCACGAGGTTGCGCTCCCAAAAGTGTGAAATAAAGCAACCAAGCTCTTGCTCGTTGGAGGAGAGCCTTCGAAGGTCCAGAGGGTTGTTGCATGGAGCCGTCTTCGTGCGAGGGCGTTTAGGGCGAGAAGAGGAAGAAACCATTGATGAAAGAGATGGTAACGAAGGGTAAGGATGGAACCAAGGTGGGATACGAGAGAGAAGGGAGGGTATGGAGATAAGAAGGAAACTAGAAGAGTTTGAAATGGAGAGAAAAGAGAGAAAGGTATTCGAATAAATGAACGGATACGAAGGGGGGTATATAAAGAATCCCCAGAGTTATTCAAATACCGTGTGAGGTATTCGAATAGGACAGTTGGGAAAAACCAAAGGGCGCACCCTTCTGATAGAAGGTATTCGAATACCTACCCAGTTATTCGAATACCCAGGCCAGTTTGGCTTGGTTGCCAGCCATGGGTTATTTGAATGCTTCTTACTGTATTTGAATACCCATCATGGAATTATGAACAAGGAAGAACAAGTATTCGAATACCTTGAAGGCTATTCGAATCCTCCAGAGAGCATGTGAACAAAACTGATAAATATGTGTCTCTGGTTATTCGAATACTTGTTGAGTTATTCGAATACACCAGCTTATAATATTGTTGTATTGATATATGGTATTCAAATACCTTATGATGGTATTCAAATAGACCTATCAGAGATTTTAAACATACAAAGCAATGGTATTCGAATACCATAGGAAGGTATTCGAATAACTTAAACATAAAAACACATATTTTACGTCCAGAAAAGTATATTTGAGATATAAAAGCTTACCTTTTGATGGAGTACCTGCAAAAATAGATTTCGGGACATCTTCGACGCTCAAGTCAGAAACAATTCAAGAAGATAAGATCATAATAAAGTAAATAATTACAAGCAATTATATATTAGATTGATCAATTATACCCAATTCTCCTATGATATAAAAGAATGCTTCTTTTGCTAGGGGTTTAGTGAAAATATCTACAAGTTGCTTAGATGTTTCAACAAATTCAAGAATGCAGTCTCCTTTTTGTACATGATCTCTAATAAAATGATGTCTTATCTCTATATTCTTTGTTCTAGAATGCAAAATGAGATTCTTAGAGAGGCTTATTGCACTAGTGTTATCACATCTTATCGGGATGTGATCAAGTTAAAGACCATCTAGAAGTTATTGCTTCATCCATAGAATCTGAGCACAACAACTCTCGGCTGTAACATATTCAGCCTCAGCGGTAGACAAAGCCACACTATTTTGTTTCTTGCTATGCCAAGAAACTAAAGAGCTACCAAACAAGTGGCATGCCCCACTAGTACTCTTCCTATCCATTTTGCATCCCACAAAATCAGAATCGGAATATCCTATTAGGCTACATGAGGCACCCTTAAGGTACCACAAACCCATTTGTGAAGTGCCTACTAGGTATTTCATTATTCTTTTAACAGCACTTAAATGAGATTCCTTAGCATTAGCCTGATATCTAACACACATGCAAATACTAAACATAATATCTGGCCTACTAGCAGTAAGATAAAGAAGAGATCAGATCATACCTCTGTATTTCGTTATTTCTACGGATTTACCTCCTTCATCTTTATCCAAATAGCAAGACGTGCCCATTGGTGTAGCCATGTGCTTAGCATTGTCCATTTCGAACCTTTTGAGCAGTTCCTTACAATATTTAGTTTGACTTATAAATGTCCCTTCTTTTGTTTGTTTAATTTGAAGTCCAAAGGAGAAATTAAGTTCTTCTATCATTGACATTTCGAACTCATTCTGCATTGACTTAGCAAAATCTTTGCAAAGGGATTTATTAGTAGCACCAAAGATGATGTCATCCACATATATTTGTACAAGGAGAATATCATGCTTTTTGTTTTTGATAAAAAGAGTAGTATCGACTTTTCCTCTTGAAAAATCATTTTCTAAAAGGAACTTACTCAACCTTTCATATCAAGCTCTAGGAGCTTGTTTTAAGCCATACAAGGCCTTTTTGAATTTAAAAACATGGTTGGGTAGTTCATGATTTTCAAAGCCCTGGAGGTTGTTCAACATATACCTCTTCTTGAATAAAATCATTTAGAAAAGTACTTTTAACATCCATTTGATATAACTTGAAATCCATGATGCAAGCATATGCAAGTAACATTTTAATGGCTTCTAATCTAGCTATATGTGCATAGGTTTCTTCATAGTCTATTCCTTCTTCTTGATTATAACCTTTTGCAACTACTCTAGCTTTATTTCTTGTTATCAAGCCATTTTCATCAAGTTTGTTTCTAAAAACCCATTTAGTACCAATTATAGGATGATTATTAGGCCTAGGAACTAATTCCCAGACTTGGTTTCTTTCAAATTGATTTAATTCTTCTTGCATAGCTAAGATCCAATGTTCATCATCAAAAGCTTCAATTATATCCTTAGGTTCAATTTGAGAAACAAAGGCTAAGTGAGTACATGCATTTCTAAGATAGTTTCTAGTAATTACCCCTTTTGAGATATCACCTATCACAGAGTCAAGAGGGTGGTGTCTTGATGTCCTCTATTCTTTAGGAAGGTCCATGACTTGTGATTCTTCTTGATTGGGAGATTCCTCTTCTTGTTTCTTTTCTTCTTGGTTATCCAAATGTGATTTCGCCAAAGCTTCTGCAACATCATCAACAACAAACTCCTTTCTCGATCCATTTGGATTAGTTTCATCAAATGCAACATGAATGGATTCTTCAATTGTTATAGTTCTTTTATTATAAATTCTAAAAGCTTTGCTATGAATAGAATAACCTAGAAATATACCTTCATCAGACTTAGCATTAAACTTTCCTAAGTTATCCTTTCCATTATTCAAAGCAAAACATTTACATCCAAAAACGTGAAAGTATGAGACATTTGGCTTTCTTCCCTTGTATAACTCATATGGGGTTTTTTTTAAAATCGGCCTTGTAATGGCTCTATTCATTACATAACACGTAGTATTTACCGTATCCGCCCAAAAATATGTAGGAAGAGAAGCCTTATTGAGCATAGTTCTTGCCATTTCTTCCAAAGATTGTTTTTTTCTTTCTACAACTCCATTTTGTTGTGGAGTTCTAGGGGCAAAAAAATTATGCTCAATGCCATGTTCATCACAAAAGGTTTCAAAAACATGATTTTCAAATTCACCATCATGGTCAGTTCTTATGGATGTAATAGAAAAACCTTTTTCATTTTGGATAACTTTGGCGAGTTTCTTAAAAGCTAGAAATGCTTCATTTTTGTGAGAAAGAAATAAGGTCCATGTGAATCAAGAAAAATCGTCCACAATCACTAACGCATAGTAATTCCCATCAAAACTCATAGTTCTAGATGGTCCAAAAAGATCCATGTGCAAAAGTTGCAAAGGTCTAGTAGTTAAAACAATATTTTTGGATTTAAAAGAGACTTTTACTTGTTTTCCCTTTTGACATGCATCACATAATTTATCTTTTTCAAAATTGAGCTTGGGTAGTCCAATTACTAGTTCTTTAGAAATCAACTTTTTTAAGTGGTCCATGTGAATGTGAACAATTCTCCTATGCCATAACCAAGACTCATCTTTCTTACTTAAAAAGCATTTCGCATCATTTGAAGATATATCATCAAGACTAATCATATAAATGTTATTAACTCTATGACCAATAAACTTAATATGCTTGTCATTTTTATCTTCAATTATGCAACAATTTGAATAAAAAATAACTCTATTTCCTTTATCACATAATTGACTAATACTAAGCAAGTTATGTTTCAAACCTTTGACAAGCAATACATTATCAATAGAGGAGTTAGGATTCTTACCGACGTTGCCGACTCCAAGAATCTTTCCTTTTATTGTTATCTCCATATGTTACATGTCCATGAGTTTTAGGAACAAGGAAAGAGAATTTTGAGTTATCTCCGGTCATGTGCTTGGAGCATCCACTATCGAGGTACCAATTTGAGCTCTTTGCCTTCAAGCAAACCTACAACACAAATTTAATTTTTAACCTTTGGTACCCAAATTTTCTTGGGTCCTTGAACGTTAGTTGTGGGTATTGTTCCCTTAGGAATCCAAACCATTTTTGTTCCAACCATTGTATTAATATTTTTGCTTGTATTGCAAGTTGATGCACTGTGACCCTTCTTTCCACAATAGAAATATTTAATAAATGGGCTACTAGAAGTACTTGAATAAACAAAGAAATTTTTCTAAGATTTATGCTGATTTTTCGGGTTATAACCAATTCCAGCTTTTTCAAAAACAACCCTTTGTTTTCCTAATATGATATTTAAATTATCTCTTCCAAAGGTGAATTTTGCAAGGGTGTTCTTTAAATCTTCAAATTTCTTTTTCGAGTATATGACATGAAGAACAAGAGGAAGAAGTAGAAGCATGTAAAGAATGAGATGTACATGCATCAATAATTCCTAAGGTTTCATTTTCAATTTTTAATTCTTCAATTTCTTTATTTAAAATAAGAATTCGATTTTCTAGAGAAGAAATTGTTTTCGTAGAAGAAGAGATTAATTTAGTGAGCCTTAGTGATTCATCATGTAGTTCTTCAAAGGCATCTTGTAATTCATTATAAGAAGGCAATAAATCAAAATTTACCTCATTGTCGCTTTGTTCTTCTTCTTCTCCTTTGGCCATAAGACATAGATGAGCTTCTTCGCTATCTGAACTATCAGTTGAGTCCATGTCATTGTCATCCCATGCTATGTAGGCTCTTCTTCCCTTTCTTTCCTTGAAGGGTTTCTTTTCAAATTTCTCCATCTTCTTTTGGTAAATTGGTCACTCCATTTTCATGTGTCCAGATTTTTCACACTCGTATCAAGTTGGAGTTGAAGTTGTTCTTTCTCCTTTATGATGAGTTTTCTTTGGTGGAAAATGTGGTCTTCTTTAGTTTCTCTTCTTTCTGAGAAACTTACCAAATTTCTTAACCATAAGGCTAAAGTTTTCTTCATTTAGTTCAATATTTTTGGTGCTTTCTCCATCCTCATCATCATCTTCATCAATTGCTGAGGTAGTGGCTTTGAGAGCTATGCCTTTCTTCTTCTTATCACTTTCTTCACTTCGGCTTAGTCTATTCAGCTCCAGTTCATGTTCATGGAGTTTTCCAAAAAGAGTAGCTAATGTCATAGTCGACAAGTCCCTTGATTCTGATATGGTTGTAACCTTCGGTTGCCAAATCCTGCTCAAATATCTTAGCACTTTGTTAATTAAATCTTCGTTAGAAAAATTCTTTCCTAAAGATGCAAGATGATTTACAATGTGGGTGAACCTCTTTTGTATTTCTTGAATGCTTTCTCCTTGGTTCATTCTAAACAATTCGTATTCACAAGTAAGAGAATTAATTCTCGACCTCTTAACTTCACTAGTACCCTCATGGGTGACTTGTAAAGTGTCCCACATCTCTTTTGCGGTTTTACAGTTTGAAATCCGAAAAACTTCATCATACCCCAGGGCAGTGGTAATGATGTTTTTGGCTTTTAAATTATGTTGAACTTTCCTTTTATCATCATCAGACCATTCACTCCTTGGAGTTTCAGTCTTTACACCATCGATCATTTTTGTAGGTATAAATGCGCCATTTTCAACAGCATCCCACACATCTAGATCAATAGCTTCGATGAAAATTTTCATTCTTTCTTTCTAATATGCATAACCATCCCCATTGAAAAAGGGTGGTCGGCTTATGGAAGATCCCTCTGAAAAGCCATTTTGTAACACCCTCCTCAGGGTATCACATTTCTGACTCCCAACTCATAATCTGTAAAGAAGTTCATAAACAAGGTTTGAGTTATAAAAGATGGGTTTTAAAATTTCTTTTCATTAAAGACTGAAACATAAACTTACTGAGATCCATAAATATTACTGAAAATATATTTAATATATAATATTGATACCAATTAATATTTAACAATTTAAAGAGAAATATAAAACTAACAGAAAACTCTCTCTTTTTAACAGTAGCAAACCCTATGACAGGTCCTACTTAATAGCACGGTACAACACTAACGAGAAAGCTTAGCATACTTATTCCTTCTTGTATCCATCTGGATGCATCAGATATTTATTCCTTGTCAACACTGCATGCTATCAAATCTGCAATGGTCATTCTCTGATGTTGTCACCAATTTCAGAATATCTATCATCCGTTATGTCTAAGACAACTCATTCCATCTATATATAATTTTTAATAATACAGACACAACAAAACAATATAACAAAGAGGTGAGATCACCTACGCCAATACCAACATGGTAGTATAGAGATAACACAAATAGCATACCATACAGATATGTCATACCATAATTCCATTAATGCACTCAACATTAATGAACCATCATCATCCAATTATTTATCAGTTTAAATATCATTCAATATTCACGATGAAGTCCTCAACAATATCCAAATATTCATTAATTCAAATCATACGATAATAACAATAATGACATCAACATTATTTATCATCATCATCATCCAGTATTTCTCAACAGAACAATTGTCATGACTAATATTCCTCAATTAATATATCATATAGATATAAATGCTTAGTTTCATGAATGCGCACATAGACTCAATGTCCTACTCCATGGAGCTATTACTCAGTTCGGAGAAGTTGATCCGAAAGATCTGTCTGTACCAAAATGTCTCAGACTAAGTGCTATAATTCTCATTTTGATTTTGCACATCTAGCATATACATGACAGTCTTTACGAGATCTCGATTAAGAATAGTGTCTCAGTCAGGATCATCAGTGCGTTGCATCGGTCTAACCTACGGCAAGAAGCACGACCAACCACCCATGTAAGCAACCCGCACCCCGATGCCCCCAAGGTCAACAAGTGACTTACACTACGCATATCGCACCCACTCAAGAGGTGTACGTCTCTCCTAGGCAAATAGCCTAATACAGTCCATCAGACCTTTCCAAAGCATGTTCAATGCACCAATGCCAATCATAGGCAAAATTTATTATTTTCTCATATAGTGTCCATACACTAGTTCATGCATATAAAATGCACCAATGTCAATCACAGGCAAAATTCACCATTTCCAATGCATGCTCAATGCACCAATGCCAATCATAGGTAAAATTCATCATTTCATATTCAGGGTCCACACATTGTCCTATTCTCAGTTTAATTTCATAATCTCAAAATCAGGATCCACACACTGACCCAATAGTAATAATACTGTATTTTCAACAGCGAAATCATATTATCGCGTTTTTATAATCACAAAACACTTTCATCACGTTTTCACAATCGCGCAACATTTCTATTACGTTTTCACAATTCCGCAACACTTTTGTTACGTTTTCAAATTTCGTATTGATTTTTCAACGTTTTCATCAATCACGTAAAAATATTCCACCATTTTTAAATCACGTAGCGGTTTTTCCACAATATCTCAAACGCGTAAATATTTAAACGCTTTTCAAATTGCGTAAAAATATTTCAACGTTTTTTCAAATCGCGTGGAAATATTTAAACATTTTTCCAATCGCGTAGCTTAAAAATCATGTTTTTAAGTTACGTAAATCATTTTTCACTGTTTTTCAACCTCGTAAAATATTTCTCAACGTTCAAAAATTCTATTTCAATCTTTTTCAAAATAATATGACTACTCACATTATTTTCCACATTTTCTTACTCAAGAAAATCCTTTTCACAATATATTCCACAAATTCACAATTCCATTGAATTAAATCAATGTTTCTAACTATAAAAATTACTAACGCTCTCCAAAACCCAAAGGATGAGTTACACGTTAGAAAATATCAAATCACTATTATATTCTTCATTTTTCTTAAATCAATTCTCTTCAAAATAAATTGAGGTTCAAACACTTTCAACCTCTCTTTTCCATTCTTATACAAAACTCCCATTTTCTCAAGTGATAAAACACTCTGATTCCCTTTCCAAATTTTTTATACTAAATCAATTATATTTCCATTTAGTTTCCATAAAATCAAGGCATTACAAGCCTTCAAAAACGTGGACATGACTATTGAAATCATCAAAACATTTTTCCTTCTAAGTCAATATGGTTTTATACAAACAAAACCATTAAAAATCCTTTACAAAAACCGTGAGCACTTGGTCTTTGAAATCAAATCATTTGTTCATTTTTCATTTTCACTTTCTTTGTAAATCCATTTTCACTTTCTTTGCAAATCCTTAAAATCAACATTGCCCATGTTTAGTAAAATGGTTAGAAACTTTTTGCACAAAATAAATCAATAAAAATCCTTCTCAAAACCGTGAACAATACTTCTTGAAAAACAAACCCTTTGTTTATTTTTCTTGTTTTTCTAATCATCAATTTTATCATTCATAAAAATATTAATTTATGAACACCTATTTTGAGGTGTCTTGGCCGGAATTCCTCTTGGTCTTTGGAACCAAAAATCAATTTCCTTTCCATCATCAAATCATGACATACATATACATATTCAAATATATATCACAAACATGCCATAATCAAAGCAATAAATCATGCAAATCATACCAAGCATAGGCAAATAATCAGAGCACATAAACATACACAAATTATTACATAACCATGGATATGAATCCTCACATGGATTCACTATCCATCAAATACACATCCATCTCTCACCACCATACTTGGTT
The DNA here is from genome assembly GCA_029884605.1 of Ormosia emarginata. Lineage (NCBI taxonomy): Eukaryota > Viridiplantae > Streptophyta > Magnoliopsida > Fabales > Fabaceae > Ormosia > Ormosia emarginata. Next base: position 5,521,439 of record JAQQTP010000064.1, read on the forward strand.
GGTGAGATGAATCTCCCTCTTACCTCTTGAAGATCCTCAAAAGCTCCTTGTTTTGCTTCTTTTTCCAAGTCCTTCACCACCAAGGGCTTTTCAAATACAAAACAAAACATATATTTATTAGTAAATCAAGCTTAAACAAGATAAACCATGGATCAAACATGGCTTAGAACCTTGAAAATCAAAAGAAAAGTGAAGATTAACAAACTTCACCAATAAAGCTTCAATCTTTAACTTGAAGAACAAGGTTGAATATGGATGATTTAGAGAAAGTCTCCAACATAAAAGTTGCTTCGAATATCATGTAGATTCAAGATCTATGGTTAGATGAAATTAAAAGAGATTGGATGGTGATTTTAGGTGGTATGGCCAAAATTCCTCTTGAAGAACAAGGTTGGAGTTTTTGATTTTTGTGAAAGAAAGGCTTCTTAGACTTGGTTAAGTTAAAGAATGAAGTGAAAACACTTAGTTTTCCTTCCACCAATTTCGTAGAGCTCCTTGGAAAAATCCCGAAAAATCATAAACAAATCTTAAAATCAATAACAAGTAAAAGAATAGGTAAACCATGGTTCAAGCAAGGCTTAGAAAATCAAAACTAAAAGATTGGGTGAAGAGATAAGAACTTTACCCTTTTTACTAGAAACTTGAAGCTTGGATTTGAAGCTCAAGATGAATGATTTGGTGAAAACTCAAAACTAGAGATGTTCTTAGAATAAGGTAAGGATTCAAGAAATAAGGTTGGATAAAATTTTTGAGTGATGGAGGGTAGATTTGAGGGTCATGGTCGTGAGCTAGCTTGGAGGAGAAGGAGAGATATTTTTCTAAGAGCTTGTGTCACACCCTAATAGGGATGTCACATTTTCGAACAATAATAATAACCTCTACCCAAGTTATAAATTATTACGTAATATATATAATAATATATAGATTGTAAAAATATTTTTTTTTTAACATTATATTATAAAATAAACAGAACATAAAATAAAACAAACTATTACATACACACCATAATTATACATATGATTTTGTGTTTAATAGGTACAAATAATTTACATATTATAAACTAGTTAATGGTTTAAAAAACATAATAAACTAGCCCAAGCATAACACTAGAAGTTTGATCCTCAGAAGAATCCTCCCGGGAAGATTATCAAGAACGCAGAAATACTCAGTAACATCATACCACGATGCAATTAATCCATATGATATGGATGATCTCGAGGTTCACCTTCCTCGAGCGGTCACTCGGTTCTTTGCTCCTCGTTGTATTGACAATCCAACAGTTGCTCCCTTCCACTTCCTCAACGACTTTTGAACATAAATAATAATACAGAAAATATATGCAAAGAGGTGAGACAATCTACATCATTACCAGCATAACAGTAAGAAAACGACAAAACATACAGATATAGCAGTTAAAGCAACAAAATCATGTTAGCACAACATATATCATATCTCAATCAAGTATAAATGTCACAGATGCAAAATATCATAAATCAAATTATAATTATTGTGATGCAGATTAAATATGCCATGTACTCAGACTCATTCCTACTCCATGGAGCTAAACACAAACATCGAGAGAATGATCCAGGTAGACATGTCCGCACATCAGTGCCTCAACCGGCTATTACACATCAAATACGTCGTGTAAATAGCACGATCAAATACGTCGTGTGAATGATCAAATACGTCGTGTGAATAGTACACGATCAAACACGTCGTGTACATCCGCATAGTACTGCAGACCCCAATAGATCCCGATTAAGAATAGTATTTGTCGAGATCGCTAGTGTGTGTTTTTTGAGCTACCACGCCCTGGAGAGCTACCAACCGTCCACATGTGGAATCTCACTGCACACTAACGCCTCCAAGTTCTCCACTTGAACACACTACTTACCTATCACACCCGCAATACTTGTAATTAAATCTCGTAAATCAATCGTCAATTTCAACCAAATTGACATACCACTCTATGTATGTAATGATCCATAATTACAAAAATACCCTCGATATCACCATGAATCATAATTACATAAATATCCTCATTGTCATCATAATTACAGAAATACCCTTCGTAAAAAAACAAGATGTCTCCACTTGACAATACTATTTCCTAACGTGTCCAAGGGTCCACCACTTTGACCCGACAAGAAAATTTCTTGTTTCCATAAGTCGCGTAAATATTTTATCCCATTTTCACAATTACGTCACATTTTACAGACGTTTTTCAATCACGTAAATATTTTTCAACGTTTTCTCAATCGCATAACATTTTTAAATCATTTTCTCAATCGCGTAGTTTAAAAATCACCATTTTAAATATGCGTAAGCTATTTCTACTATTTTTCACTATATAAAATATTTCTTGACATTCCAAATTAAATTTTTTAAACTTTCCAAACTAAAAACATTATTTGAATATTATATTCTATTTTTCTTACAAAAATTACTCTAAGTAATAATTTCGACGCGTTTTTCCCAAAAAATTGATTTTAATAAATTCTTCTATAGTTAATTTTATTCTTTAACTACGTAAAATATTTCCTTGCTTTCTAAATGACATTTTGAAACATTCTTCAATACTTGCTCATTTTTAATCAATTTTGACAGCATTTCATTTAGAAAATCCACTAAATGATATTTTCTACGTTTTCTTTTTTAAAAATTCATTTATTTTATTATAACCATAAAATACACTTTGAAAATTGCTAACATATTTTAAAACTCAAAGGTAAGTATTTTTCAAGTATCTAAAATTTATTTCTTTTCTATTAGACTTCTAATAAAAATTTGTTTACTTATTTATTTCTTGAAAATCCATTGTAAATGAATTCTTTTTAGGTTAACTAACTAGTTTACACTTAGAAAATAATTTTTGGATCAATTAAACATTAAAAGTGTATTTTGGCGAAAATCACCACTTTTATACAAACCATATTTAAAATTATTTTTCATCCATTAAATCATTGAAAAATCCTTTAACTTAATTAAATCAATTAGGTTATTCTTTTTTAGAAAATGGTTGAGAACATATTGGTTCTCTTTTCATAGTCAAAACCATAAGCATTCTTCATCTTGTGTTCTTTGGAACACTTTTGCAAATCTCAACATATTTGCACATCCAACAATAATTATCATAGATCCATGAACATATACATATATTTATGAACACATACCAAATATCAAAGCTATAAACATGCTTGCATGCATAATAAATCACAAATAGAAAAGACAATAAACATGCACACAAAATTAATCACAACTAGAAAACAATAAACATGCACACAAAATTAATCACAAAACAAACAACCAAGTGAATGAATCCTTATGGATTCTTCACCACAATACATCCATTTTCTCACCACCACACATGGTTGATGAGATTAAATCTCCCTCTTACCTATAAGGAAGACAAGATCTCCTTGGACTCCTCCTTAGAAATTTTTGTGTAGCTTCAAGAAAAATCCTAACAAGCTTAAACAAATTATTAAGTCATAAACTATGGATGAAAAAGATAAACCATGGATCAATCATGGCTTAGAACATCAAAAATAAAATTAGAAACAAGAAACAAGAATTTTCACCTTATAGGAAAGAAACTTCAAAGTGATTTTCCAAGCTCCAAATGGATGATTTAGCAAAAACTCACAACTAGAGATGTTCTTAGAATATGGTTTAGATTTAGGAAATGAAGTTGGATGAAATTTTTGATGGATGAAAGTAGAAGAAATGGTGTTGGCCGAATGGTAGGAGAAAAGGGACTTAGGAGTTTTCTTTGGTTTCTTTGGGTAGGAGAGAAATGAAAGGATGAGGTAGAATGAATGAAATGAAATAACAAAGTGAATATTAGTCCCCCCCCCATCATGCATGGTCGTAGAGCTCAATAAGAGAGCTAGCCATCCTTTTTTGACAAAATTGGCTTAATAATGGCCATAGGACACTCATAATGGAGCTTTGTCTCCTTTGTTGACCAACTAAATGCATAATGCATGCATAGATCCAAAAATAGCTATAGGAAATTCTAATCAAAATTTGATTGATTTTTAATAACTTATTTATGCTTAAGTCCTACTAATTAAGTTTAATTAAAAGTTAGTTAGATTCTTTTGTATTTTAGTTAATCATTAATTTACTTAGAATCCTTAATCTTCTACTTAATTATACTAATACAATTGTCTAATTAAAATTTGATAAAAACTAATTAGGTTTTAATCTATTTAATTATCACTTAACCCTTTAGATTAACTTAATTAGATTTTAAATTAACTAATCTATTAAATCTAACCATTTTTATGGATTTTTAACCTTTTGGTCTAGAATTTTACAAGCCTTTTACGTTGGTAAATTTTTCCTAAAAGTGGGGCCCACAAACCCAAACGTGGGTCCCACAAAGCAAATGTGGGTCCCACAAGCCAAACGTGGGTCCCACATATTTTTCTGCACGATAAATATTTTTATTATACGAGAAAAATTCTAAAAATTAAAAGATTGATATATATATTATTCGGATTGGGTTTAGTAAGATCGCCTAATCTCAAATAATCAAACAAGATTTTCCCTACTGAAAATTATTATTTTCGACTCGGAGCAAATCACACGAAACAATCAAATACTGATTCTGAAATAGTCAAATTAATTTTATAACACACACTTAAATCGAAAACAAGACAATAAGCAAGCAAAATGTAATTAACCAAAAATTGGGGTGTTACAGCTTGCTTGAAGGAAATGATCAAGAATGATCAATAAGTGACCAAGACAACTAATAATGGTCTTCAACTTTGCTTTAGCTCCTAAACAAACACAAAAATCGTCCCCCCTCTTCATGCATTCTCCATGAGTGCAAAATGATCAATAAAGATGCGTAATTGACCAAGACCACTAATAATGGTCTTCAAACTTTCCTTTAACTCCTAAAACAAGCACAAAACTGTCCCCCTCCATGCATTATGCATTCATAAAGTTGTCATCTTTTCTGGCCACCATTTAGAGCCATTTAAGCCATTGATTAGATCAATGGTTAGGATTTAGGTAGACTTTTGATTAGAAGACTTAATCTAGGCCATTAGATCTTTCCTCCTTAAAATCCTAGCCATTAGATGCATCTCCAAAAATGAAGGGTCAAGATTACTCCTTCTTACTTTCAATCCAAGGGTCATAATTAGTCATAGCCATTTTAGAAGACCAAATCTCCACCATTGATTAAATCCAAATCCAATGGTCATAATTGATCCATCTCCACCGTTGATTAAATCCAAATCCAACGGTCACAAATAGTCCTAGCCAATTTATAAGATTAAATCTCCACCCTTGATTTAAATCTAAATCCAACGGTTATAAATGGTCATAGCCATTTTATTAGACTAATCCTACGTCGTTGCTTAAATCGACGGTTGATATCAAAGTCTTCAATATTAGACTTGCTTCCTATTAGTCCGTCAAAAGAATTAAACTTATTTTCTATTGGTCCGTCAAAAGTTGTCATAACCATTATTGTTGACTAAGCAATATAATTTCTATTTTTATCTGCTATAACCCCACGAAAGAATATATTTACTGTATTTTTATCGCCTGATAATTAAATATAGTACAAAACACAGTACAATAAAATTTTAGAAACTGTTTCTGGATTCAGGTTTAGTAAGATCCTCTGTCTCCGTCTAAACAGTACAAATTTTTCTAATTACAGAAAAATTTTCACTTTGTGGGACCCACTTGGGCCTAGTAAGGCCACATGGGCCCACAATCAGCCCAAAAACAATTCAGAGAAATATAAAAATTTATAATCATCCACAAAAATCACAAATATTAGAAGACATATGAAAATCAAGTCAGATTGTTAAAAATGATTATCAATCAAGAGAAATAAATACATAAAGATTTTCTCCGGCCCGAAAATTATTATTTTCCTGATACAGAGTAAATCACTCAAAATGATCAAATGCGCTGACGGAATACTCAAAATAATTTTACAGTACACAGAAATCACTAAACAGTAGAATTCTGTTAACTGTCAAAATTACTGTCAACTATTTAGGAAGTTTGGGGTGTTACACATTTGAGGAAGCCATGTTCTCTTGAAGCGGCTAAGCTCTTTATACAAGAGTCTAGCTCTGATACCACTTGTTACCAAGTGGCTTCCAGTACTCAAGAGGGGGGTGAATTGAGTATTAAAAATTTTCGTAAAAGCGTAAACAAATTAAATATGCTTAGAATAAAATGTTAAAATGTCGTGAAAATAAAAGAAGAGAAGAAGAATAGCCAATAAGTAAATTACAAGAGATAATAGAATAAATGCAGATAAATAAAAATATTAAGGATAAGAAAAGCAAACACAATGTTTATCCTGGTTCGACCACCAACCACTTGTGGCCTACGTCCAGTCCCTAAAACACAGTTCAAGATTTTTCACTATTCAAGACAAGCTTAAAGCAGGTGCTTGCGATCTTTACAATCTAGAGCACTTTTCAGACACAGGGAAACTCTACCCTTGTGCTAAAGCCTCAAACAGTTAGGGATACCTCATCCTTACACAAACCTTCAAGGGATACCTCACCCTTGTTACAAAGCTTTTAAGGGATACCTTACCCTCTCAGAAATACAGCAGAAAATAGATGAAAAATAAACTCTCACAAAGAGTAAATATCACAAGTTGAAACACTATAGAGTTCTCTAAGGATATCTCAGATTTTTGCCAAAAGAACACAAAGAATAAGAGAGGAATTTGTAAACCACGTTTTAGCACAAGCAAAATAATTTCAGAATGTCCAGGACTTGCAGAAGTGACCCAAGGTCTCTATTTATAGAGTCTCTGAGCACAAATGTCTGTTGGAAGCATTTAATATGGTAATTAAAGCTGAAACGTTTACGTATGAATTCAAATTTTAAATCAGATTCTCGTGGGTTATTCGAATACCAACATGAGGTATTCGAGTACCACTGTTTTTTATTTCTTAAAAAAATAGTTCAGAAGCAGGTTATTCGAATACCACAGGGGTGCATTCGAATACCTCTATTTAAAACACTTTTAAAAAACTGTTTAGAAGGGTGTTATTTGAATACCTTCAAGGGTATTCGAATACCTCTATTTAAAAGCAGTATTTTGTATTCAGGTATATTCGAATACCACATGGCTTATTCGAATACCTCTTATAAAAACGTAATGAAAAAGGGCAGGTTATTCGAATACCTTAAGAGGTTATTCGAATACCTCTGTTTGAAAAGCCATTTGAAAAACTTGGAAAACAGATATGGTGATTTCTAAATTACCACAAACCTTTTAATTGTTCAAAGCCATATTAAAACTTTAACTTGGTTTGTAAGAAACTGATTTTTGGATCTTTTAAGACAAATAATGAGATATCCTATGAAAGCTTTGTACAAGAGAGATCCTAAGTCCTAAAGCTAATCTTGAAGATCTTAGACTTGATCTTCTCATCATCTTTATGTTTGTTATCATCAAAACTCATCTTCATTGTCGCATGGTAATCACATTTGTGAGTTCATTTCTACCGAAGGAGTTTGAGTAAAAACTTATCAATTTAATCAAGGAATACAAAGATTGTTTTACATGGGATAATGACGAGATGTCTGGGTTAAGCAGAGGAAGAGGTCGAAAGATTGCTCAAAGCCAAGTTCATTAGAACGACCAAGTTATAATCAAATCTTTATAGCTGAAGAGGATGTATCAAAAACTGCCTTCAGATGTCTAGGGGCCATTGGGACATATGAATGGGTAGTCATGCCTTTCGGTTTAAAGAATGCAGGGGCCACCTATCAAAGAGCAATGAACATTATTTTCCATAATGTCATTGGAAAATTTATGGAGGTATATATTAATGATGTAATTATCAAGTCTGAAATGAAGGAAAGTCATATAACAAACTTAAGGCAGGCATTCAACAGCAGAAGAAAGCACAGCCTCAAGATGAATCCAGAAAAATATGGTTTTGGAGTGTCAGCTGCTAAATTCTTGGGTTTCTTAGTTCAAAAGAAAGGTATTGAAGTAGACAATAATAAAGCCAAGGCAGTTCTAGAAGCCGCACCACCGACAAACAAGAAGGAATTGCAATCTTTCTTAGGGGAGTGAATTTTCTGAGGAGATTCATATCCAATTTGTCGGGAAGAACCAGAGTCTTTGCCCCATTGGTCAAGTTGAATGCTTATCAAGATTTTGCTTGGGAGCCTTGTCACCAAGAAGCCTTCGACCAAATAAAACAATACTTGACAAACACTCCGGTCATAATGCCTCCAGTGCCTTGTAGGTCGTTGAAATTGTACATATCAGCGTCGAATGAGACTATAGGGAGTATGCTGGCTCAAGAAGATGAAAATGATGTTGAGAAAGACGTATATTATCTTAGTCGAGTTTTAAATGATGCTGAAAGGAGATATAGTGCAATAGAGAAACTTTGTTTAACATTATATTTTTCATGTACTAAACTCAAGTATTATATGATGTCTTGTGATGTATTGGTTATGTCAAAGACTGATGTAATAAAGTATATGTTGTCAAAACCAATATTAAATGGGTGTATTGGCAAATGGACCGTTGCTTTGTCTGAATTCTCTTTACAATATGTTTCAATAAAAGCTGTCAAAGGCCAAGCAATTGTTGATTTCTTGGTTGACCATCCATGTTTAGATGTTAGTGGTATAAATCTCGTCAGGATAAAACCTTGGCAATTATATTTTGATGGCTCGAGGCATCAAAATGGAGTTGGAGTGGGAATATTAATTATTTATCCTCAAGATATTCTAACTAAATTCATGTTTGAACTTAAATATACATGCTCCAACAACAAGACTGAGTATGAAGCCTCAATTGTTGGGTTAGAAATACTAATTGAAATGAAAACATGTAATGTGCATATTTTTGGGGATTCACAGTTAGTCATTAAACAGCTCACCCAAGAATACAAATGTTTCAGTTATAATCTTATCAAATATTGTATTATGGCGAGTAAGTTGATGAAGAAATTCGACGAAGTGATTGTCAGACATATCCACAGAAATTTGAATAAAGAGGCTAATGAATTATCATAGATAGCCTCTGGTTATAAAATTTCGTCCAAAGTCCTAACAAATCTAATGGATATTAGAGAACTTTTATATCTATTAGAAGAAAGAGATTTACTACAAAATGATATTTCGACAGTTAATGACTGGAGATAACCAATATTAAGTTATTTGGAAAATCCAAATCAAAATGTGGATAGAAAGCTTAAGTACAGAGCATCGAAATTATGGTACTAGGAGGGCTTTGTATAGAAAATCTGTTGATGGAAATTTAGAAGCTTGCCTGAGTGAAGCAAAGGCTTATATTGCCTTGGCAGAGGTCCATGAAGGAATTTGTGGAGCTCATCAGGCAGGTGACAAGATGAAATGGGTCCTTCGACAATAAAGGTATTATTGTCCTACGCTAGTCAGAGATTGTATAATGTTTGCTAAGTCTTCTGAGGAGTGTCAAAGACATGGCCATAAACAAAATGTTCCTGCTAGTGAATTACATTCCATAGTCAAACCTTGGCCTTTTAGAGGATGGACTTGGGATTTAATAGGCCAAATTCATCCGACATCATCGAAGGGATATAAGTATATTCTAGTAGGAGTTGATTACTTTACTAAGTGGGTCGAGGTTGTAGCCTTAAAAGAAGTAACCCAACAAGATGTAATTGACTTTATAGAAAATAATATAGTTTGTCAGTTTGGGATACCGCAAACTTTGACAATCGACCAAGGAACGATGTTCACAAGAAAGAGAGTTATCGAATATGCCAGTTCAAGGAAGATTAAAATGCTTATGTCGACTCCATATTATGCTCAGACAAATGGCTAAGTAGAGGCCATGGATAAAATAATCATAAGTTTAATTAAGAAACATATTGGTCGATAACCTACAAATTGGCATAATACCCTTAATCAAATTCTATGGGTATATAGAAATTCACCAAGAGAATCGACGGGCATTTCACCATACAAGTTGGTTTATGGTCATGATGCAGTGTTACCCATCGAAATTAATCTTCAATCAGCTCGTATTAAAAAATAAGATGAGTTGCCAGTTGAACACTATTGGGACTTGATGTTTGATGAATTAAACGAATTAAGTGATGAGAGATTAATTACTTTAGAAAATTTGATTTGACAAAAGAAAGAATTGTCAAGTTTTATGATAGTCGAATTAAGTATAAATCATTTAAGGTTGATGATTTGGTTTGGAAGGTGATTTTGCCCATGGATAGGAATTGTCAAGAATATGGGAAATGGTCTCCAAAATGGGGAAGGATCATTCAAAATTACTCAAGTATTTTCTGGGAATGCTTACGCACTTGTCGAAGTTAATTCAGGTTTGAGAGTTAAGTCCATTAATGACAAATATTTAAAGCCATATAGGCCGGCAATGTGTGAAGTAAAGATTGATAAAGAATGATTGAAAATAAAATTTCATTCATATATTCGACAATTACAAGTTACATGAAAATGTTATGATATTACAACTTGTTTAAGTTGTCAGAATATTACAGAGAAAAATAGACCTTTTATAGATAAACCAGAAGCTTCTCCCCAATGAGGCATGTGTTTCGTTTGAACTCATGGGACTTGAGGAAGAGGAAGAAATAGACGATCTTTGATTTTCCTTGAGCGAAATGATGGTTGGTTGTCTACTCCTTGATGAGTCATCCTCATCATAACAGCCGTGTTTTAGGAACATCGAGTTGTTATGATGATTACTAAAGCTCATAAGGAATATTACGATTCTTACTAAAGCTAAAGATGAGTATCACCATTAATACAGAGCCCGTCTTTCCATAATAAGAAACTAAACTATTTTTCTCATGGAGATAAGAGAAAATTATCTGAAGACATGGTGAAAGTTATTGAGAAATAAGAAAGAAGGGGTCAGAATGAACTCTTTGATCATAGCGTCTCAAGGAACATTATTTATAAGGTATTTTTACTAATAAAGTTAGTATTCAATGTTTTGTAACTCGCGTTTTTATTAATTATGATAGTTTTGATGCGCAGTTACGAGATGCATTGAAAAGAAACGGGTCAAAGAGCATTTAAGTGCATAGAGTTACAGAGCAACAATAAAAACGTGTTGGAATTGATCAAAGGGAATGTTTATTAGGTATTGGCCTAGAAGGCCAGACAAATCCTATCTGATTATTAAACTGACTGTATATATAATAAAAAAAATATACATTTAAGATCTTTGCAAAACTTCCCAATAATCTTCCAAGATTTGTTTGTTAGCGCAAGCTCTCTGATACTCTGGTTCAAGGAATTTTATATCTGCTAGCACTGCTTTGGTCTCGATAGCCTATTGTTTCGAGTTGTTGACAATACTTTGTTGCTTAGCACTCCCATGTTGCAATGCAATGCTGAGCTTTTGCCTTCGATGACGAGTCTCTTCAAGTCTTTTCTCCAAGTCTTCAATCTCTTTGTCTAGTTTCGCCTCCTTATTTTTTCCTTTAATGAGATGGTATTTTATTTTGGCTATCTCATTCTTTGTGTTGGTCAGCTGCTTTAAGATCTTGGATTTTTCATAGACTTTTTGATCATAAGCAGGAATGATTTGACGAATGGAAGGCATGTTCAATGACATGTTTTGGAGAAAATCTTTAACAATGATAGGAAGAGCTCAACTGGCTATTGGTAGCTATTGAGAAAAGGGTTCCAACTCAGTTATAATGACCATCATCCTTTCTTGAAGAGGTTGGTCAAAACTTAAATGTTCAAAAGAATAAGTGAATGCATTCTTTAGCTCAGCTAATAGTTCAATGACGTAAGAGTCACTAGAATCTTGTCCTTGTTGTGTGGAAGAGCGAGTTGACAGTGGAGGACTCATGTGACTACTTGACAGCAAGGTGATTAGTTCATCTAAATCCACTTCTATGTCTTCAATATTTTTTGGCTCTGCAACAATTGAATTTGTCGAAGGAGGTGGAGGTGGATTGGTAGGTGCAATTTCAATCATAAGGGTGTCCATGTCGAATTCGTCTATGAAGATTTGGACGAGGTATTTGCCTGAGAAGAACTCCCAGTGCTTGAAGGGATTTGAGTTTTTCTCAAATTTGTGGTAGTTTGAACCTTTGTCGGAAGAGGCAGAGAGATGGCAGACATTGCAGGAGTCGAAGATTGAAACTAGAAAATGAGATTAAAATTTATCTTTCTTCCAGCAATGTCAAAAGAAAAATTTTGGGCAGCATTTGTTGGGAGTAAAATTACAAGTTCTGATTCGATGAAGAAGAAGTGATGGACCGATGTGATTTTCTAAGTGATGGACTGACGAGATTTTCTAAGCGTTGGACTGACGTATGTTAATAGTCAGGCATTGGTTTTTTGTTGAAAGCATTCATAGTTGCTCTCATAGTTGAGCAAAATATTAGTGTTAAATTTACCCATTGTTGGGGGTAAAATCACAAGTTCTAATTCGACGAAGATAATTTCGATAGTCGGATGATAACATTGAAAGATTCGACGTAGATAATTTTGATGGTCAGATGATACCATTGAGACATTCGATGAATAAGGGTTTCGACAGTCGGATGATAACATTGAGATATTTGACGAAGAGATTTTCGACAACTCGATAATGATGACATTGAAGAAATTTTCTAGTGTGTTATAGTCAGATGTTGGTTTTTGTTAAAAGATCTCAGTTACTTTCAGTTATTAGTCTTGAATTCGACAGCCAGATGAGCATCCAAGTGCTGGCCAACTCCCAAATGGTCAAGGGTTGGTTTCGTCGAAAATAAAGTTACCAATTCTGAATTCAACAAGAGTTTGTTATTGTCGAAAGATTTAATAACTGCTCTCAGTTGAGTAAAATATTAGTGTAGAAAAATGTGGCATAACTGCCATGTACATGGTCAATTTATAGGAGTCAATTATTTTTCATAATTTGCCTATAAATACTAGTATTCACGATGTACAAATGGTTAGTTACTGGATATATAATCCTAATATTTCACTTGAGCAGATTCACGGATTTGACTCCAAGTATGCCTTCTATTTTCATTTCAAGTCATTTACTTTAATGCAATGTTCTTTTAAATTTCTTTATTTTAAGTCTTGTTCTTTAAATTCCTTTTAACTTTTTGCACTTTAAGTTTTTTGCATTTTAAATTTCTGTACTTTTAATCTTCAGCACTTTACTTTCCTGCACATTAAATTTATACACTTTAAACTCTCGCCCTTTATATTCTGCATTTACATTTTATGCTTTGCAAATTACCATTTCTTTACAATATTTTACAGTTTTTACAAACTTGTTTTCAAAACCTTTGTTCAAAATGAGATTACCACATAACTCTGAACCTACATTTGACTGATAAAATATATTTGTTTGTTAGAATTTGTCTTAACCAAATTTACCCATAAACAGTACTATAATTTTTAGGTTAGTTTATATTTATCAAGTCCAAACCTAATCAGTCAAAAACAAAAAAAAAAAGGTATAAGCCCAATGCTAAAAAAAGGGGAAATTAAATTAGTATACACCGTTAAAAATAAAATAACAAATGAAATATTTTAGCATGATTATTGATGGGGTATTGAAGGTAGTTTGGAGAGCAAATTTTAAGTAAATATTAAATAAAAATAAAAAGAATAGATTTGGGATTTTAACAATAATAAAACTCAAAAAGGTAACATGAATAGTTAATAATTTTTAAGTCAGATGTGCACTAAGTTTTTTTAACAGTATCACATCTGCAAATTGCTAATTTATTCTTTATTAAATTAATACAAAATTTACAATCCATATAAAGGGGAAAGAATTTTAGAATTTTGGACCCAAATATATCTAGATTTGAATTTGAAAAAAAATACAGAAAGATATCGATTTTGGGACAAAATATATGCTAAGATTTTTAGCGTCACTAAATCAAATTCTAAATCACTTGAGATTACTCTGGCATATAGAAGAGGAAAGGATCCAAGGGCTTGACCTATAAATTAGAGGGCACAAGACACACACAAGGTTTTTTGGAGCACAAACATTATTACGTTTTGAGCACCTAGTGTTTGAGAAAAAGAGAGAGAGAATTTGATAGATACTTGTTCGTTGACTTTAGGATAGAAAAGTATGAGATATAGGCAAATTCTTTGAGATTTTTCAGGCACGTTGCTTTTTTTGTTTGATTTCCCTCTATCATTGTTGCTTATCTTCTTGCTTGAGGATGAACAATCAAGAAAAAATTAGTAAATAACAAAGGGTTGAAATGAGTAGCATTACTTCTTCGTTTTCTCTAGGGTCTTCGTTATCTCCATGACTGAAGAAATGGAAGAGAGGTTGACCTTATCCTCTTGTAGTTGACAACACGTCCAACTCCTTTTTGTCACATAAAGAATAAAATAAAAATTTTAGGACAACCAAGACTATCACATGGTGTCCTCCACAGTTATACTTTTTTATTTGTTGTGATTGGTTCCTCTGCAAAGTGTAAACACTAGTTTTTATATTGTCAGGTAACACTCTCTAATCGAGGTGTAAATGAGCTAAGTTATTCGCAAACTATTTAAACTTAATTCGTTAAATATTCGATCAAGTTCATTAGTTTAATTGAAAAAATAAGTTCATACTTGAATTTAGGTTCAATTATATATATGAATTAAGTTTAAGCATTATAAACTTAACATTAAAATATCATGAATAACTTTTGTGTGGGTGTGTGTATTCAATCACAAAAAGTTTATCATAAAAAATTTATAGTTAGAAATAGAGAGATTGAAAAGATTTCTATATTCTCTGAATGAATTATGCATACAAGAGGACTATACAAAGAAGGAAAATATAATCAATTATAATTAACTCATAAATTCTAATTTTTGATTATTTATCAATCAAATCCCCAAGATACCATAAATCAAACCTAAATTCAAAAATTTTGCTAACATCCCCCCTCAAACTCAAGTAGGTATAGAATGAACTAACTTGAGTTTGCAAATCAGAGTATGAAAATGACCAGCATGATGAGCTTTAGCAAATAGATTGGTAGGCTGATCAAGAGTTCCAATAAAGAGAAAACGAAGAGCGCCACAAATGATATGTTGATGATTGAAGTGATAATCGATCTCAATATGTTTGGTGCATTCATGAAAGACATCATTGTGAGAAATTTGAATAGAACTCTAATTATCATAATAGAGAGTTGTAAGAGAGGATTGAGAGATGCCCAAGTCATCAAGTAAACAACGTAGCCAAAGTATTTTAGATGTGGTGTCAGCAAGAGTTCGATACTCTACTTCAGTATTGGAACAAGCAGTTAAAGTCTATTTCTTATTTTGCCATGAGATAGGAGAATCACCAAGTAAGCAGTGGTGAAGTAGTGATCAATGGGATTTTCACCCTAATCGGCATCGGAATAAGCTCAGAGAATCAATGAATAGCTGGTGGAGAAATGAAGCCCATTAAATAAGGTTCCCTTCACATAACGAATAATGTGGAGAACAACAACATAATGAGTGGAGCATATAGTTGTCATGAACTGACTGACTAAGTGAACAACATATGAAATATCTGGACGAGTAACAGTAAGATAAATTAGATTGCCTAGCAACTGTCGACAAAGAGTAGGATTATCAAGCACAGTACCATAAATCGCACATTAGATTCGAGAAGAGTGGATTCGGTGCGACAAATTGTAAGGCCAGCTCGAGAAATAAGGTCTGAGGCATACTTAGCTTGTGATAGGAATAGACTATAAGCAGAGGAAAGGACTTTAAGACCTAGAAAGTAACTGAGATGGCCAAGATCCTTCATTTCAAAGTGCCAGTTGAATGATGCTTTAAGATTAGTAATACCATCACTTGTAATGACTTTCATCAAACATAAAGAAGTAATAACATAATGCCTTGAGCAGTCTTATAGATGAAGAGAATGGAGTCATGATGACTAAACAAGAACCAAAGCTAGCTAATAATAGAACTGAATTTTGCAAACCATGTTCGGGAAGAGACCGTACAAAGCCTTGCGGAGAAGACCATACTTTGTTAGGTGGGCAAGTGTAGCCATGAAGTGGGCACATATAGACTTCCTCTTCCAAGTGAGCATTGAGAAAGGCATTCTTTATAGCTATCTGGTGAAGGCCCCACTTGAAAGTGACAGCAATAATAAGAAGAGTATGAATAGAGGTGATGTGAGCAATGGGAGAAAAATTT
Source organism: Ormosia emarginata (assembly GCA_029884605.1). Taxonomy (NCBI): domain Eukaryota; kingdom Viridiplantae; phylum Streptophyta; class Magnoliopsida; order Fabales; family Fabaceae; genus Ormosia; species Ormosia emarginata. The sequence continues at coordinate 5,537,609 of JAQQTP010000064.1, forward strand.
TCTTCATAATCAATGTCATATTCCTAAGTAAACCCTTTGGCCACCAAGCAAGCTTTGTAATGATTAACAAAGCCATCAAAACGAGTTTTAATTTTATGAACCCATTTATATCCCACAAGGGCCTCATTAGAAGGAAGATCAACCACGTTCCAAGTATCAGTGTTTTCCAAAGCCTATAATTCATCTTTTATAGCTTGTTGCCAAAGAGGAATAGTTGATGCCTCTTGATAAAGCTATGGTTCATGAAGGTGAAGCATAGTAAAAAAAATGATAATCACAAAGGTAGATAGTGAGGATTCTTACCCTGAGAGTGACGCGGAGAAGAGGTAGGAGCAATGTCAAATGTAGAATCGACGGTCGAGTCAACATCAACGTGATGAGTCAAGTCTTTGGAGTTTGTTAAGAGCTCACTTAGAGAGGCAAGTGGGAATATGTAGCTAGAGGAATTGTCTCAGAACTTCCTAAAAAATATGTATTAGAATCACTTGGAAAAAGACCAATAGAAGAATTAGTAAACAGATTAGTAGAAGTGGTGGGAATGAACCTGAATTGAGAGCGTGAGGAGAACATTGTGTCTTCCTAGAAGATGACATGACGATAGATACAAATATGCTGAAAGATAGTATCACAACAACAATGGCCTTTATGTTTAGTACCATAACCAAATAAAGCAATAGAGACATGCACGAGCTCAAGTTTAGTGTACTCATGGGGTTGAAGAGGTTATATATTCTCTGAAAAGGTTTCTGTATTCTTTGAATGAATTGTGTATACAAGAGGGCTCCCTATCTATACAAGAAAATGTCTATACAAAGAAGAAAAATACAATCATCTACAATTAATTCAACAATTCTAATTTCTATTTATGTAGAAATCAAATCCCTGAGAGTGTGTTTGTATTGTAAAAAAAAGAGAAATGATTTAATTTGTAAATCAAATCTAATTAAATTTTATGTTTAGAATGTTAAAAAATAGGAAATAATTTAATCTCTAAAATCTCATGGATTTTATTCCTTTTGTTTTAGAAATTCTATCAAATTTGATAAGATTTGTTAGGATTTAATTTGATTTGAAATAAATAGACTATTTTATCCTTAGTAACTACCTCTAACTATTTTTCATGAATGTTAAAATGTAAAATAATAAAATTAAATCAAATCAATTCTCATTTTAATAAATTTCAAATACAAAATTTAATTTCTAAATCAATTCAATTTTTTTTGAAGTTTCAAACACAATTTGATTTCTAAATCAATTCAATCAATCAAATCAAATCATTTCTCATTTTTATTCATTCCAAACACAACATAAGATACAACAAATCAAACTTGAATCCTAAAATCACGCTAACATTTATTATTTTACATAAGTAACGGTATAAATAATAATTTATATATTACTATTAGTAAATTTTAATTCTATTTATAGAATTGTAATTTTATTTATTACTATTTGTCACTTACCTAACTCTAATTTTCAAAGAGTATCAAAAATTACTTCATCACATTACTTATCAAAAATTAAATTATTAAATTCAAAAAATATGACTGTGGGATTAAAGGATGCAAACCCAAGTGCAAGTTGTCTCAAGTAATAAATTTCTCGGGAGTCCGAGGTCGATCCACAGGGAATTGATGAAGAAAAATTAATTGAGGTAGGAAGAAGATTTGTCACAATAATAAAAATAACAAAACTTGTTCATAATTAAATTTAAGAACTTGCTTGGGTTAGGAGATCCACTCTTGGTAATAAATTAAAGGTAAGATTATTTCTCTTTATAACTCAATTGAAATCCACACACAACGGAGATTCCAATCGGAAAATATAGAATTCAAAGTTTAATTATATATGCAATTATATTATGATTCCTTTAATTATTTACCAACATTTGTAAATGAGTTCAAGCATTCACTGTGTCAATCCTATTGTCTACAATAAATCAAGATCTCCATTAACAAAGAAGGTTTCTAAATTGATTAGAAACAAAATACAACACATATAATGTCCATTTGATAATATATCATTTAAGCACAAGAAAATAGAATAATTTAACCTTATTTCATTACCAAGAGCTTCACTCTTTCACCCAAGCAAGATGAAGATTTAGTTACTCATAGATAAGAAGAAAGAAAGAGAGAAGAAGAGAAAGATGAACATAGCTTCACTTTAGAACAAGAGAAAATTACAACAAAGTAAAACAAGAAACAAGCATAACCATAACTTGTAAAAACTAAGCCTCCCTCCCTAGTGCTTAACACTTGAGTGCCTTTTATAGAAGAGTAGGGATACAAAATGACAAGGAGAATGATTAAGAGTAGGTGGATTAGTGTGTGGAGTGGTTGGATGATTGGTTAGGTGGTTGGATTATTGAATTAGTGGTTGGATTATTGAGATTCTTTGTCTTTGAAATCATTAATTGCTTAACTCATTGATTCTATCGTTTTTGAGCCAAGTGGTTTTCATGAAATTCTAGGAAATTGTCTAAGCTTTCCAATGGCTCTGGAATCACCCAAAAATTCGTCCTACAGCCCAAGATATGACCCAATTACTACAGAATGTTCAGGCCCAGTTTCAGCACCTCTATTTTGACTTTCAGACCCAATATCACCATCAAGGAGCCCGAATCAAGTTTTGTGTTCAACATAAAAGTTGTAGATATGGGTCTTAACTTTCAGATTCCAAATTTTCAGCCCATTTTATAAGCCCAAACTCGAATTATGCTCTGATTACTGTACACTATTCAGGTTTCAGACACAAAACTCGTGTTTTGTCTTCCAAGCCCAATTAGCTCCACTAGATGTCTGATTGAGACTTTGAGCTCTCATCAAAGTTGTAGATCTCTCTCTTATCTTTCCTACAAGGTAAAATTCATAATTATCAGACATTTAGAACTCAAGATATGGCCGAAATACAGAAATAGTGTAAGACTAAAATAGTGCTGAAAAAATCAATTAAGTCCAATTTGAGTTCAAACTTACAAAACATAACTAAGGTTAATCAATTAAGTACATGGAGAGTGTAAATGACTAAAAATGAGGGTTTATTAATGTATAAAATATGTGATTATCAAATTCCCCCACACTTAGCTTTTTGCACTCCTGGGCAAAACACATAAGACCAAAGTTAGGAGACAAAGAAAAATGACACAGACTCAAAAACTAAAAACTCTAAAAGACTCGATGAAGCAAGAAGAGCAAACAAGAAATTCAAGGGATCAAAGCATTAATGAGGTAACATTTCTTCACATCTCAAACCAACAAGCAAGGAAACTTCAGTTGAAAAGAATGAATCAAGAATGATAGATCCTCACAGAATTCACTCTCTATCTCTCAAGTGTTTAAAAGGTAAGTATTTCACTCTATCCAACTCATGAACAATTGCACTACCATAAGCTTGCTTATCTTCTACTTCTCCACTACTCAAAACACATGCATACAAAAATCAAGAGGACTTTATTCAAGGTTGTAATGGGGTCATGGTAAAGGAGAAGGGATAATATGGATATGAAAAGATAAATACCAAAGAGAATAAAAGAGCATTATGGTACAGTTAGAGTGGAGAAAATGTTTGAGAACATTCATCATAAAGGACAATCACCAACATTTGACTAATGTTTTGTTGAAGATCAATCCCAAATTGGTGAATTGAATTCATTGTTAGACTTGAACATTCTCCTTTTCTTCCTGTTGTTTCCAAGCATCCACCTTTATTCTGATAATCCTTTGATTGCAACGGTGTTCAAAAATTTTTTTTGGATCATTTTGCACACACACCCCCACACTTGTTCAAGAACAAGGTCAATGCTCTCTTATTCCCTAAGGTTGGGTAAAAACATGTTTTTTTTTTTTAAAGATGAACATGAGCTAAAAACAAGGAATGGTCAAACAAGTTCAAAGGGGTTACACAATGAAAAATATACAAGGATGGCTATTTGGTCAAAGTAGCTATTTTAAAATGTCTCAATCATATTAATGTATGCATGTGAAAATGTAGCCTAAAAAAGAATCAAAGCAAGTTCTAGAGTAACAATTCCATGAGTGAAAATCACACAAGAAAGAAGAGAATGGTACAAATATTCAATCCATTCATCAATAGGCTCAAAATCTCACAAGGCATATTTCTATCATTCTCAATCCATCATATCAACATTCATTTCCAAGCTTGTGAAATTTAAGAAAGAAGATAATTTATTCAATCATGCTATGATTCCTGAATTTCAATTGCTTCCAAGGATGTGAGAGTGCATTCGCTTGAATCTTTCAAAGGAAATCAAAAGACAAAAACTTTGTTACTTCCACAAATCAATACTAATTAATTACTACCTAAAAAAAAACTCCTTACTCTGTCACCAATTAAGATGCGTCTCAGAAGTAAAATTACTCCTTACTTTGCCATCACTAATTGATTTAGTAAGTCCATGATAATTATATCATACTTTCCAAACAAAACAAAAAAAAAATTTTGGGTCAACTATCCTTCCCCCCCAACTAGATCACAACATTATCCTCAATGTTAAAATATAGATGAGTAAAGGATAGACGATATTACCTCTTAGAGAAATCTGACACAAATTTAAACAAAAACAAAGTATGATAAATCCAAAGTAAAGGAAAGCTATAAACGACGTGTCAAATCTTGCTCCTTTTTCATCCTGTTTCCCTCACTGCTTCCTGTTGACTAATCTATCTGAGCTATAACTAGATCAGGATCAAAGGTAATTTTTTTTGTATTTTTTTTTTTTGACTTCAAGAAAACCATCAAGGTAAAGAAGTCTAGAAATCCCTGAAGGACCCTGCTCAAAGGATCGTCTGTCCAAAACCAAAATACAGCAAAATCATACAAAGATAAAAGAAATATAATAGCAAATGATGACATACCTGTATGTATAGCTTTCATGGCGTATCTTTATACTACGCATCATGAGTGCAGTAGTGGCATATCTTTATACTGCATGTCACCAGTGCAGTAGACACTCACGAATTTTTTTTTTTAGAACCAGCGTGCAAAGGTCCACCCGAGTCAATGACAGGTCAGCCAAAGGCTGGGGCTCCACAACTAATTAAAGCCATAGTACTCCTTCCGGATCGCCCTTGTTCAAATATTTTTTTTTCTTTTTTTTTGAATTTTTTTTATATTTTTTTTCATTTTTTTTAAAAAGAAAACATGAAGAAGAAGAAGATAATATGTACAGATTGTTGTGGATATGGCTCACATCTGCCTCTGGTTTCACATCCAGTAACGGCTTAAACGCCTTCTATGAGTCGAGGATAAGCTTCCCATCCAATTTTCTTATAAATTGGCAAACAAGGTCTTTTAGAGTCAGATTCCCAAGACTGTAGCGTTTTTCTTCATCCTTGAAGAGATTCCACAAATTAAGAAGTTCACGATGCCCCAATCCACAAGAATGCATCTCAAGAGTCAATAAGATATCATCTAATGACTCCTTACTCAGTCCATTCTTAATGAAAAAAATTTTATCTTCTCTGTTTGCGGAAACCATCCCCAAAGTACAACATCGCTTGTTACAATTCCATCGTCCACATTTATAACAGACTTGTAACCTTTTTGCTCTTCTCCTTTTAGAATATGAACTTCTTCCAAGACCTGGCATGTGTGAGTCAAATGAAATTGAAGACTCACCTGCTAGTCGGACCTTTGCTTCAATTATCCAGCGCACATATTCTGGCATACCTTTGTGCATTAACAATCTCAATCTTTCACATCGAACTTTGTAAATTTTTTTCAGAGCATTTTAAGGGAGAGAAGGAAAATGTTTTCTCAGGTTTGAAAGAATGACATCCATTTTAAAGGAGAAGAAGGAGTAAGTTATTTTGGGAAACTAAAAAACAAACCGACTTGAGAGTCACAGAGTACCGTATCCGCCACTTAACCGGCAACACAAAGAACTCATCAACTTGGTTTTTTCAGAAATGATTTGAGCCTTTGTCCATTGACTTTAAACACATTACCATTCCTAGGATTCACAATATCTACGGCCCCATGAGGATACACGTGTTTGACAACAAAAGGACCACTCCACCTAGATCTCAATTTTCCAGGGAATAGGTGCAAGCGAGAATCATAAAGCAGAACTTTTTGACCAATTTCAAAAGATTTTCTCAAAATTGTCTTGACTGTGGATTTTATTGGATTTGTCTTTTGACAATTTTCACAACTTTTGCAAAAAGTATAGCAGTCCTTAAATAAAGTGGGCCAATAAAATCCACACTGCAAGATTTTCGCAGCTGTTTTCTTTGAAGAAAAGTGACCTCCACATGCTTCTGAGTGACAAAATTTAATGACACTACCTACCTCACTGTCAGGCACACATCTCCGAAAGATTTGGTTAGGACAATATTTGAACAAGTATGGGTCATCCCAATAAAAGTTTTTCACCTCTGTTAAAAATTTCTTCCTATCTTGGTGCGTCCATTGAGGCGACATCTTTCCTTCTTGTTTTTCAGTAAGAGACGAGGAAATTACCACGAGAAAGCTTTGCTTTTCTCCCAAAAATGTGTACTTCAACCCAGCAGGTAATGGCTTTAGTTCCGGTGTGGGTACTTCTTCATGGGCATTATCATTCATGGGTTTTAGCTCTTCGAATTTTGGCTTCCTTCCTTTGTATTCTATTTCCTCTGTACAATCAAGCAAATCAAATGAATTAATTAAACAAACTTCTAATGGGTTAGAAGAACTCCCTTTTTGAAGATGATCATCTATAATGGCTTCAATTCCTTCAACTTCCTCATTTTCATCAAGGACCTCCTGTGGTTGCTTGCACATATTAAAAACATTGAGATCCAGTGTCATGTTTCCAAATGTTAGCTTCACCACTCCATTTCGCAATTTATCAAAGCATTAGATGTTGCTAAAAATGGACGGCCTAAAATAACGAGGAATTGACTTGCAACTATCAACCATAGGTTCAAGTATCAAGACAATAAAATCCACAGGATATATGAATTTATCAACTTGAACTAACACATCTTCCACTATTCCTCTTGGAATTTTAATTGATCTATCGGCAAGTAGAAGAGTTACAGAAGTTGGTTTTAACTCACCCAAGTTGAGTTGCTAATAAACTGAATATGGAAGCAAATTGACACTAGCACCAAGATCAAGTAAAGCTTTTTCAATTTTATGTTCTCCAATAACGCATGAAACTGTAGGACAACCAAGGTCTTTATATTTCAATGCATTATTATTCTGAAGAATGGAGCTTACCTATTCAGCCAAAAATGCTTTCTTTTTTGCATTTAATTTCCTTTTAACAGTGCACAAGTCCTTCAAATATTTGGCATAAGAAAGAATCTGTTTGATAGCATCTAACAAAGGAATATTGACTTTCACTTGTTTCAAAATTTCAAAAATTTCAGTGCGGTGGTCCAATTTCTTTGAGTTATTCAATGCTTGAGGAAATGGGGGTGAAGGCGAGAGTTTGGTCGCCTTTTGGTCAGCTTCTTCATTTCCTTAGGGAATTGGTTCATCTTCTTTCTCACAAGGTTCATGGATTTGTTTTTCAATAACCTTTCCACTCCTAAGAGTTATCACTGACTGGACTTGGTCTATTTGTTGGTTTTCTGAACTCCCCTCATTTAGACTGTACTGACCTTTGGGATTTGGTTGAGGTTGAGAAGAAAATTTTCCTTTCTCATGAATGGTGAGAGCAGAAGTAAGTTTGGCAAGAGTTTCTTTTATGTCAATCATGGTTTGATTGTTTTGTTTATTAATGGCCTCTTGTGTTCACTACGCAACAATGAAGATGTATTTTGATGATAACAAACATGAGGATGATGAGAAGACCAAGTCCAAGTGTTTCAAGATTAGTTTTAGGACTTAGGATCTATCATGTATGGAGCTGTCAATTAGATATCTCAATGGTTATTCTTAAAAGATCTAAAATAATCTGCTCCTTAAATTAAACTGAAGTTTTAAAATAGCCTTTGAAAGATCAAAGCTTTTAGAAATTGAAAATAAGCATTTCGAAGCAATTTACAAAGGTTTTTTAAACTGTTTTTAACTGAGGTATTCGAATACCCCTCTATGGTATTCGAATAACCTGATTCATAATTCATACCTTCTGTTTTTCCAAAAATTGAGGTATTCGAATACTCCATATGGAATTCGAATACCCTGATTTCAAAATATACTCATTTAAAAGAGGTATTCGAATACCCTTGACTGGCATTCGAATAACCCCAACTTGATCAGTTTTTTAAATAAGCTTTTGACAGAGGTATTCGAATACCTCCTGCTGGTATTCGAATAACCCATGGGAATCAGCTTTGGGTGTTTGAAATTCATACAAGAATCAAAAGCTTTTAATATCAAATTAATGCTCCCAACGGCTCTCTCTCATACGAAGCTCTATAAATAGAGGCCTGGGACACCTCTCGATCAACCCCGAACATTCTGATTAATTCTTGCTTTGTTAAAAACGAGTTTTACACAATTTCCTCTCTTTTTCTATGCTTTTAATATTGAATCTTTGAGATATCTGTGACAAAGCTCCTTAGTGCTTCAATTTGTGATTATTTGCTCTTAGAGAGAGTTTCTTCTTCATCTATTCTTTTATTTCTGTATATTGAGGGTGAGGTATCCCCAAGGATTGTATAAGGGTGAGGTATCCCTGATTATTGAGGCTTGAGCACAAGGGTAGAGTTTCCCTGTGTGTGAAAAGTGCTCTTTATTGTAACGGTTGCAAACACCTGTTTTAAGCTTGTCTTGAATAGTGAAAAATCTCGAACTGTGTTTCGGGGACTGGACGTAGGCCACAAGTGGTTGGTGGTCGAACCAGGATAAATACTGTGCCTATTTTTCTTCCCTTATTCTCTTTTCTTTATGCACTTTATTTATTGTTTCCTGTAATTTAATTATTAATTGTTCTTCCTTTTCTTATCTCTTTCACATCCTTTAATATTTAAATTCAGCAAAGTTTATTTGTTTAAGGCTTTTATGAAAGTTTTTTTTTACTCAATTCACCTCCCCTCTTAAGTACTGGAAGCCACTTGGTAACAAGTGGTATCAGAGCTAGACTCTTGTATAAAGAGCTTAGCCGCTTCAAGAGAACATGGCTTCCTCAAATGGCTTTTTAGAGGGATCTTCCATAAATCGACCACCCTTTTTCAATGGGGATGGTTATGCATATTGGAAGGAAAGAATGAAAATTTTCATCGAAGCTATTGATCTAGATGTGTGGGATGCTGTCGAAAACGGCACATTTATACCTACAAAAACGATTGATGGTGTAAAGACTGAAACTCCTAGGAGTGAATGGTCTGATGATGATAAAAGGAAAGTTCAACATAATTTAAAAGCCAAAAACATCATTACCACTGCCTTGGGGTATGATGAATTTTTATGAATTTCAAATTGCAAAACTGCTAAAGAAATGTGGGACACTTTACAAGTTACCCATGAGGGTACTAGTGAAGTTAAGAGATCGAGAATCAATTCTCTAACTCGCGAGTATGAATTGTTTAGAATGAACCAAGGAGAAAGCATTCAAGAAATGCAAAAGAGGTTCACCCACATTGTTAATCATCTTGCATCTTTAGGAAAAAGTTTTACTAATGAAGATTTGATTAACAAAATATTAAGGTGTTTAAGCAGGATTTGGCAACCCAAGGTAACAGCAATTTCAGAATCAAGGGACTTGACAACCATGTCATTAGCTACCCTTTTTGGAAAACTTCATGAGCATGAATTGGAACTAAACAGACTAAGTCAAAGTGAAGAAAATGACAAAAAGAAAAAGGGGATAGCTCTCAAAGCCATCACCTCAGCAAATGATGACAATAATGACGAGGATGAAGAAGGCACGGAAAATAATGAAATCAATGAAGAAAACTTCAGCCTACTAGTAAGAAAATTTAGTAAGTTCCTAAAGAAAAAGGGGACACAAAGAAGACCACCTTTTCCTCCAAAGAAAACCTACAATAAAGAGGAAGGAACTTCCTCGACTCCAACATGCTATGAATGTGGAAAACCCAGACACATGAAAATGGAGTGTCCAGTTTATCAAAAGAAAATGAAAAAATTTGAAAAGAAACCATTCAAGGAAAGAAAAGGAAGAAGAGCCTACATAGCTTGGGATGACAATGACATGGACTCATCTGACAGTTCAGAAAGCGAAGCAGCTCATCTATGTCTTATGGCCAAAGGAGAAGAAGAGGAAGATAGCGACAACGAGGTAAATTATGACTTATTGCCCTCTTATGATGAATTACAAGATGCCTTCGAAGAATTACATAATGAATCACTTAGGCTTACTAAATTAATTTCTTCTTCTAAGAAAACAATTTCTTTATTAGAAAATAAAACCCTTACGTTAAATAAAGAAATTGAAGAATTAAAAATTGAAAATGAGACTTTGGGAATTATCGATGCATGCTCATCTCATTCCTCACATGCTTCTACTTCTTCGTCTTGCTCTTCATGTCATTTGCTTGAGAAAGAAATTGAAGACTTAAAGAACACCCTTGCTAAATTCACTTTTGGGAGAGATAATCTAAATATCATATTAGGAAAACAAAGGGTTGTTTTTGAAAAAGCTGGAATTGGTTATAACCCGAAAAATCAGCATAAATCTTATAAAAATTTCTTTGTTTATTCAAGTACTTCTAGTAGTCCATTTATTAAATGTTTTTACTGTGGAAAGAAGGGTCACAGTGCTTCAACATGCAATGCAAGAAAGAATGTTAACACAAAAATTGGGACAAAAATGGTTTGGGTTCCAAAGGGTACATTGCCCAAAACTGACACTCAAGGACCCAAGAAAATTTGGGTACCAAAGGTTAAAAATTAAAATTGTGTTGTAGGTGTGCTTGAAAGCCAGGAGCTCAAATTGGTATCTCGACAGCGGCTGTTCCAAGCACATGACTGGAGACGACTCAAAATTCACCATGTTTATTCCCAAGAATCATGGACACGTTACTTATGGAGATAACAACAAGGGAAAAATTCTTGGAATCGGCAAAGTTGGTAAGAACCCCAACTCCTCTATTGAAAATGTGTTGCTTGTGGAAGGCTTGAAACATAACCTTCTTAGTATTAGCCAATTATGTGACAAAGGAAATAAGGTAATTTTTTATTCAAATTGTTGCATAATTGAAGATAAAAATGATAAGCATGTTAAATTCATTGGTCATAGAATAAATAACATCTATATGATTAGTCTTGACGATGTATCTTCAAATGATGCGAAATGTCTTTTAAGTAAGAATGATGATTCATGGTTATGGCATAGGAGAATTGCACACATTCACATGGATCACTTAAAGAAGTTGGTCTCTAAAGAGTTAGTAATTGGACTACCAAAGCTTAATTTTGTTAAAGATAAATTATGTGATGCATGTCAAAAGGGTAAACAAATTAAGGTCTCTTTTAAAGCAAAAAATATAGTTTCAACTACTAGACCTTTACAACTTTTGCACATGGATTTATTTGGACCCTCTAGAACTATGAGCTTTGGTGGGAATTACTATGCTTTAGTGATTGTGGATGATTTTTCTAGGTTTACATGGACTTTATTTCTTGCAAATAAAAATGATGCATTTCTAGCATTTAAAAGACTTGCCAAAGTTATTCAAAACGAAAAAGGTTTTCAAATTTCTTCTATAAGAAGTGATCATGGTGGCGAATTTGAAAACAATGTTTTTGAAAATTATTGTGATGAACATGGCATTAATCATAACCTCTCTGCTCCTAGAACTCCACAACAAAATGGAGTTGTAGAAAGAAAAAATCGTTCTTTAGAAGAAATGGCGAGAACTATGCTTAATGAGGCTGCTCTTCCTAAGTATTTTTGGGCGGATGCTGTAAGTACAACTTGTTATGTAATGAACAGGGCCCTTATAAGGCCTATTTTAAAGAAAACCCCATATGAGTTATACAAAGGAAGAAAGCCAAATGTTTCATACTTTCATGTTTTTGGATGCAAATGTTTTGTTTTAAATAATGGAAAAGATAACCTAGGCAAGTTTGATGCTAAGTCTGATGAAGGTATATTTCTTGGCTATTCAAATCATAGTAAGGCTTTTCATATATATAATAAAAGAACTATGACTATTGAAGAATCTATACATGTTGCATTTGATGAAACTGACCCAAATGGTTCGAGAAAGGATCTTGTTATTGATGATGTTACAGAAGTATTAGCGGAAACACATTTGGATAGCAAGGAAAAAGAAATTAAGGAGCAACAAGATAAACCAAGACAAGAGGATTCACAAGCTTTGGATCTTCCCAAAGAATGGCGTACCTCAAAACATCATCCGCTTGATCAAGTAATCAGTGATATATCAAAAGGTGTACTCATTTAATTGGGTAAGTTTTTATCCTTCAAAAATGCATTCTGGACTTAATCTATACGTTTTTCTGCCTAAGTTATTCGAATCCCTTCATCTGGTATTCGAATACCATCATCTGTTCGTATGATTTTTCATGGTTTATAAGCAGGTGTATTCGAATACCTTAGTGGTTATTCGAATAACCTGAGGCTATATGTTATCAGTCACTAAATCTTGTCTCTGGGCATTCGAATACCCTAAGAAGCATTCGAACACTTGCATGACGGGCCAAGTCATATTGGTCAGTCTATTCGAATACCTGCATAGGTATTCGAATACCCTCTATCAGATGGCCCTGTCTTTTGCGTTTCCTAACGGCTGTATTCGAATACCATATAGGCATTCGAATACCTTTGGGCAGATTTTTATATAACCTCGCCTTCGTTAAACCCGTTTCCTCACTCATTCCTTCTGAAAACTCTTGGCCTCCCCATTCCCTCCTTCTTTCCCTCCTCCCTATTCGAATACCTCCATCCACCCAACCGTTCCATCTTTCCCACTCTCTTACCTTCAAACCTCCATCAATGGCATCCTCCTCCAAGCGTGCTCGCACAAAAATCGCGCCATGCAACAACCCATTGGATCTGCGAAGGCTCTCCTCCCACCCAGAGACCCTTGGATGCTTCATCTCTCATTTCAGAGAACGCAACCTTGTGCAGCCCAAGTATCTAGATTTGGAATTCTTTGAAAAAGAAGGCGGATTTGATTTCCTACACCAGCTGCACCTCCAGGGCGTGCTTCGTTTTTGCTCTTATAAAGCGGTTCTCTATCCTGATCTTGTAAAAATGTTCTACTGCAACCTGCGGATTGAGGGTCTGGAACTCCATTCTGATGTTAGTGATCAGCACATTGTGATCACCCCTCAAGACTGGGTTCACTTCTTTGGTTTAGAATCTGCTGGCCGTAACAATGAAGACAGTGAAGAGCTTGTCCAGCGGTTCGACAAAGTTCGAGCCATTGAAGATGTGTTTAGACCTGGGTTGGCATTACCTCCGACTCAAAAGGGAGTCAAAGGGGGCATGATGAAGAGCCAGGACAGGCTCTTACATTATGCATATGCCCACATCCTCGCTCCTAGAGGTGGGAACTACGCCTACCTGAGTGAAGATGATGTGTTTATGCTGTGGATCCTAAAGAAAGGATACCATATAAACTGGCCCATCTTCATCATGAAGCACATGATGCGAGCTAAAGGAAAAGATCGATCAGAGTTACCTTACGGTGTGATCATCACTGCCTTCCTAGGAAAGTATCCTCAGATTGTGGAGACTGAGCGCAAAACTACGCTGACCCATCATAATGTGTTTGGTGCCTATACGCTGAACAAAATGAAGATGATAAAGACTGATAAAGGCTGGGTATTCCCAGTTGAAGTTGACGATGATGAGGACGACCCAGCTGATTCTGCTACTGCCCCGATAGCCCCTGCTGCCTTTGATGCTGCTGGCCCTGCTGTCCCTGCTCCTGCTGCTGGTTCAGTCACTCTGGATCAAGTCATGGCCACCTTACAGGCCAACCGTGCTTATATGGAGGATAACCGAGCTTATCTGGGGCACACCTTCTCTGTTTTGTTTGACAGACTTGACGGTGTTAAGCGTGAGCAAGCTGCCTTGCGTGCCTTGTTATCTTCATGGGGTTCTGATTCCCCTCCTCCTCCTCCGCCAGATGCCTATTTCTAGGCTTTGTTCTTGTTTGGATGTTTTTTTTTTCTTATATTGGCTGTTTATCCTTTTAATTATGTTATGTATATTGGCAAAATTATTAATACAATCAGTTTCCCTTTATGCTTATTGCTTCCTTTTATGCATTTCATATCTGTTATATCTTTTTGATTATGCCAAAGGGGGAGAAAAATATAACTATGAGAAAAGACAGGTTAAAATAATTAATATTGGATTCCAACATTAAGGGGGAGCTGCGCACACACATCTTTGATATCAATACCTCTTCGTGTAAAGAGGAATGTAAGTCTCTTACCTTGTGAATTCCAATTATTTCTGTATTGATGCTTTTCTCAATGATAGTTTGTCATCATCAAAAAAGGGGAGAATGTGTTCACTACGCAACAATGAAGATGTATTTTGATGATAACAAACATGAGGATGATGAGAAGACCAAGTCCAAGTGTTTCAAGATTAGTTTTAGGACTTAGGATCTATCATGTATGGAGCTGTCAATTAGATATCTCAATGGTTAATCTTAAAAGATCTAAAATAATCTGCTCCTTAAATTAAACTGAAGTTTTAAAATAGCTTTTGAAAGATCAAAGCTTTTAGAAATTGAAAATAAGCATTTCGAAGCAATTTAGAAAGGTTTTTTAAACTGTTTTTAACTGAGGTATTCGAATACCCCTCTATGGTATTCGAATAACCTGATTCATAATTCATACCTTCTGTTTTTCCAAAAACTGAGGTATTCGAATACCCCATATGGTATTTGAATACCCTGATTTCATAATATACCCGTTTAAAAGAGGTATTCGAATACCCTTGACTGGCATTCGAATAACCCCAACTTGATTAGTTTTTTAAATAAGCTTTTGACAGAGGTATTCGAATACCTCCTGCTGGTATTGGAATAACCCACAGGAATCAGCTTTGGGTGTTTGAAATTCATACAAGAATCAAAAGCTTTTAATATCAAATTAATGCTCCCAACGACTCTCTCTCATACGAAGCTCTATAAATAGAGGCCTGGGACACCTCTGATCAACCCCCGAACATTCTGGTTAATACTTGCTTTGTTAAAAATGAGTTTTACACAATTTTCTCTCTTTTTCTATGCTCTTAATATTGAGTCTTTGAGATATCTGTGACAAAGCTCTTTAGTGCTTCAATTTGTGATTATTTGCTCTTAGAGAGAGTTTCTTCTTCATCTATTCTTTTATTTCTATATATTGAGGGTGAGGTATCCCCAAGGAATGTATAAGGGTGAGGTATCCCTAATTATTGAGGCTTGAGCACAAGGGTAGAGTTTCCCTGTGTGTGAAAAGTGCTCTTTATTGTAACGGTTGCAAGCACCTGTTTTAAGCTTGTCTTGAATAGTGAAAAATCTCGAACTGTGTTTCGGGGACTGGACGTAGGCCACAAGTGGTTGGTGGTCGAACCAGGATAAATACGGTGCCTATTTTTCTTCCCTTTTCTTTATGCACTTTATTTATTGTTTCCTGTAATGTAATTATTAATTGTTCTTCCTTTTCTTATCTCTTTCACATCCTTTAATATTTAAATTCAGCAAAGTTTATTTGTTTAAGGCTTTTACGAAAGTTTTTGTTACTCAATTCACCCCCCTCTTGAGTACTGGAAGCCACTTGGTAACACTTCTTGCTTTGCTATGAATGCATGCAGTGTTTCTTCAAGGTTTTTCCTATATGGTGGGATATAAGGTGCATATCCTTGAGAATTTTAAGAGTCTTGTTGTGCCTGAGGAGGTGGTGGTTGCACAAATTGTGACTGAGTATTATTCCTCCAGCTGAAGTTTGGGTGATTTCTCCATCCCGGATTGTATGTATCTGAAAAAAAAGAAGTAAATGGCTTGTTAAAATTATTCATTGCATTTACCTGCTCATGTACAACTTCTTTAAAAACAGGAATTTTAGGACATTCATGTGTTGAGTGTCCTAAATCATCACAAATGCCACAAATTTCTTCATTTTGCACAGATTTGATTTCTTTTGTTTTTCTTAATTCCATGGCTTCAACCTTTCTAGCCAAACTGGCAAATCTAGCATTTAGATCTTCCTCTTGACTAAAGTGATATTTTCCTTTATTAGCACTTACAAGATTAGATCTAATTGAATTTTCAGAAGTGTTAGTACTATGCCAAGATTGAGAATTTTCAGCCAACTGGTTCAAATAGTCTAAAGCTTCATCAGGTTCTTTATCAAGAAACTCACCATTGCACATTGTTTCCACAAATTGTTTAGTTTCAGGTGTTAAACATTCATAAAAGAAGCTTATAGTGCGCCATTTTTCAAAACCATGATGTGGGCAAGAATTTAACAAATCTTTAAATCGTTCCCAATATTGAAAATATGCTTCATTTGAATTTTGGGAAAAATTTTGGATTTGTATTTTCATAACATTGGTTTTATGTGTTAGAAAAAATTTCTTTAAGAACTCACCTTGCATTTCTTGCCATGTGCCAATTGATCTTGGATTCAAAGTGTTAAGCCAAGATTTTGCTTTATCTTTCAAAGGAAAAGGAAATAATTTAAGCTTAACAATCTCTTCAGTGTGATTTTGATCATTGAAGGCAATACATACTTTCTCAAATTCTTTCAGATGTAAATATGGACTTTCAGATTCTAAACCATGAAAATTAGGAAGTAAAGAAATCATACCTGGTTTAAATCTAAAATTATTGGCATTGAGTGGAAAGATAAAACATGATGGACTAGAACTTCGAGGTGGTTGCAAATATTCACGCATGGTTCGCAATGGTTGATTTTCATGTTCATCATGTACACTTTCATTGTCAGCCATTGTGTCAATTGTGTGTGATTGTGATTCAAACAAATCAATATATAAAGTACCAGGGTTAATTTTAACTAAACGACCAGAATTTAAATCACGATACTAATTAAGTATAAATACATAAATAACTAAAAATAAATAAACAAAAAATAATGTACAAGCTGGTGGTGTCACCCACCATTAAATATTAACAAGGATGGGGTAATAAACCAACCACCCAAAAATACAAATAAAAATAAAGTGTGGAAAATTAAAATACGAGAAAATAAAGTGCAGAAAGTAAATTTAAATATGAAAACCTAGGAGAGTGACAGAGCCCCATGAGAGCGGCGAAAGAAAGAGAAGAAGAAATATTATTTCATTAAGTTAGATTGCGGAAAAAATAAATAATGAGAAAAGTAAAAGAGAGAGTTTCCCCACTAACTTAGTACGTAAAATAAAAGGAGAGTTACCCCCCATGACGACGAAAAAAAATGATGAAAATAAATAAATAAAATTAAAAAATAAAAATAAATGACATAAATATAAAAGTTAGAAAGTTAGTATGTTAGCAAGTTACTAAGTTAGAGTTAGATAGTTAGAAAGTTAGAGAGTTAGTAAAGAAACCGAAGGATCGGTAAGCCGATCTTTTCCTCTGGTGAGGGAGAAGAGAGAATAGATTTTATTAAAGAAAACGAACCTCAATAAATCAAAACTTTAAATCAAGTCCCCAGCAACGGCGCCAAAAACTTGACTGCGGGATTAAAGGATGCAAACCCAAGTGCAGGTTGTCTCAAGTAATAAATTTCTCGGGAGTCCGAGGTCGATCCACAGGGAATTGATGAAGAAAAATTAATTGAGGTAGGAAGAGGATTTGTCACAATAATAAAAATAACAAAACTTGTTCATAATTAAATTTAAGAACTTGCTTGGGTTAGGAGATCCATTCTTAGTAATAAATTAAAGGTAAGATTATTTCTCTTTATAACTCAATTGAAATCCACACACAATGGAGGTTCCAATCGGAAAATATAGCATTCAAAGTTTAATTATATATGCAATTATATTATGATTCCTTTAATTATTTACCAACATTTGTAAATGAGTTCAAGCATTCACTGTGCCAATCCTATTGTCTACAATAAATCAAGATGTCCATTAACAAAGAAGGTTTCTAAATTGATTGGAAACAAAATACAACACATATAATGTCCATTTGATAATATATCATTTAAGTACAAGAAAATAGAATAATCTAACCTTATTTCATTACCAAGAGCTTCACTCTTTCACCCAAGCAAGATGAAGATTTAGTTACTCATAGATAAGAAGAAAGAAAGAGAGAAGAAGAGAAAGATGAACATAACTTCACTTTAGAACAAGAGAAAATTACAACAAAGTAAAACAAGAAACAAGCATAACCATAACTTGTAAAAACTAAGCCTCCCTCCCTAGTGCTTAACACTTGAGTGCCTTTTATAGAAGAGTAGGGATACAAAATGACAAGGAGAATGATTAAGAGTAGGTGGATTAGTGGGTGGAGTGGTTGGATGATTGGTTAGGTGGTTGGATTATTGAATTAGTGGTTGGATTATTGAGATTCTTTGTCTCCAAAATCATTCATTGCTTAACTCATTGATTCCGTCGTTTTTGAGCCAAGTGGTCTTCATGAAAGTTCTAGGAAATTGTCTAAGCTTTCCAATGGCTCTAGAATCACCTAAAAATTCGTCCTACAGCCCAAGATATGACCCAATTACTACAGACTATTCAGGCCCAGTTTCAGCACCTCTATTTTGACTTTCAGACCCAATATCACCATCAAGGAGCCCGAATCAAGTTTTGTGTTCAACATGAAAGTTGTAGATATGGGTCTTAACTTTCAGATTCCAAATTTTCAGCCCATTTTATAAGCCCAAACTCGAATTATGCTCTGATTACTGTACACTGTTCAGGTTTCAGACACAAAACTCGTGTTCTGTCTTCCAAGCCCAATTAGCTCTACTAGATGTCTGATTGAGACTTTGAGCTCTCATCAAAGTTGTAGAGCTCTCTTTTATCTTTTCTACAAGATAAAATTCATAATTATCAGACATTTAGAACTCAAGATATGACCGAAATACAGAAATAGCGTAAGACTAAAATAGTGCTGAAAAAATCAATTAAGTCCAATTTGAGTCCAAACTTACAAAACATAACTAGGCTTAATCAATTAAGTACATGAAGAGTGTAAATGATTAAAAATGAGGGTTTATTAATGTATAAAATATGTGATCATCAAAATACTTCAATGAGAGATTTGATAAAGAGAATAAAAATAATCAAGTTATAAACGAACTAAATAAGCTAAGCTCAAGCTTTATATTTCTTACATAAGCCAATCCCAAATTTTTTAAAATTTGACTCTTTTAAATAATTGAGTCAAATTTAAGTAACATATATTTTTCACAAGTCAAACTTAAACTTCAAATGCTCGACTTAGCTTGACTTGTTTACACTCCTATTATATTGCAATGTCTTTTTTTTTTTCCTTTTCATTCCAATTAGCTCATTGTGAGCCCTTTCTCTTTGTTTGTCACATGGATGCCCCCTTACCTTTTCATAAATATTCATTCGCTTGTCTTATCTTATTGCTCACTCTACTTTGTATGCTTTGATCTCTCTTTTTATCACATGCTCTAACATATTTTAATCATGAATTAAGTCCCGACAAGGGAATATCTAAAATTAGCCAAAGTAACAGTGAAGTTTTGGCATTTCAATGGTAAGGAGCATCTTTTAAATTTTGTCAAAAGTATTAGCGGGGTGACAATCTTCAATAAAAATTTTATTCGAAGTATTAATTTTTATCATGTTATTTTGCATCATAACAAACCAAAACTTTAAAATTTGGCTTACGATGGAAACATTAGAAGAGGATCGAAATGTCAATCAACTAAACTTTACCAACACTCTTGAAGCTATTTTATTAGATTTTTTCATAAGTACTTTAAGGGTTTGATTTCCACAATTAAAACATACAAAAAATATTTTCATAAAAATGAAAAATAAATGTGAGCAAATTCACATATCTATAACTTATTAATTATGGTGATTTTGTTTTACAAAATCCTTTTCAAAAATCACTTTAAAATTTGCTTTTTTGTCAAAAATATTTTTTGAAATTAATTTTGTTTTATTTATGAAACTTTATTTTGTGAAAACCTTTTAAAAATTCATATTTGGTCAATACTATTTTCTAGATTAATTTTTTATTTGACAATACATTTTACACAATAATTTTTTAAAAAATTAAAGTTTTGATTAACCACTTTCATACCAATTATTGTGGGGGTTTAAATTTGTTTAATTGAATAATGACTATTCAACAACTCATTTCTTGTCTTAGTAATTTATCAATATTGATAATATACCAACAAAATGACATGGGACATATTAAAAATAAAATAAAATAAAAATAATAAAACATTTTTTGGCAAATAAATAATATAGGATCAATTCAATTAATTTAACATAAAATACTAGGTTAAATAAGTAATCATTATTAGAACTGATCTATGAAGCACAGACACGTGTCTGTGTCAGATATATGGAGACACCTATACGACACATGTGTCATGTGTATCTGAATGTGTCCAATTAAATAGATTATTTTTTTCAGTTTGGACACGTCTCAGACACGCTTGAACACTTCTCGGATACGCTCAGACACTTCTCGGATACGTTTGGACACGACTTGAACATGACCCATTAATATTTTTTAAAAAAAATTAGTTTTCATGACTAACGTTCAATTAGTAAGATCGTAACCACTCAAGCCCAATTACATAACTGACATCCCAAGCCACTATTTTCACATACCAATATTTTAAGTTTTATCTTTTCACATGTCACTATTAGATTTTTAAGTTTTATTTTTTCACACATCACTGTTTTCATCTACTCCTACTACCTCTGCTCGTACCAATTCATTCACTTTGTTGTCACAGAAGCTTGCCTCACAACAATATTCCCTCTAGTTATTTTTTTTTATGCACATGTACTTGTACATGATTAGTTCTATTAGGAGAAGTTGTTTTAGGAGATTTTTTAGAATATGTCAATAGAAATTATGTTCCATATTTTTAGGATGAGCTTACTAGGTAGCAAATATTGATACATATGACATATATTAAAATATTGTAAATCTTCAAGCTTATAGAAATGATATTAATGAATTATGAATATTTTTTCTTAAATTTTGAAATTATATATATATATATATATATATATATATATATATATATATATATATATATATATATATATATATGTATGTATATGCCATGTCCGTGTCCTATAATTTTTGAATTTGGTGTGTCCCCGTATCCGTATCCGTGTCGTATCATGTATCCGTATCTGTGTTTGTGATTCATAGGAACTGATGATGTAGAGTATTAATACTTTTCCTACCTATAATCAACCTCTAAATTTAAACTCTGCAGACATAGACCACTTTTTAGATGTTCAATCGCATCTTTCTATTTTAATAGAAGAAGAGATTGGTGGCAATTCCAAATCTTTTTATTTTCGGTTGCTTTCTCTTTGTGCAATGCCCTTTGGGATGGTTACGTCAAGTATGCTTTGAGAATGGGCTTGGCAAAGTATATGCACCTTATGAACTAGGCCAACACGAAGAATTAGATGAGTGTGTCATAAATATATAAGAATTGATAAGCTGGCAAGTCGAATGTGAATGCATACTTGTGGTCTTGCGTTTCCACATAGTAGTCTGCAGAATATGACAAAATTTCAGATGGAGGTCTTTTTACTCGAATACGAAGATAGTGGAATTAAAAGCAAACCACTAGCTTAGGGAATCTGACATGCATAAGTAACAAGGTTGAAGTTATGCAAGTTACGAAGGTGACCATGAGACTTGTGATTCCTAAGAAGTGATTAGAGAACCCTCTTGAAAAGATTAGAAGAATCATGGCAGTTATGACATAAGGAGGACTCGTTGAAAGGAGCAAACACTGTTTGAATCAAACTGAGCTATCGCGACATGAGGTTTGGAAGGTAAGGCACCACGAAGCAAGTGTTATTTTCTGGCCAACCATATAGTGACTCTAGAGTCTCATATCGTTTGTCTCACTTTTTTAAGTGCGATTTATATATCTGTTGAGTCACTCAACTTAATACCTATTGATTTTAAATTGTGATCACATTGCATTTATCACAATTACGAAAAAATCCAATTATGATATTGTTTATGGGTGAATTTGGTTAGGACAAATTCTAACAAACAAATATATTTTATCAGTCGAATGTGGGTTCAGAGTTATGTGGTCATCTCATTTTGAAAATGGTTTTGAAGAAACTTATGAAAACTTGATTCAAGAAGTGAAAGGAAAGAAATGGAAGCTTAGAAAAAGCTTTAAAACTTTGCAGAAAATTAAAGATGCAGAAAATATAAAGGGTAAGAATTTAAAGTGCATAAATTTAACATGTAGGAAAGTAAAGTGCAAGAAATGTAAAGTGCTGAAGATTAAAAGTATAGAAAGTTTAAAATCTAGAAATCGTAAAATGCATAAACTTAAAGTGCAGAAAGTTTAAAGAAATTTAAAGAACAAGACTTAAAATAAAGGAATTTAAAAGAACATTGCATTAAAGTAAATGACTTAAAATGAAAATGGAAGGCATACTTGGAGTCAAATCCGTTAATCTGCTCGAGTGAGATGTTAGGATTGTATATCCAGTAACCAACCATTTGTAAATCGTCAATACTAGTAATTATAGGTAAAAAATATAAAAAATAACTTACTCCTAAAAACTGACCACGTACATGGCAATTATATCACATTCTTACTAATATCTTACTTAATTTTCGACAACAACTAACTCTTGACCATTTAATATTTGTACTAGCTATTAGAGTTTTTCAATATCACCATTTAGCTGTCGAATTCAGAATTGGTAACTTTTACTTTCGACAAATGCTGATAGCAGTTATGAAATCTTTCCGACAAAACCACTTTTGTTGAACCAATACTTGGAAAATTTCTTCAATGTCATCACCCAACTGTCGAAAATCTCTTCGTCAACTATATCAATGCTATCATCTGGCTGTCGAAACTCTTATTCGTCGAATCATCCAACTTCATCGAATATCACCTGTCTGTAGAAAATATCTTTGTCGAATTAGAACTTGTGTGTTTTTTACCCCTAACAAATGCCCCCTAAAATTTTTCTTTCGACAATGCTGGAAGAAAGATAAATTTTAATCTTATCTTCTAGTTCCAATCTGACGTCAAGATCTTATCAAAACTCTTTTTTGAAAGCATTTTGATTTTCAAAATTCCAGTAAAATCTTTTGTGTATTTCTTGAAAACCACAACTACAACTTATCATTTCAAACGTTAAATAGCTATTTTTTCCTACTAAACAAGGATCATATTTATTTTTCTGAAAAAAAACTTTTTGAATTTTTTACGAATATCACATGTCTCTTCCCCTCCTTCACTGTTCATTACTTCTTTAAATTTCACAAAATCACGCCACTTTACTCTATTCTTTACTGTTCATCATCCTCAACCTTATTCTCGCGCGTCTTTTCTATAAAACTTCTTTCTCAACAATGGCCTCTCACTCTCAATTTTTCAATGAACCATCAATAGATTTGGGCAGCCATGTCGTTGTTCAAGACCCAGTTCTAGAGAAATCTCAGCTGTGGAATCTTTCCAAGTTAATTCTTCCTATCAACGACCTTTTACTTTCTTTAGATCCTCCAGCTGCTTTCTTGGGCCCAGTTCTACCCAAAGAATTCATTATCAAAGAAATTCAAAGCTTTTTTCCTTGTAAAAATCCCAAAGAAGAAGCTATCTCGGCTTCTCTTCCTTCTATTCCCATTAGTTATTTTAATAAGTCTGAGAGGCTCTTCAGAACCCCTCTTGGCCAAATTAATGGGTATCTTGATTAGTTTGATAGAGTTCAAGCCTCTAAGGAAGCTTCGTGGAGAAACATGGGTATTTTCGACTACATTTAGCTCTCATGTTATCCCATAAAAATGGATTCTTGTATGTTGGGTACGTCTTTTTTCTTCTGAAACAAAACCACTAATTCTTTTCATTTTCCATATAGCATGATGGGACCCATACTTTTTGACGTGGCCGCCATAACTGGTCTTCGACCTGATGGAAAAGTCATTACTCCTCTCCTCTAACTCTTGAATACCATAGATATTTACTCAAAAGCCCCAACTTCTTCTTCAAACTTTGTTAATTTCTATTCCACAGCAAAAGGTCCTGTGTCTGACGAAGAACACGTGGCTTTTCTCCTTCTCTGGTTGTCGGCCTACGCTCTATGTACTAAATCAGTTCAAGTGTCGAAATCTTACCTTCAGCTTGCCAATCTTATTCATGAAGATCAAAGTTTGGCTCTTGGCCAATTCCTTCTTGCCAATCTATACCTTAGCATTGGCGAAATTGTTCAAAGCATCAGGTCCCAAACAAAGAAAACCAACGCTGGTGGCCCCATATGGTTACTTTAGCTCTGGCTTAATACCATCCTTGGAGATTATCTGGTCGACACTTCTCCTTCAACATTTTCTTCTGCTATCTATGGCATTAGACTTTGCCATGCTAAGCATGAAAAGATCCACAAAAAATACCCAGAGAATTTCATGTATTTCTTTAGCATTTTTCATTCCATCTCTTTCAATATGGAGGACATCTAGTTTGTACCTTTCACTAACCGTTCTTTCGGTCCAAAGTGGTTTACTCGACCACTAATTTCTAATAATGCTTCCATTCAAACCGACAATATTTCCAGTTGGTCAAATTTTCTTTGTCGGGAAGTGTTAGTTGTTGTTCTCCTTGGTTCAACAGACAACTCTTTGGAATTGCACATGCTAAATTCAATGGCTCAACAACTAGGATTCTGTCAAGCCATCCCGGCTCTATTCTCTCAAAAAGCCAAAGAGCACCTTATTAATGGTCGCTCACAAGACATGGCAGACCTTGTACGGGTAGCTACGAAGAACGAGAGATACAAGCCGCATTTTTTTATTTCCTCTTTCACACATTATAGAGGGGTTACCCCAGATTATGTCGAATGGTGGACCAAATATTATAGTCCTTACCATATCGATATTAATGTTTGTCGAAGTTATATAACTGAAAAACTCGTTCCTGTGCAGGATCAAGAGCCTTCGAAAAAAACCAAAGGTAAACATATTCAAGACATTAGAGCTTTTGAGAAATACTACAAGATCAAGTGGGACTTTAGGTATCCTGGCATAGTTGTTTGACACTGTGAAGAAGTCATGGCTAGACAAAAACAAATGCATAAGGAAAAATGCTCTATTAACTTTATTGTGGTTTCCATAAAAAAAACCCTTTGGTACGGGTTGAACCTTTTCAAGTTCCTTTTCCAAAACCAATGCCTCTTCCTTGTGCTCGTTTTGGTTTAGCCGATGAATTCCCAAGTAAACCTACCAAGGCTGGTAACTTCCTTACTTTTGATAGGATCTTTTCTGCGAGTAACATATTTCTTACAAGAACTCCAGAAGTTACTTTTACCGGTCGGTTTGCTTCATCGTATGAACAATTTTCCAAAGATACCCGAGTCATCACTAAATTTCTTGAAGGTACTTCTTTTCATTTTTTGATGTCGAATTCTTATTTTGTTGACTAATTATTGTTCCTTTTCCATTAGCAACTCCATTGAAAAGACCCTTGGAGTATAAACAATCAAAAGAAGGAGAAGAAGGAGAAGAAGAAGTAGAAACCTCTGCCTTAAAAAAGAGAAAAGGTAAAAAAGCTCAAAATCCTCCTATCCCCAAAGCCCCAAAGGTTAAGACAATTAGAACAACATCGATGAAAAGTCCTGCTAAGCATAAGGTTGTTGTCAAGCCTTCAAAGACAAAAACTTCCAAGGTATATTTTTCATTCAAACTTTAGAACTTATTCTCAGTTTGTCGAAACTAAATCTTTTATCAAATATAGGTTGGTGATTCGACTTCCACCTCTTCTGTTGAAATTATCGACTCTCCAAGCCCATCTTCTAAAAATCCTCTGAAGGTATAATTTCTGTTACTTCCCCTTTTTTTATATATCTTGGTAAATTCTAACCTTATTTTACCTTTGCAGAAGAAAAAGAAGAAGACTCAATCCTCAAGTTCCAGTTTGAAACCTACTACTGAACTTGAAGCAGAAACCACTTCCATCCCCTTTAAGGTAAATGCTAATCGACATAATTTCTTCCCTCAAGAATTGAAAACTTAGACTTCATTCAATAATTTGATCTCTTCTATTTCAGGATCCAGAGGCTGACCAAACTGCTGAAAGTCATTCAGGATCGACGTCGAATTAATCACTGAGGATCAAATTCGACAGTCTGTTGAGGTAAAATATTCTAAGTTTTTTTTAACTGAAAAATCCTTTTGATTTTATTTGTTCTAACATTGCCCTTGTTTTCTACAGGAATTGACGAATCCTGTTATACCCGACAGTCTTGCTAGGCAAGGCAATGAAAATCCTTCTACGGAGGATCCAATTTCTCTAGCTTCTGTAATGCCTACTATCCCATTGCCTCTTTCGACAGAAGTTCAAACTGCCCTGGGTGCTAGTTCCTCCCAAATAAATGAAGACAATCTAGTCGAAATTTTTTCAGAAGAATTCGACATGAATGCTCTCTTGGCAGATATTGCACCTTCCAATCTACCTCCACCATCTCAAATCCATTCAATTGTCGCAGAACCAGAAAATACTGAGGACATGGAAGTAGATTTGGATGAATTAATACCCATGTTGTCAGGTAGTCATAGAAGTTCTCCAAGGTCAGCTCGCTTTTCTACATAGCCTGGATAGGATTCTAGTGACTCTTATGTCATTGGACTTTTAGCTGAGTTAAAGAACGCCTTCACCTACTCTTTCGAGCAATTAAGTTCTGACCAACCGCTTCAAGATAGAATGCTGGCCATTGTAACTGAATTGGAACCCTTTTCTCAACAACTTCCAATAACCAATCGAGTTCTTCCTTTGACTGTCAAAGATTTTCTCCAGAATTTGTCCTTACACATGCCTACCATTCGTCAGATCATTCCTGCTTATGATGAAAAAATTCAAGAAAAATCCAAGATCTTAAAGTAGCTGACCAACGCAAAGAATGAGATAACCAAATTAAAAGGCCATCTTATTGAAGGAAAGAATAAGGAGGCAAAACTGGACAAGGAAATTGAAGACTTGGAGAAAAAACTTGAAGAAACTCGCCGTCGAAAGTAAAAGCTTAGCATGGTGTTGCAACAAGGGAGTGCCAAGCAACAAAGCATTGTCAACAACTCAAAACAATAGGCTGTCGAAACCAAAGCTGTGCTAGCAGACATAAACTCTCTTGAACCAGAATATCAAAAAGCTTGTACTAGCAAATGAGTTTTGGAAGATTCTTGGGAAGTTTTGCAGAGAATTTAGATGTATTAGTTTTTTCTTTTAGTGTCAGTTTAATAATCCGATAGGATTTGTATGGCCTTCAAAGCCATATCTAATAAAGATTCATTTTGATCAATTTCCAATACATATTTTTTTTATTGCTCCACAATTCCATACGCTTAAATGCTTTTAATCTGTTTCTTTTCAATGTATCTCGTAACTATGCATCATAATTAACTTAATTAATTAAAATGCAAGTTACAAAATATTGTGTAATGTCTTTATCTGCAAACTCCCCTATAAATAGTGTTCTCAGATACATCAAAACTCAAAGTATAATCTGGCCCTTTCCTTCTCATTTCCTAGCAAATTTTACCTTGTCTTCAGACAATTTCCTCTTCTCTCAATGGAAAAAATGGAAGAAGGACTCTGTATTAATGGTGATACTTATCTTGAGCTTCAGTAAGAATCATAATATTCCTGATAAGCTTCAGTAATCATTGTAACAACCCGGTGTTTCTAAAACATGGTTGTTATGATATGGATGACTCATCAGGGAGTAGACAACCAACTAACATCTCGTCTAGGATAAGTTAAAGGTCGTCTACTTCTTCCTCTTCTTCAAGTCCTACGAGCTCAAATGACATATGCCTCAGCTGGGAAGAAGCTTTTAGTTTATTTTAGAATAGGTCTATTTTTCTCTGTAATATTCTGACAACTTAAACAAGTTGTAATATCAGTATTTTCATGTAACTTGTAATTGTCGAATGAATGAAATTTTATTTTTAATCATTATCAATCTTTACTTCACACATTGTCGGCTTATATGACTTTAAATATTTGCCATTAATAGACTTAATTCTCAAACCTGAATTAACTTTGACAAGTGCATAAGCATTCCCAGAAAATACTTGAATAATTTTAAATGGTCCTTCCCATTTTGGAGACTATTTTCCATATTCTCGACAACTCTTATCCATGACAAAATTACTTTCCAAACCAAATCATCAATTTTAAAAAATTTATACTTAACTCGACTGTCGTAATATTTAGCAATTCTTTCTTTTTGTCGAATCAAGTTTTCTAAAGCAACTAAGCTTTCTTCACTTAATTCATTTAATTCATCAAACATCAAGTCTCAATAATTTTCAACTGGTAACTCGTCTTGTTTTTGAATCTGAATCGATTGAAGATTAATTTTGACCGGTAACACTGCATCATGACCATAAACTAACTTATATGGTGAAGTGCCCGTCGATTCTCTTGGTGAATTTCTATATGCCCATAGAATTTGATTAAGGGTATTATGCCAATTTCTAGGCTGTCGACCAATATGCTTTTTAATCAAACTTATGATTATTTTTTTCATGGCCTCTACTTGGCCATTTGCTTGAGCATAATATGGAGTCATCATAAGCATTTTAATCTTTCTTGAATTGGCATATTCGACAACTTTCTTTCTAATGAACATTGTCCCTTAGTCGGTTGTCAGAGTTTGTGGTATTCCAAACTGACAAATTATATTATCTTTAATAAAGTCAATCACATCCTATTGGGTTACATCCTTTAAGGTCACAGCCTCAACCCATTTAGCAAAGTAATCGACTCCTACTAAAATATATTTATGTCCCTTCGATGATGCAGGATGAATTTGGCCAATTAAATCTAAAGCCCATCCTCTGAATGGCCAAGGTTTAATAATAGAATGTAATTCACTAGTAGGAACATTTTGTATATGGCCATGTCTTTGACACTCTTCACAAGACTTAGCAAACATTATACAATCCCTAACCAGTGTAGGCCAATAATATCTTTGATGTTGAAGGACCCATTTTATCTTATCACCTGCTTGATGAGCTCCACCAATTCCTTCGTGGACTTCTGCCAAGGCAATATAAGCCTCTGCTTCACTCAAGCAAACCGTTAAATTTCCATCGACAGATTTTCTATACAAAGCCCCTCCTAATACTACAAATTTTGATGCTCTGTATTTGAGCTTCCTGTCCACGTTTTGGCTTGGATTTTCCAAATAGCTTAATATTGGCTGTCTCTAGTCATTAACTGTCGAAATATCATTTTGTAGTACATCTCTTTCTTCTAATGGATATAAAAGTTCTCTAATCTCCATTAGATTTGTCAGAACCTTGGACGAAATTTTATACCCAGAGGCAATCTATGCTAATTCATTAGCCTCCTCATTCAAATTCCTAGGGATATGTTCGATAATCACTTTGTTGAATTTCTTCATTAACTTACTTGCCACAATACAATATTTGGTCAGATTATAACTGACACACTTATATTCTTGGGTGAGTTGCTTAATGACTAATTGTGAATCCCCAAAAATATGCACGTTACATGCTTTCATTTCTATTAATATTTCTAACCCAACAATTAAGGCTTCATACTCAGCCTCATTGTTTGAGTATGTATATTTAAGTTCAAACATGAATTTAGTTGGAATACTTTGAGGAGAAATAATTAGAATTCCTATTCCAACTCCATTTTGATGCCTTGAGCCATCAAAATATAAATGCCAAGGTTTTAACTTGACGAAATTTATATTATCAATATCCAAACATGGATAGTCAGCCAAAAAATCAGCAATTGTTTGGCCTTTGACAACTTTCATTGGAACATATTGTAAAGAAAATTTTGACAAAGCAATGGTCCATTTACCAATACGTCCATTTAATATTGGCTTTGACAACATATACTTTATTACATCAGTTTTCGACATAACCAATACATTACAAGGCATCATATAATATTTAAGTTTAGTACATGAGAAATACAATGTTAAACAAAGTTTCTCTATTACACTATATCTCTTCTTAATATCATTCAAAACTCGACTAAGATAATACATGGCTCTTTCGACATCATTCTAATCTTGAGCCAGCATACTACCTATAGTATCATTCGATGCTGATATGTATAATTTCGACGGTCTATGAGGCACTGGAGGCATCATAACTGGAGGGTTTGTCAAATATTATTTAATATGGTCGAAGGCTTCTTGGTGGCAAGGTTTACACACAAAGTCTTATTCAGCCTTCAACTTGACCAATGAGGCAAAGATTCTAGTTCTTCCCGACAGATTGGATATAAATCTCCTCAAAAAATTCACCTTCCCTAAGAAAGATTGTAGTTCCTTCTTGTTCATCGGTGGTGCGCCTTCCATAACTGCCTTGGCTTTATTCTTGTCTACTTTAATACCTTTCTTATGAACTAAGAAGCCCAAGAATTTAGCAGCCGACACTCCAAAACCACCTTTTCCAGATTCATCTTGAGGTTGTGCTTTCTCATTATGTCAAATACTTGCCTCAAGTTTGTCAAGTGGCTCTCCTTTGTTTCCGACTTGACAATGACATCGTCGATGTACACCTCCATAAATTTTCCAATGACATCACGGAAGATTGTGTTCATCACTCTCTGATAGATGGCCCCTGTATTCTTTAAATCGAAAGGCATGACTATCCATTCATATATCCCAATAGCTCCTAGACATCTGAAGGCAGTTTTCGATACATCCTCCTCGGCTATAAAAATTTGATTATAACTTGCATGACTATCCATAAAACTTAACAATTCATGTCTAGATGCGGCATCTACTAGCATATCCGCAATTGGCATTGGATATTCATCTTTAGGTGTAGCAGTGTTTAGATTTTTAAAATCTGTACATATTTTTAACTTGCCATTTTTTTTAATTATAGGAACAATATTAGACAACCATTCGACATACCTAGTTGTTATGATGAACTTGACTTTAAACAATCTTTCGACCTCTTCCTTTATCTTCAAAACCACCTCAGGTGCAAATCTTCTATTAGCTTGATTGACAGGTCTACAACCTTCTTTCAATGGCAATCTATGCTTGACAAGATCTCTACTCAATCCAGACATTTCATCGTAATCCCACGCAAAGCAGTCTTTATATTCCTTAATTAATTCGACAAGCTTTTCCTTGAATTCCTTTGGCAGAAATGAACTCACAAATATAAGCCTTCTGTCTGTTTCAGTGCCCAAGTTTATTTCTTCCAAAGGATCTTCCACCTCTACACCTTGTCTTTCATTAAGTCCTTTCTCAAAACCCAAAAGACCATAATCTATTATGCAATCTGACAGTACACCTTCAGTGGTGTACACTGCCCTGTCGGCCAAATAAGCTGACAGTCGATCTAACTGATTAACCCTCATGGCTAGTGCTTGGCCGATCCATTTCGGCCTTATTCATTAGTTAAATGCCAAACTGATCCATTAAGCATGTTTCAAGCGTATCTTTGTCAATAACTTCATTGTTTGTCATGACCGACTTGACATTTGGAGCATAGATTTTAAAATCGACATGAAGCTATTGTAAATAGCAAAGGTTGTCATCTACATTCCAGAGAATAAGTTTCTAATGAACTGTCGATAGTATTGCCCCAACGACATGTATCCAATCTCTCCCTAGTAGAAGATTGTAACTGGATTTTGTTGGAATTACAACAAATAATGTTGACCTTTCAATGGATCTGACTTACACATTTAACATCACTACTCCGTCTGATAGGGAAGTTTTACCACTAAAATCAGTAACAATCATGTTAGTTGTCATTAAATCAGACTCATTCTTCCCAAGTTTCTTTAACATTGCCCTTGGGATCAGATTAATAGCTGCCCCTCCTTCCATCAAGACTCTATTTGTCGGCTTGCCTTCAAACACAACTTTGATGTGCAATGGACGGGGATAAGTCTTCTGTTCTTCTGTTGGCTTTTCAAAATATGTTGTATTGTCGAATACAGTTAACGTATTATCTTGACAAAAAAGCCAATGATCATTGAGGTCTTCTAGATCTTCTTCATTCTCTCCTACATATTCAATTTCGTGATTTCCTTCGAATTCAGCAGGTAAAACTGAAATCAAATTCACATTCACCGACTTCAAGAATTCTTCCTCATCTGACTCTTCATGACTTTTGAATCCGCTAAGCTTGAGATACTCTTCCGATGGCAAACTACTATCCATAGCCATTATGATGTCATCTAGATCCTTGTCCAAATTGAAATCTATGTCGAATTGTTCATTATCACTAAAACCTAAAATATCATCTGGATCAGTTAAGGCTTCAATACTTCATCAATCGTCAAATCCATATCTACAATTTGGCAATCAAACTTCGCCAAATTTCTTTTCCCTTTGATCATGTCAAGCATTTTCTTCCTCGACTCGACATCTTGGTCAAGATCTTTCAGAACCTTCAAGATTTCTTTCTTCAACCAATCTTCATCATCACTACTGCTTTTATTCTCAACTATTTTCCTTATAATTTTCTCAGCTTTCACCCTAGCTATATCCTCATCTTCTTTAACTACCAGATTATTCTTCTTTGCTTCTTTTTCCATTGCTACAAGTCCAACTGGCCATTTTATTCCAATTTTGTTTGGAGTAGGCCCTTGAACTTGTTTCCCTTTCTTTATCTTTACAAGTTTTTCTTGTCAGAGATTATCATTCCTATCCAGTCGTCTAACTTCACTTGTTGCCGGCTCAACTGGGATTGCCCCCTTGTGTCTGTAGATTCTTTTCTGATAATACTTCTCAATTTCTTATCATCTTTATTTTTGTCTGGTGTTGGCTTAACTTCAACTACCAAATATCTCATTTCTGTGGGTTGTTCTTTAATAACCAAACCTTCAGCCAAATTTTTTCTTTTCTATGCTTGTCTCAACCTCTGCAACTTTTTTTCTAACTTTTTGACATTGGTACGGACTTTGATGGCCCTGCTACATCTTGGCTAATCAAAACTTCATCTTGGTTGATTCTACCATGTCTATAATCTTCATTCCAAAATGGTCGATCCTTCTGAAATCTATTCTTCCTGGCAGCCACATTTCGTCGAAAATACGTATAACTTGCCATTGTAGAATTTTTAAGCCATCTGTCCATAGTAACATTGGCAGGTGGCACTCTGGTCCTAGCTGGTCCGACACAGCCCTTGGGAAATGAATTACTCCCCATAGTTCACCAGATGACTCAACCAACTAGCCATTCATATTAGGCCTAGGCATATAAACTGACTTAGGCTTTGGAGTATAAACTGATTTTGGAGTATTAAAGGGCTGTTGTGGTTTTCTAACTTTCTTGTCGAAAAACTTCTTTTTCCCTTGTGATTGACCCTGTTGTTCCTTAGTAGCTTTCTTTGCAGCAAATTCATTATACACTGCATTGCATCTTGGATACAACCTTACCTTGCCTTTTTCTTTCTTCCTTTCAAGGAAATTTTCAAGAGATTCTCCTTGCTTGGGATAAACGTCCATTGCATCTTCCATGTCAATGTTGAATCCCTGTAAATTCCTTATGTTGATCATTCCAACATTTAAAGGAACCTATTGATCGACGTATGAAATTCTAGCCTGAAACGGATCTGTATCAACTTTCATGTTCGCCTTAGGCTTGTCAGCAAACTTCAAACGCCCATCCATTAGTGCCTTCTGAATTAAATCTCTGAAACGAATACATTCGTTAGTAACATGACCGAAATTGCTATGAAACTTACAATATTTTCGGTCCTTTATTTCACAGGTCTTAATAACTTATGACCTTCCAACAATTTAATCTGTTTATCTTTTAACAATAAATCAAAGATTTTGTCGGTTCTTGTTACATCGAATGTATATGTTTTTCTATTGACATAATTCATTTTTTCTTTATTTCTTGTAGGCTGTAAAGCCTGACACGCATAAGGAGGATCATTCTGAAGTTCAGCAATGTTGATTTCAAATTCATTATTGCTATCTTCAGTCTCATTGTCGGATTCATCTAACCCGACGAATGCCACTTTCTCTCTTTTGAGGAATCTTTTTTGCTTTTGGACCTTTTCAACTTTCACTTGCTCTATTTGCCTAACCTTCTCACCTAGTTGGGCAAGATAAACTAAATGTTGATTCACTAATTTTTTCCTTATGTAGTAGTTTAAGCCTCCTGTAGCAATTTTATTATATAAATTAAAATATTATTATATTATACTTTTAATTTATTTTATTTTATTTATTAATTATTAATTTTATTTATAATTTATTTACAACTTATTTTCGCTTCGGGTATAGGAGTAAAACATCTATTCCTCATTTGTCGAAACCTAAATAGGTAAAACATCTATTCCTCATTTGTCGAAACCTAAATAGGTAATCATCCATGGTTTCATTATACACCCTCTTGATATTGATGAGATCTGTAAGTCCAACTTTTAAATCTCCTCTGAAGAATTGATCATGGAAACTCCTTTCTAATTGAGTCCAAGAATGAATCGAATTCAGTCTCAATGTTAAAAACCAAGAAAATGCATTTTTAGTAAGGGAACTTGGGAAGAATCTCATTTTAGGGCCTTCAATAGTGGCCAACTCTCTCATTTCTATAGTATACCGTGCGACATGTTTGACGGTCGATTCTTCATTTTCACCAGCAAACTTTGAAAGTTTAGGAATTTTAATTCCTCTAGGTAATTCTGCTTGTTGTACCTATTCAGGAAACACTGAAACAAAATAAGGTTGGTTGGCATATCCAACATTGAACCCAAACCTATTCAGCACTTATTCCACTACTTGGTTTACATTTTGTTCAACCACTTGGTGCCCCCCAAGATTTCATCGAAGTAATCTTATGGCTGTATCATTCCTAGCCATTTGATCCTTATCATCTCGATGAAGCACATGGACATTACTATATTCCAAACGCGGTTGATCATTTTGTCCAAATTGACAAGGATTTAACTAGTCTTGTCCCACATTCACTTGGGGTATAACTACTCCTGCATTTGCCCTAGGCTGGGCTCTTTGAGCATTATCATTAGCCAATTCACCTATTCCCAAGGCTTGATTTAGCCTTGCCATTTGTTGAGCCAACGCGCTGCAAGCATTATTTGTATTTTCCATGATTGGCGTAATTACGGCACCCATTTGCTGAGTGAACATATGCACCATTTCATGGTTGCTTTCATCCATTTGTTGTTGAAAGCTGGCCAAAGAATTCATAGTTAGCCCAGTCATAATCTAAGGAATATCTCTCGATATATTTGGGAATACAGGTCACAAATTCAATCTCTCTTGTTAAAAAGGAGTTGGATTACTTGAACTTGTAACTCCTGTTCCTTAGCCATTAAAACTTACTAAAGCCAAACGTATTTGTTGTTGGCCTTGTAAGGCTGCTGTTTGGCCTACAATATTAGCCAAAGTAGAGCCAAGTCTCCATTTGTGCCAATACAGGAGGAATATAATTTGGTGGCAAACCATATTGTGGTGCCAACCTTGAATTTGAGTTCATTATACTTTGATTACTTAGTTGATTTGGTGATGACTGAGTCACTCCAGGAACCACTTGTTCTAGCACTGGGTTACTCCTGAGAGTATCAGTTGCTATTATGTCAACCATAGGACCCGTACTAACAATGGTTAAAGGTGACACAGTAACGACTGTCGAAGGTGGCATACTAACATCAACTGAAAGTGCATTCGACGCCTGGTTATTTGCGTTACTCATAATTAGTGTATCTTGAGAAGGGAAAAAATATACTAACTTTCCACTTCTTAAACGCATAAAACCATCTTCTTATGAAGAGGTTTGTGACACTACGAGTTACTCTGAACTCGTCCCACCAGGCATGCCAATTTGTTTATGGGTGAATTTGGTTAGGACAAATTCTAACAAACAAATATGTTTTATTAGTCAAATGTGGGTTCAGAGTTATGTGGTAATATCATTTTGAAAATGGTTTTGAAGAAACTTGTGAAAACTTGATTCAAAAAGTGAAGGGAAAGAAATGGCAGCTTAGAAAAAGCTTTAAAACTTTGCAGAAAATTAAAGATGCAAAAAATATAAAGGGCAAGAATTTAAAGTGCATAAATTTAACGTGCAGGCATGTAAAATGCAAGAAATGTAAAGTGCTGAAGATTAAAAGTACAAAAAGTTTAAAATGCAGAAATCGTAAAGTGCATAAACTTAAAGTGCAGAAAGTGTAAAGAAATTTAAAGAACAAGACTTAAAATAAAGGAATTTAAAAGAACATTACATTAAAGTAAATGACTTGAAATGAAAATAGAAGGCATACTTGGAGTCAAATCCGTTAATCTACTCGAGAGAGATGTTAGGATTGTATATCCAGTAACCAACCATTTGTACATCGTGAATACTAGTATTTATAGGCAAAAAATATAAAAAATAATTTACTCCTAAAAACTGACCATGTATATGGCAGTTATGCCACATTCTTACTAATATCTTACTTAATTTTCGACAATAACCAACTCTTGACCATTTAACATTTGTACTAACCGCTAGAGTTTTTCAATATCACCATTTAGCTGTCGAATTCAGAATTGGTAACTTTAACTTTCGACAAATGCTGATAGCAGTTATGAAATCTTTCCGACAAAACCATTTTTGTTGAACTAATACTTAGAAAAACTTTTCAATGTCATCACCCAACTGTCAAAAATCTCTTCATCAACTGTATCAATGCTATCATCCGGCTGTCGAAACTCTTATTCGTCGAATCATCTAACTTCGTCAAATATCACCTGTCTGTCAGAAATATCTTTGTCGAATTAGAACTTGTGTGTTTTTTACCCCCAATAGATATGATTATAGAGACCACTAGAACTGCATATCCTAAGAGGCCCTCATAAGTTAACCACTTCTTCTTAATTGTGAAGCAAGAGGATAACTCGGTCAAAGGAACCATGAAGGGTGACCAAAAGGAGTTGCCCTAGGGCGTAAGGACCTTTATCCATTAGCAAGGCTGGGAGAGGGATATAACGAACAGAAACTTTGATAGCAATAGGGTAGAAAAAGGTACTTACAGCCAAAGGACCAAAATAGCTAGATATTCCCTAGCAGAGACTCGACCTGTTTCGTCATACTTTAGAATCCATTTTTTTATAACTAAGACTTGATGATTTAGTCTTTCATAATTCTTCCTGCAAAGCAAGAAATTGGGTTCTAGAGTTAGGGGTGATAAAAAGACCATATGGTCTAAAACCCAAAATTGTAGCAAGGCCGAATATGGTTGGACTCATCATACCATAACAGATGAGAAAACCGTTAGTGGAAGTATTCCAGAAACAAAGCGCAGCTCTATCATGGACAAAATGGCCTTAATTTCATGTTGACTCAATTGAATGGGAGCATAGAGTCCATTGGCTTCCCAAGACTCATTTTTCGTATATTGGATATGCTTAAGCTATTCAATATAGCTAGAGGATTTCTTTTGCCAAGTCCTAATTACCCTAACATCACCTAGCCAAGGATAGAGGGGAATTTTTTTTCTCTTTAAAATAAGGGATCCTCAAAACGCTAGCAAGGGAAAAACTCTGGAACCTCAAGAATATAATCAAATAACAAGACAAAAGGGCAATGAAGAAGAGATAAGGAGTTGAAAGGAACAAGTATTTGAATGGTTAGGAGTGCAATTTGCTCTTCGTTAGGAGAAACTTCACTAAGACCAACCTCCACTAGAGAAGTTCTTTGATTTAGATCCTGAAAAGAAGGTGCAGCATGTTAATCCATGATTGAAGATTGCTTCGAAGAACTTTCACTATGGGTTGATCCAAGGATGACTGGATCTTCTGAGTGGAGACATGGAGATAGGCTGTTTGCGAAAAGAGAAGGTGATTTAGCAGATTTAAAACCAAGGTTATTATAAAAACCCAAATTTCATAACCTTGGTTTTAAGTGTCTTAACTTGTTTACTACCTCACCACTCACACGTCTAACATGTGGATGGTTAGGGTATGCTTATAAAGTTAGAACAAGGTAGTGTTTAGTGAAATAATAATGATAATTTTGATATATAAGAGAAATAAGCATTGTCAAAGTCTACTGATACCAATGTACAAAAGGCAAAGCCTACAAACACCAAAACATGGCCATGCTAAGAACAACATCAAAATAAAACCTAAGCAACTACTAAAACAAACGGAGTAAAGCCGAAATGGAATTTTAAGCTGCAAAAAAAAGTGGTAACAAAAGTTG
Organism: Ormosia emarginata; assembly: GCA_029884605.1. NCBI lineage: Eukaryota > Viridiplantae > Streptophyta > Magnoliopsida > Fabales > Fabaceae > Ormosia > Ormosia emarginata. The sequence continues at coordinate 5,575,827 of JAQQTP010000064.1, forward strand.
ACCACATGGACTCGAGTTCTTCAGTTTGCTTCTTAGGCCTTAACTATATCAACCCTTCCACTTGAGCAGATAAGTCATTGCCCTGCTCTCAATTGTCTAGAAATTTGTCTATGGGACTTAACAAGGTTAGTCTTGTTGATCTTTATTTTCTCCTCGAGAGTTTCCAAATTTCCTTCCTCTTCCATTAGCTTGTGCCTAAGTTCTGCAATAGCTGCACGACACTGGGCAGCTTGTTCTTCATGGGATGAAAGCTGATTATTGAGCTCTCTGTCTATTGCGAAGGTCTGACAAAGCCAGCAGGGGCTTGTCAGTCTTTTCCTTTAAATCAGCTCGACACTTATCCAACATCTACTTCTCACCAAGCATGATAAAAACATTGTTGTACTTCATGAGTCCATCTTCGATCGAACTCTTCAGAGAGGAAAGAACAGTTTTCAACTTCTCCCCCCAGCATGTCATAGTGTTTTAAGAGAATGGAGAAGTCTTGAGAAAACGTGTCGACAACACTCAAGTTGGTTTGCAAAGTAGGTAAGTCTTACTCAAAAGACAGTTCAAAGCTATGAAGCACAAGTACTTCATAATATTTGTCGTATCTGTATATGGATACATATTCGATATTGTGCTAGATATTTAGATATTTGATAAATTTTTATTTAATTTTTTAACAAAAGTCATATCCTAGTACCATATCTGTGTCTTATCTGATACCCATACTCATATCCATGCATCGTATAACTACTAGAAAAATCATATTCAGAGATGAAATTTAGAGACAGGCACAATTTTGTCTCTAATAGAGACAAAAAAAAGAGATGGATTTGATCAATCTCAGACTTTTTCGTCTCTAACTTCATCTCTATTCAATCAATTTAAAGTCAAATATGTTTAGAGATAGAATTTAGTTGTCTCAAATTTTTTCGTCTCAAATTTTATCTTTACTCGGTCAATTTAAAGTCAAATATATTTAGAGACAGAATTTAGATACAAAATTTACTCATCTCTGAATTTTTCATCTTTAATTACATCTCTATTAGATAAAATACGCATTTTAAAAAGTCAAAATATATTTAAAGACGGAATTTAGAGATGAAATTTACCTATCTAAGATTTTTTCGTCTCTATTTGGTCAATTTAAAGTTTTAAAAAGTCAAATATATTTAGAGACGAAAATGTTCAATCTCTAAATAATTTATATAATTTTAAAAATTTAAAAATAAATAAAATAAATTATTTTATTTTTTTCTAAAGTATAGAGATGGAATGTTTTCATCTTTAACTGATAATTTTTTTAATAAAACATTAACAAAATTTTTAAGATAAAATTTTAATATTAAAAAGTTTAGAGACGAACTATTATCCGTCTCTAAATCTGCAGAAGTTTTTTTAAAAAAAAAATATAAAAAAAATATGTGCTTGGGAGCCCTAAATCCCTCTTTTCATTTGTTCTTTCACTCTTAAGAAAAGTAGAAACTCTTCCCAGACACAATCTTTACCCATAACCACCTTCACACGACCTGCACCTTCAACCATCTTTCACCGGTGACACCGCCCACCTTTTGCCGGCGTCGCCTTTCAAAATTTATAACTTGTGCAATGATTAAAACATAATTATAAGATTTATTTTTGTGAGACCACAAGATATTTCCACAAATTCAGCAAAGATCACAAGATATTTTTACAAGTTCGACCTATTTGAATTGCACATGTGACTAATCCCTGTTTGACCATGGGAGCACAAGGTTTATGTCATCCCCCCCTCCCACCCAATTTGGGAGATGAAAAAAATGGAATTTATGGTAGAATAGAATGGAATTAAGAATGGAAATAGGTCAAGTGGCCTATCAGAAGAGGCCTACGGCTTAGCTTGACCCATTTAGTAAAAAGGCCAAGTCAAGACATTTTACAAAGCTTATTTAATTAAACAAGTTAGGTTTTAAGCTTTTGAAAAAGTTTTTCAAACCTGATGGGTCGACCTACACACACATACACACAAAAATTATAATTTTATTTTTGTATTTATGATCAAAATTTTAAATAAGTAATAAGATGTATTTATATCTTATCTTCTTTGTATTTATTTTTAAATCGTTAAATTAGTAATAAGATTGCAAAAAAAAATTAGTAATAAAATATAATTATAACTTTATCCCTTTTATATTTATCTTTGAATTTTTAAATTAGTAATTAATAATGATAATTTTAGAAAAACAAAATAAGAACAACCAAAGTGGGATAAAGATAAATAATATTTTAATATTTATATAATATAATAAATTTTAAATAATATAATTTTCTTAATAAAATATACATCTAATCTAACTAAGTTTATAAAGACAACCCAAATCTCTAATTCTTATACTTACTTAGTCTGAGAGAAGAAGAGCTTCTTCATCACTGAGATCCTCCGTTAATTGAGAGAGGAAGACATCATCGCGAATCTCAACCACTCACCATCGCGAGTCACATCTGAGAGAGGAAGATGAACCTCGACCACCCACCACTACGAATGACACAAACCTCAACCATCCACCACCAACGTCAACCATGATTGAGAGTGATAAAGGAAGTCGTTCACGAATCTCAACCACCCACTGCCGCCATAAGCAATTAACCTACTTGACTATTACTAATAATAAAATAATAATAAATTTTAAGTGAAAAATGCAAGGAAAAAAGAAGAAGAAAAATTAGTTAAAAAAAAGAAAAGAAAAGAAAAATAATACTAATAATATAATTTTATGCTATAACCCAAGAACAATGTTAACCTAATGTTAGGACCTAATCAGTATCCATTTTACCTGACCCGTGTCTTTTTTTTTATTTGATTTTCTCTATTTAACTCATGAGACCTTGACCCAATTCCAGAACTCATAATCTAATTGGCCATAGCCTAACTACAAATCCCAAAAGAGAAAAAAAAAAGATGAGAGAAAAAATAATTAAAGAAAAAAAGAAAAAAGTTAAACAAAATGTAAAACCTCTTTACCAATCAGGAACCTAGCCTCCACCCCCATTTTCCCTCTCACTCTCACTATCGCCCCTTTACTACCATGACAAGAAAATGCCGCTCAAGACCAGCCCCTATCTCTCCACGACAGTATACCACCACTCATGACAAGCCACCACCGACACTTTCCCTCTCAACCCACAGCCATGCATCGTTACGTTGTCTCAGCAGCTTAGTATGGCAACATCAAAGGTAGGTCTAAGGGAAAGATACCTGACTGTGGATAAGATCAAAGATAGGAGTCGTAGTCGAAGGTGGCGTTGAGCTGAGAGTGGTGGCCAGAGAGGGCATTGGAGGCAGAAAACTCACCGTGAAACAAGGAAAGGATGGCATCCTTGGCAAAGGTGTCGAAGACAAGCAAAGACACAAATTGGAGGGGGAAAATGAATTAGTCATTTGTTGTCTTAAGTGTTGCAATTGCATTTCACTATATACTAGGAAAGTTGAAGGTATATTGTGTATATCTCTAGATGCAGCATGAAAGCCTCAACTTAATTGTCATGCTCTATTGATACGCGTAAAATACACTAAGAGCAAGTGCATTATATCACCAACTAATATAGGACTTGAGTTCCAGTTATCGATCCCACGAGGAATAAGTGATAATTACTAGTTTTGTAAAACTCTTTTGTTATTTCGATAATTGAAAGGGTATGAAGTTCAAAATAAAGTTGGAAAACAAATAAAGAAGAAAAACAATGAACAATCAAGCACAATAGAGAGAAATCAATGAGAGATAAACTAGGGCGCAAGGTTCACTTGAATCCAATTATTCATATTTTCTTTCAATTATGATGTAAGGTAATTCTTTTGCCAATATTCTTTTATTTTCTATTGAATCCCAATGGTCATGGATGAAACAATATTCTATTCCCAATTTAATTCACTTATTTAGTCATTTAGTTGAATTAATCAAGAATGCATTAAGCCTTAATTCAAGAGATGAACTAACATACCATCAATTCCATTAGTAGGATAAATTAATGTTTGGTCATTCACCAATCTAATCCTAGGCTTACTATATAGATCCACTCATTGAATGCAGATGGTCACTAGTCAAATAATGAATTACTACATGCCAAAAGTGATTAAGTTATGACAAGAATGCAAGCAATATGATAGACCCTAAAAGAAATTACCCTAATCAAATTAGAAATCAAACCCAAATAATTAGAAAAACAAGATTCCCTATAGCCCTAGCTATGGGTTTAGCTACTCATGTTCAATATAAACATACCTATATCAAGATACAAAACCATGAAAAGAAACCCAAAGAAAGGAGAAAACTATACGGAAAAAGAAATCAAAACTCCTTTTACGGTGATTATGATCTTCAAGCCTTCAAGAATGTCGTCCTCTCTTCGTAGTCGTCCTCTAAGAATTCGTAGCAATTCTCCCTTCTAAATTGCCTCTCAAAGTCTGTCGTTGAAAAGGTCTCTTTCAGGTTTGATGGTTTGCCCCTATTTATAATGTTTTGGGGGGTAAAAACAACCTTTTTTTCGTGTCAAGAAGACTCATACGGTCATGTCTAAGCTCGATACGGACGTGTGAACTTGAAAAATAGCGTAATTTGCACGTTCAGGGAAGACACGACTGTGTGTCCAAGAGACACGGTCGTGTCTCAAAGTCAGAAGCTTCATTGGAGTTAGACAGGGTTGTGTGAGCTTGATAGAAGCATTTTCCAAGTTAGACATGACTATGTCTAACTCTTAAATTGCTCAAAATGTCATTTTTTTGGAAAAGGATCTTCATGAAAGTTGTAGATCTTTTTGTTAGCTTTCAAATGACACTAAAATCACCTCATGTCAACTTCTGTGACTCAAGTTATGCTCATTTTATTGCACAAAGATAAAAAAAAACTTTACTAATCTTAGCCATATAAATTCTGACCTCAACTTCATTACAATGAATCCATCCAAAGCTTCATAGAGCCATGTCAAAACATGTCTTTTGGACTTAAAAACATATAGAAAGACTAATCATGAAATACCAAGGATAAATAGATTAAATGTGACATAAATTCTAACATAAATCAATAGAAACACACCTAAATTTATCTCAAATCAAGCACAAGATGTGTGTATTTTATCCACATATCAACTCCCCCATACTTGAGCTTTGCTTGTCCTCAAGCAAAGAATAGGAATCAACAAACAAGATTAAATTCAACATCCAGAAACATGATTCAAGGAAAATTTCACAATTAAAAATTCTTAAGTTCAACAATCAAATCCAATCCAGCAAGATCATTTAGCACTTAAAACAATTAGATACTTGAGTCTAACTTGTAACTTTTCTCTATATCAACATCTGAGATCACTTATCTTTCCATCGCTCAAGTGTTTAAGGACAAAGAGATCACTCAAATTTCTCTTGCAAAATGCAATACCATAAGCTTAATTATCAATCTAATCTCCACTTTCAAGTTCACATACATAACAAGAATCAAAATGACTTTCATTAGTTGCAACGGGACCAAGGGCATAAAGAAAGATAGGAAAAAGATAAATGAGGTTAAAGAATGCTCATGGATAAATCAATACAAAGCAGAATTAGGTTAAAAAGATGACAAATAAAGCATAATGCACAAGAGTATAATAGATTCTTACTTTCAACCCAATATCCTCATTATTCTTCACCACAAACTTTATTTTTTTTTCTTTTCTTTCATTTTTTTCTTTTTTTTATCAACCCTTGAAAACAAAAGGAATCTTTCTAGACTTTTCAATCAATACATCAGATGTTCCAAAGAATTCAACCTGATTATTCAATTGGGTATTCAAATAAATTAATTTCAGGCTCAAATGGGGCAACAAAGGGATTATTTTCTCAACATAACTCCGAAAGTCAAGAAAGAATAAAGCCTAATTGCCTTAATCATATTCAAGTCTGCATGTGAATCATTAAAGCCTCAACAAGATATCAAAGCAAGTTCTAGCACACATCAATCAAGAGAACACTCACTCCGGAAGAAAAATAGGATTTTGTTTATGAAAAATCCAATCATTAAGACTCAAAACTCACTTTCTGGCTAAGTTGAAAAAGAGAACAAATGCAAGGAGACATGGTTAATTTCCAAGTAAGATGATAAATTTCATTTCACTTAATTGAACAAGATTGCTTCATACAAAATCAGCTCATGATCAATACATTCCCCTTTCAAACATATCTCTATCAGCTCAGAATAAATCAAGAAATTAACACATAATTCTTACTTAATTACCAACATTACTCAAATGATCAATTTTTTTAAGAGTACCCCCCCACATTTAAGATAAACTTTGTCCTCAATGTGGAAGAAAAAGAAATAAAGGGGGTAAAGCAAAGAGCAACACAACATGATGAAAAGTGACACGCAGTCAGGAAAAGGAGAAGTACAAGAGGTAGTGCCGCAACAAAATCTAAAAAAAAAGCATAAGATTTGTTTCAAAACAAATGAGTGGCATCTAAAAGAAAAACAAAAATAATGAAAACAATGAAAATAAGATATATAAAGAAGAAACACAGGTTGCCTCCTGTGAAGCACTTGTTTAATGTCATTAGCTCGACGTTACCTTTTTTAGATAAATCAAGGTGGCTTAATGTAAGAAAAATAGGATAACGCCTTTTTCTTTTCAAAGCAGTAACTTCATCCCTTGTCCATGACCTTGGGAGGTGCCTCCATAAACATTTTGAGCTTGATAAGGACTTGGTTGCTCTACAAGTTCCTTGGCTTTGTAGGCCATGGTGATTTAATCGATCAACAGATGAAGGGCCAATCTATGAAGGAGCATAGATCATCGGAGGACCTTTATCTGTTTCAGCAACTTGCGTTTCCTGAAGATCAACATCAACATTATATGATAGTGGAGAGTCTTTGATAGCTAAGTCTTCCTACTTTTTAGCTTGAACGATATTGATAGGGACATGAAGATTTGACATTGGGGAAGATTTAGCCTCCCTAAAGACATTGATGGTCACATAATCTCCATCTACTCTCAAGATGAGCTCACCCCGAGGTACATCAATCACTGCTCTTGAAGTTGCTAGAAACGGTCTTCCAAGAATGAGAGGAATATTAGCATCCTCTTCCATATCTAGCACCTTGAAATCAACTGGGAAAATGAATTTATCCACCTTCACTAAAACATCTTCCACCACACTATAAGGGTAAGTGAAGGATCTATTAGCCAACTGTAGTGAAATGTTGGTGGGCTTTGGTTCTTGCATTCCTAATTTCTTAAACACAAAGAAAGGCATTAGATTAATACTAACACCTAAATCACATAATGCCTTCTCAAATGAAAGTTACTGATAGAGTAAGGAATAATAAAACTCCCTAGATCTTTTAATTTCGGGGGTAACTTTTTTGAAAGAATAACAGAGCATTCCTCAGTTAAACATATCGTCTCAAATTCCTAAGTTTGCGTTTCTTTGTAAGTATTTCCTTTAAGAACTTTGCATACTTGGGCATTTGAGAGATGGCTTCAACAAACAGAATGTTAATTTGTAGCTTCTTGAACATCTCTAAGAATTTGGTAAATTGCTGGTCTGGCTGATTGTTCTTGAGCCTCTGAGGGAATGGGATCTTAGCATATGGTGATGGTTCATACATTATTTTCTGCTCATGATCCTTCTTCGTTCTCTACCATTTTGGTTCTTTCTTCTCAACCTCTTTTTATTTATTGTCATTCTTCTTGTTTTCCATATGAACCAGCTTAACAAGAGTATTTCCAACCTTTAGCATTTCCTTATCCTTTTTCTTGGGAAGCTCCTTAAGTTCTTTACCACTTCTCAGGGTGATCGCATTGACCTGTTCCTTTGGATTAGTCTCAGTAGTACTAAGCAATGTCCCTGGCACCCTTGTTGTCATCAATGTAGTCAATTGACTGATCTGAGTCTTTATACTCTTCATTTTGGCATCTGAATTTTGCATGTACTTCATTACTAAATCTTCAAAGCCTGTTTTCTCTGTATGTGCTTGGAAACCTAGAGATGTTTGTGGGGCTCTTTGCTGATTCTGTTAACAGCCCTATTGATTTCTCCATTTGAAATTAGGGTGGTCCCTCCAACCAAGATTATACGTATTTGAATATGGATTATACTGTTGTCCGTTAGAATTACTAACAAAACTTACTCCTTCAGGCTCAGGGGCAAAGGGACTACTAGCTTGACAGTTTGCACTTGTATGACCCTATCCTCCATATGCGTCACAAATGATTGGTGGGGCTACACTGTTTGCCACCATCAAAGTCTCAACCTTCTTTGTCAAAGCTTCCAATTGACTCAGAATGGCAGTAGAAGAGTCAACATCATGTACACCTACTTGTTTCTTAGGAATCTAGCGCTCATTTTGCCATTGATAACTATTCAGCTCCATTTCTTTAATCAATGTTTGACTCTCAGTAGATGTTTTCCTCCAAATTGTACCTCCCGCGGCAACATCAATATAAATGAACGATTTGCAGGAGATAAACCATTGTAAAAAGTCTGAATCCCAATGGTCATGGATGAAACAATATTCTATTCCCAATTTAATTCACCTATTTGGTCATTTAGTTGAATTAATTAAGAATGCATTAAGCCTTAATTTAAGAGATGAATTAACATACCGTCAATTCCAATGGTAGGATAAATTGATGTTTGCTCATTCACCAATCTAATCCTAGGCTTACCATAGAGATCCACTTATTGAATGTGGATAGTCACCGGTCAAACAATGAATTAACACATGCCAAAAGTGATCAAGTTATGACAAGAATGCAAACAATATGATAGACCCTAAAAGAAATTATCTTAATCAAATTAGAAATCAAACCCAAATAATTAGGAAAACAAGATTCTCCACAAACAATCGAAAGGGTATGCAATTCAAAATAAAGAAAAAAACAATGAACAATCAAGCAAAATAGAGAGAAATCAATGACAGATAAACTAGGACACAAGGTTCACTTGAATCCAATTATTTCGATTTTCTTTCAATTATGATGTAAGGTAATTCTTTTACCAAGGATAAATAGATTAAATGTGACATAATTTCTAATATAAATCAATTAAAGCACACTTAAATCTATCTCAAATCAAGCACAAGATGTGTGTATTTTATCCACACATCAATTATCATATATTAATGGGTAAGCTTGACTTTTCAGTTTCTGGCTTATATGTTCATAATTGTAAAACAATTGAAATAATTTTTCTTTTCCTTTAAATTTCTTTAGCTTGATGGAGTGCATTTTTTATATTGTGCGTGTGTGTTAGACTGTTAGTAAACAATTACTATTTGTTTAGTAGTTATACACATGCCTGGTTCAGGATCAATTACTTGTATCTAGTCCAGTATATATCACACTATCAAGTAACTACGCAACTAGAAGCCAGGATAAAGCATATGAAATTACACATCAAAATTTGTAGCACCCCTAATCTAATGCTACATTACATAAGAAAGCAAGGAAGGGAGTGAAGGGCAAAACATATTTAGTATCACCTCTTGAGTAAAAACATTCAGCATATTTATCTTTTTGGTTAACACATGCACCATATTTTACTTTGTCTTTGTAGGACTATATATGCTGAGTTATCAGAATAGTGATCTTGCTTATCTTATTGTTGGGGGTAAAATTACAAATTCTTGTTTGAAGAAAATGTTGTTTTCAACAGTCGAATGGTAACATTGAAATATTCGATGAAGATATTTTCAACAGTTCAAGAATGACATTGAAGAAATTTTTCTAAGTGATGGATCACCGTAACTGTTATATGTTGGAGGAAAAATTACAAGTTTTGAATTCGACGAAGACTTTTAACACCTGAATTAAGACATTGAAAAGATGGATCACCACTAGTCAGACATTGGTTTTTTTCGAATAGTAGTTGCTCTCACAGTTGAGCAAAATGTTAGTGGGGGAAAAACATGGTATAACTGCCATGTACGTGTCTAATCTTTAAGAATCAGTTATTTTTATAGTTTGCCTATAAATACCAATGCTCACAATGTAAAAATGGTTGGTTACTAGATATACAATCCTAATATCTCATTCGAGCAGATTAACGGATTTGACTCCAAGTATACCTTCTATTTTCATTTCAAGTCATTTACTTTAATGCAATGTTCTTTTAAATTCCTTTATTTTAAGTCTTGTTCTTTAAATTCCTTTACACTTTCTGCATTTTTAAACTTCTACATTTTAAGTTTCTGCACTTTATGTTTTCTATATTTTAACTTTCTGCACTTTTAATCTTCAACACTTTACATTTCTTGCACTTTACTTTCTTGCACGTTAAATTTATGCACTTTTAAATTCTTGCCCTTTATATTATGCATTTACATTTTCTGCTTTGTAAATTACCATTTCTTTACAACATTTCACAGTTTTTACAAACTTGTTTTCAAAACTTTTGTTCAAAACGAGATTACCACATAACTCTGAACCCACAATCGACTGATAAAATATATTTGTTTGTTGGAATTTGTCCTAACCAAATTTACCCATAAACAAATTGGCACGCCCAGTAGGACGAGTTCAGAGTAACTCATAGTGTCACGAACCTCTTTGCATAAAAATGGTTTTATGCATTTAAGAAGTGGAAAGGTAGTTTATTCTTGCCCTTCTCAAAATACGCAAATCATGAGTAACGTAAATAACTAAGTATCGGATGCACTTTCAATTGATGCTAGTGTGCCACCTTCGACAGTCGTTACTGCGCCACCCTCAATTGTTGTTAGTGCGGGTCCTATGGTGGATGCAATAGTAACTGGTACTCTTCGGTGTAATCTAATGACAGACAAATGGTACTTGAAGTGACTTAGTTATCACCGAGTCAGCCAAGTAACCAAAGTGTAATGAATTCAAATTCAAGGTTTATACCACAATATGGTTTGCCACCCAACTATGTTCCTCCTGTGTTGGCACAAATGAGACTTAGCTCTACTTTGGCCAATACTATAGGCCAAATAACAGTTTCATAAGACTAACCATAATAAGTTCAGCCTTAGTGAGTTTTAATGGTCAAGGAACAAGAGTTGCAAGTTTAAGTAATCTAACTTATTTTCGACAGGAGAGATTGAATTTAGGGCCAATATTCCCAAATATGTCGAGAGATATTCCTCAAAATATAACAGGGCCAACGTTGAATTCTTTGGCCAGTTTTTGACAACAAATGGATGAAAGCAACCGTGACATGGTGCATATGTTCACTCAACAAATGGGTGTTGTAATTACGCCAATCATGGAAACTATAGATAATGTTTGCAATGCATTGGCTCAACAAATGGAAAGGCTAAACCAAGCCTTGGGAATAGAAGGATTGACCAATGGTAAAGCTTAAAGAGCCCAGCCTGGGGCAAATGCAGGAGTAGCTGCACCATAAGCGAACGTGGGACAAGACCAGCAAAATCCTGGTCAACCTGGGCAGAATGATCAACTGCACTTGGAATATGGTAATGTCCATGTGCTTCGTCGAGATGATGAGGATCAAATGGCTAGGAATGATGCAACCCTGAGATATTTTCTCCACTTTCCTCCAACGTAGAATCATTCAAGGGGAAGGTGAGTATAGAAATGGAAGGTGTTTCTGTTCATCAACTTAAAAATATCTGTGTATTTTATGGGTCTAAGTATGGAAAGGGTTTAGAGTTTGTAAATACAGCTACCACTCTTGATCGATCACTTGCTACGATGAATATTCATCTTGTATATGGGGGAGATTGCCGTAGGTTAATGGGAGTTGTAACACTTGCTGCATATATAAGAGGCAGTCAGGTTTTAGGTGTCATTCTTGGACCTTTAGCTCAATAGAACATCACTGGAAAGATAATTGGGGAGGAACTTAAGGTATCATCAATGCATGAACGAATGAAGATAATGCTTGAAAACTCTGATGCATTCATTGCCTTACCAGGTGATTTTGGTACCTTGGAAAAAGTTTTTCAAATTGTCTCTTGGGCCCAACTGAACATCCACCATAAAACCATAGGTTTGTTGAATGTAAATAATTTCGTTAATATTTTGTTAATCTTTCTTGACCATGTTGTGGAACAGAAATTTATCACACCTTCGGCAAGACAACTTCTTATCTCTGCTTCCACTATTGATAAGTTGATTGATAAATTAAAAGCTTTTGTTCATAAACCTGACCCAGCAATAGCTTAGATAGATTGGTCAGCAGGAAGCAGTAAGGGAAGGAGGATGAAAAGAAAGCCAGATCTGACACTTCGTTTATAACTTTTCTTTATCTTTGATTTTATTTATCGTACTTTGTTTTTGTTTAAATTTGTGTCAGATTTCTCTAACAGGTAATATCTTCTATCCTTTACTCATCTATATTTTAACATTGAGGACAATGTTGTGATCTAGTTGGGGGGAAGGTTAGTTGACCAAAAAATTTTTTTTTTTTGAGAAGTATGATATGATTGTCATGGACTTCCTAAACCAATGAATGATCATAGAGTAAGAAGTAATTTTACTTCTAAGACGCATCTAAATTGGGAAGTATGTTTAGTGATATGACTATTAGAAACTTATTCGTAGTAAAATCAATTAAGGATGGCAGAGTAAGGAGTAAATTTTGCCTTGGAGGTAATTTTACTCTTGAGACGCATCTTAGTTGAGGAGATAATTATTTTGTGTAGAAGTAGCAAATGGATTCTTGGATCTTAGCATAAATTGTCTTCTTTCTTAAAAATCACAAGCTTAGATATGAATGTTGATATGGTGGATTGAGAATGAGAAATATAACTTGTGAGATTTTGAGCTTATTGATTAATGGATTGAATATCTGTATCATTCTCTTCTTTCTTGTGTGATTTTCACTCATGGAATTGTTACTCTAGAACTTGCTTTGATTCTTTTTTAGGCTACATTTTCACATGCATACATAAATATGATTGAGACATTTTGAAATAGCTACTTTGACCAAATAGTCATCCTTGTATATTTTTTCTTGTGTAACCCCTTTGAGCTTATTTGACCATTCCTTATTTTTAGCTCATTACGTGTCTTAAAAAAAAACATGTTTTACCCAACCGTAGGGAATAAAAGAGCATTGGCTTTGTTCTTGAATAAGTGTGGCGTGTATGTGCAAAATGATAAAAAAAAAAGAACTTATCACTATTGCAATCAAAGAATTATCAGAGTCTAGAATAAAAGTGGATGCTTGAAAACAATAAGAAGAAAATGAGAAGGATCAGACCTAACAATGAATTCAATTCACTAATTTGGGATTGATCTTCAACAAAACATTAGTCAAATATTAGTGATTGTCCTTTATGATGAATGTTCTCAAACATTTTCTCCACTTTAATTGTACCATAATGCTCTTTTATTCTCTTTGGTATTTATCTTCTCATATCCATATTATCCTATTTCCTTTACCATGACCCCGTTACAACCTTGAATAAAGTCTTCTTGATTTTTTTATGCTTGTGTTTTGAGTAGCGGAGAAGTAGAAGATAAGCAAGCTTATGGTAGTGCAATTGTTCATGGGTTGAATAGAATCAAATACTTACCTTTTAAACACTTGAGAGATTGAGAGTGAATTCTGTGAGGATCTATCATTCTTGATTCATTCGTTTCAAATGAAATTTTCTTGCTTGTTAGTTTGAGATGTAAAAAAATGTTACCTCATTAATGCTTTGATCCTTTGAATTTCTGATTGCTTTTCTTGCTTCATCGAATCTTTTAGAGTTTTTAGCTTTTAAGTCTATGTTTTTTTTCTTTGTTTCCTAGCTTTGGTCCTATGTGTTTTGCCTAGGAGTGCAAAAAGCTAAGTGTGGGGGAATTTGATAATCACATATTTTATATATTAATAAACCCTCATTTTTAGTCATTTACACTCTTCATGTACTTAATTGATTGAGCTTGGTTATGTTTTGTAAGTTTGGACTCAAATTGGACTTAATTGATTTTTTCAGTATTATTTGGGTCTTACACTGTTTCTGTATTTTAGCCATATCTTGAGTTCTAGATGTGTAATAATTATGTATCTCACCTCATAGGTAAGATAAGAGAGAGCTCTACAACTTTCACGAGAGCTCCAGGTAAAATTCGGACATCTAGTGAAGCTAAATGGGCTTGGAAGTCAGAGTACAGGTTTTGTGATTAGAACCTAAACAGTGTACAGTAATCAGAGCATAACTCAGGTTTTAGGAATTATCTTAGGCTGAAATTTGGATATTTGAAATTTAAGACCCATATCTACAACTTTCATGAAGAACACAAGAGCTCATTCGGACAGCTGGGAGGTGATATTGAGTCTGGAAGTCAAAACAGAGGTGCTGAAACTGGGCCTGAACAGTCTACAGTAATTGGGTCATATCTTGGGCTGTAGGAGGAATTTTTGGTTGATCTTGGTGGCATTAGAAAGTTGAGACAAAATGCTACAACTTTCATGAAGACCACGTTGCTTCATTTTGATGGCATCCATGAGATCAACACTGAATGATTTCTGAGATAAAGAATCTCAATAATTTTCCACTCACCATTTGACATTTTCCACTCATTCACCCACTCATCCACCTACTCTTAATCAGCCCCCTTGTCATTTTGTATCCTAATCCTCTATAAAAGGCACCATTGGCTGATCATTTAGTGCTCTTAGTGTTAGGCTTAGTTTTTAGAAGTTATGGTTATGCTTGTTTATTGTTTTCTTTTGTTGTAATTTTCTCTTGCTCTAAATTAAAGCTATGTTCATCTTTCTTTTCTTCTCTCTTTCTTTCTTCTTGTCTATAAGTAACTAAATCTTTATCTTGTTTGGGTGAAAGAGTGAAGCTCTTGGTAATGAAATAAAGTTAGATTATTCTATTTCTTGTGCTTAAATGATATATTATCAAATGGATATTATATGTATTGTATTTTATTTCCAATCAATTTAGAAACCTTTTTTGTATAATGGAGATCTTAATTTATTGTAGACAATAAGATTGGCACAGTGAATGCTTGAACTCATTTATAAATGTTGGTAGATAATTAAAGGAATCATAATATGATTACATATATAATTGAACTTTGAATGTTATATTTTTCAATTGGAACCTCTGCTGTGTGTGGGTTTCAATTGAGTTATAAAGAGAAATAATCTTACCTTTAATTTATTACTAAGAGTGGATCTCCTAACCCAAGCAAGTTTTTAAATTCATTTGTGAACATCTTTTATTACTTTTGGTGTTGTGACAAATCCTTTTCTTACCTCAATTAATTTTTCTTCTTCAATTCCTTGTGGATCGACCTTTGACTCCCGAGAAATTTATTACTTGAGACAACCTGCACTTGGGTTTGCATCCTTAAATCCCGCAGTCAGGTATCTTTTTACATTCATTTGTCGAATGTCCTAAGTCATCACAAATGCCACAAATTTCTTCATTATACACAGATTTGACTTCTTTCACTTTCCCTAATTCCATGGATTCAACCTTTCTAACCAAACTGGCATACCTAGCATTTGGATCTTCTTCTTGACTAAGATGATATTTTCCTTTACTAACATTTGCAAGGTTATATCTAATTAAATTTTCAGAAGGATTAGTGTTATGCCAAGATTGACAATTTTTAGCCAAATGGTTTAAATAATCTAAATTTTCTTCAGGTTTTTTGTTAAGAAACTCGCCATTACACATTGTTTCTGCAAATTGTTTGATTTCAGGTGCTAAACCTTCATAAAAGAAGCTTATAGTGCACCATTTTTCAAAACCATGATGTGGGAAAGAATTTAACAAATATTTAAAACGTTTCTAACATTGAAAATATGCTTCATTTAAATTTTAGGAAAAATTTTGGATTTGTCTTTTCAAAGCATTAGTTTTATGTGTTGGAAAAAATTTATTTAAAAACTCACCTTGCATTTCTTGCCATGTGCCAATTGATCTTGGTTTTAAAGTGTTAAGCCAAGTTTTTGCTTTATCTTTAAAAAAAAAAGGAAACAATTTAAGCTTAACAATCTCTTCAGTGCAATTTTGATAATTGAAAGCAATACAGACTTCCTCAAATTCTTTTAGATGTAAATATGGACTTTTATACTCTAAACCATGGAAATTAGAAAGTAAAGAAATTATATCTGGCTTAAATCTAAAATTGTTAGTAGTGAGTGGAAAGATAAAACATGATGGATTAAAATTTCGAGGTAATTGCAAATATGCACGCATAGTTTGCAACGGTTGATTTTTATGTTTCTCGTGTACACTTTCATTTTTCAGCTCGTGGTGGTTGATTTTCATGTTCATCATGTATACCTTTATTTTCAGTCATTATGTCAATTGCGTGTAATTGTTATTCAAACAAATTAATATATAAAGTACTAAGATTAATTTTAACTAAACGACCTGAATTTGAATCACGATACCAATTAAGCATAAAAAAATGACTTAAAATAAAAAAAATATACAAGTTGGCAGTATAAACCAGCCATTAAATATTAAGCATAAATAAATGATTTAAAATAAAAGCTAATGTACAAGTTAGTAAGTCAGAAAGCAAAAATAAATGACATACGTAAAAAAAGTTAGTAAGTATAAATAAATGACATAAATAAAAAAAGTTAGAAAGTTAGTAAGTCAGAAAGCGTAAATAAATAAATAAATCAATGTAACTTGAAAAAGTCTTTCATGACCACAAATTAGAATTAGGGTTTGCATGTCATAGAGGCACGTACCCCCATCTATTCATGGACATTCCATAATACGTGTTCCTCTCCTTCACATTCCTCGTCCTCTCCATCTAATACCCCTCCCCAACGTAGGACTTTTGCTCAGGCATTGAATAATTCTTTGACATACCTATTAGTCAACTTCCTCAGCCATGTGTGAAGGGAGATTCTATCTCCATTACAGTCTCTGAGGATGAGTATAAAAAGGGTATTGATAGTTGCAAGAATAACCTATAGGGCAATGGCAGATCATTTCACTTGGGAAAGGATATTATGAGTTTAATTTTGCATCACTTGAAGACCTCCGGAGTGTTTGGACAGTCTGTTCTTGGAATTTAGAGCCAGGGGTCTTAAGACTTTCTAAATGGTCAAGATTTTAACCTGAACACACAAAAGCAGACTCATGTTCAATGCTGGATTGGTATTTATGATCTGCCTCAGAATATTGGAGGCCAAGGATCTTGTTTGAAATCGCTAGAGGAGTAGGAATTCCATTATCATTAGATGAAAATACAAGAAACAAAGTTTTTGGTCACTTTGCTAGGATTCTTGTTGATATTGATCTTACTGGAAATTTTCTGAATGCTATCATGGTGGAGAGGGTAGGCTTTGCTTTCTTTGTAGGGATAGATTATGAGAAACTGCCCAATTTTTGTAATTATTATCAATCTATTGGCCACACAGTAGTTAATTCTAAGAAGAAGAATGGGAATCATCACATCAAGACTCAGAAAGATCCTCACCAATTGTAGAAAGGAAAGATGATTTATGTTCCTAAACAAGTTGAGTCAGTCGCAGGTAATTCCAATGGTAATAGAGTAGAGGATATGCAAGTTGTTGATCCAGTCAATCCTGATAATGTGATTGGTGATCATATTGCTGATCAAGTTATAGATGAAAATCATGACAATGTGATTGGTGATCCTCTTGTTGATATGATTCTAGATCATAGAAATAATGTAAGGGGTTATATGGTTCAAGAAGCCAATGCTAGGATCCAAGAAACTGCTTTGAGGGATACTAATTCTGGTTTAGGGAATGCTGATGATAATGATGAATCTGTTGAAACCATATTTGATGAAACTCGTGGGGTTCTAACTACTGGTCTGCCTACTGGTATTGGAAATTTCAATAATTCTGCTGATACAGAGTTTGTTCTTAATTCTGTGCAGAGCAGTGGAGATGTTGCTACTACTGTTAGTGGTAGGAAGGCAATCACACCTGATCTTAATTCTAGTGTTGTTCCCTACATTGTGGAAAAGGATCTCAGAAATCTATCAATTTTTTTGGGGGATGTGATGAAAATGAGATTGTCTCACCCTCTAATTTAGAAGTGGAAAAAGCTAGGGAGACAGAAGGTTTTACTATGGCTCTTTCTAAATCATAGAAAAAGAAGTTAAAGAAGAGTTAGAGAAATTTGCCCAGGCATGATCATAATACCCGGTTAAAGGCAGGCCCCCAAAACTATGCGTAATGAAGATCTTGTATTGGAATGCTAGAGGCCTAGGTAATGATGCTACTAGGCTTGTTCTGAAAAAACTTTGTTTGTCTCATAAGCCAAATTTTCTGTTTATCTCAGAGCCATGGATAGCTCTAGATCAGTTTCCTTCTTCTTTTTGGAGACAACTTCATTTAAAACCTTTCATTGTTAATAGTAGAAATCATTTATTACCTAAAATTTGGGCAATATGTGATGATTCTTGAGATCCTGTGGTGATTTCTGTTTCTTCTCAGCAAATTTCATTTTCTATTATGTGGGAAAGTTAAGTGGTTCACATTGCTGCTGTTTATGCTAGTACTTTTTATATGACTAGAAGAAATCTTTGCCTTGAGCTAGCTCAATTGTAGGAAGATTATCCTAGTCCGTGTGCTGCATAGGTGATTTTAATCCCACTATTGGTGCTCATGAACAGAGTGGTGGCTGCATTCTTTACAGGTTTCTTGTGTAGAGTTCAAGACTTGGACTGACAGTTGTCAATTAACTCACTTGGTCATAAGAGGAGCAGAATTTACATGGACTAATGGTAGGCAGGCTAGAGCACACTCTAAAAAAAGGTTACATAAAGCCATTTGTAATGATGCATGGCTCTTTTTTTGGTCTTCTTCCTCTTACTACACCTTGACCAGAAGTCGATCTGACCACCATCTATTACTTCTGCTTATTAAAAGAGATACTAATTCATATCCTTCTTCCTTTAAATTTCATCAAATGTGGTTAGAACACTCAGACTATCATAAGTTAGTTATTGATGTGTGGAGTAGACATTTTGTTGGTTGTCCAATGTTTGTGCTTTCTCAAAAGCTGAAAGCTTTCAAATCTAAATTAAAATCTTGGAATAAATCTATTTTTGGTGATGTTCACCTCATGGTGGAAAATGCTCTGGCAGAAGTTGATCAAATTCAAGAGCAGATTTCAAATTATGGTCTTACTGATGATTTGTATGCTCAAGAGCAGAAAGCTCAAGTCGACCTCCAGCAAGCTTCGTCTTATCATGAGCAATTTTGGAAAGAAAAGGCAAGGATTAACTAGCACATATTTGGATATAGAAATACGGCTTACTTTCATAGAGTAGTTAAGGTCAGAAATGCTTCTAAAAGAATGACAGTGCTTAAAGATGGTGATTCTGTTCTAGATGATGAGAATGCTATTGAACAACATGTTCTCCAGTTTTACACTTCTTTATATGCCTCAGATAATAACTATGTTGGTAATGACCTCATTGATAAGGTGATTCCCTCTATTGTTTCTATCCAGGATAATCTTATGCTTACTAATTTGCCTTCTATTAATGAAATCAAGAGTGCTGTTTTTTCTATGTATGGTAGTAGTGCTCCAGGTCCTGATAGTTATGGAGGATGTTTTTATCAACACTATTGGGACATAGTTGGTTCAGATGTGTGTAATTATGCTCTTCAATTCTTCACTCAAAATTGGTTGCTTCCCAATATCAATTCTAACTTGGTGGTTCTTATTCCCAAATATCCTGGGGCAGACAGGATCGAAAACTTCAGACCTATAGCTTTGGCTAATTTTCAATTTAAAGTAATAACAAAAATTCTACCTGATAGATTGGCCATTGTTGCCCCAAAAGTAATTTCAGACCAACAAGGGGGTTTCATAAAAGGGAGGCACATAACTGATTGTATTTGTACTGCATTAGAGGCAGTAAATATGATGGATTCTAAGACCTTTAGAGGTAATGTTGCTCTCAAATTTGACATTAAGAAGGCTTTTGATACCATGGATTGGAGCTTCTTGCTTAAAGTTTTAGCTTCATTTGGATTTAATGATAAATTTTGTAATTGGGTTAGAATCATCCTTAATTCTGCTAAATTGTCATTTTCTGTTAATGGTAAATCTGTTGGATTCATTTCTTGCAAGAGGGGAGTGAGGCAAGGTGATCCTCTATCACCTCTTCTTTTTTGTCTTGTTGAGGATGTTCTCAGTAGAAGCATCTCTCATCTGGTTAATTCAGGGCAGTTAGATCCAATGGCTGGTCTAAGATGTCATCCTTCTCCTACTCATATTCTCTATGCTGATGTCATCTTAGTTTTTTGTAAGGGGACTAAACAAAACTTGGATAATTTGATGTCTCTTTTTCATTATTATGGGCAAGCATCAGGTCAACTCTTAAGTTATGACAAATGTAAGTTCTATGCTACTAACCTTTCTCCTAACAGAATTCATTCTATCTCCAATACTCTTGGTTTCTCAGCAGGGCAATTACCTCTTAATTATCTTGGAGTGTCTCTCTTCAAAGGGAAGCCAAAGAAGGTATATTTACAGCCTATTGCAGATAAAATTATAGCCAAATTGGCTTCATGGAAGGGCTATCTCTTGTCTATAATGGGAAGGGTTCAGCTTGTCAAATCCATTATCCATGGTATGATGCTTTACAGTTTTCAAGTGTATGCTTGGCCTATTGAAATGTTGAAAATGCTGGATAAATGCATCAGCAATTTTATTTGGTCTGGTGATAAATTGGTTAGGAAAGTGGTTACTATGGCTTGGAGTGTTGTTTATTCTCCCATCAATGAGGGTGGTCTTGGCTTGAGATCTCTCAAGTCTCTAAATGATACTGCTATGTTAAAGTTATCTTGAGAATTGATTTCTTCTAACAAGTAGTGGGCTGGTCTGATTAAAGCCAGATTTCTTAAGAACAAGGTTCCAATCTCTTACTATGTAAAGTCATCTATCTGGTCTGCTTTAAAAACTCATCTTCAATCTGTTTCTGCTAACAGTATTTGGCAAATTGGAGATGGCAATTCAATCAATTTTTGGACTGATAATTGGCTTGAGCAGCTTATTGTGGACCTGTTGCAAATTCCTGCACATCTTCAATATTCTTTGCAAGCTTCTGTTAATGATTTCATTCAAGGTAACAATTGGTTTATCCCTCCAGTTTTTACTACTAAGTATCCTGACTTAGTACATGACATTCTTCAGGTTCCAATCCTTGTATATGCTGATGTAGATCACCTACTTTGGGCAAGCACAGATTCTGGTTTTTTAACCTTCAAAGATTCCTATCTCCATCTGCATCCTCCCAAAATTGTTGTTCACTGGAGCAAACTAATCTTGAGTGGCTCTATTCCTCCTTCTAGGTCCTTTCTTGTTTGGAGGCTATTAACAAACAAGATGCCAACTGATGAAAATTTAAGAAAAAAGGGGTGTATCACAGTATCTATTTGTAGTCAATGTGATTCGACTGATGAATCATCCTACTATCTATTTCTGGATTACAGTTTTGCTCGAGCTCTCTGGAATTGGTTTACTCTATTATTAACTGCTCCATTGATTTATCCATTTTTAGTTCTATATTCTCAGTTTGTAACGGTAATTGCAGCACTCAATTGAAAGATGTTATCCTAGCTGGTATCATTAACATCATCTAGATAATTTGGTTCTACCAAAATAAAAACAAATTTGACAACTATTGCATTCCTTTCAAAACAGCTATTAATATGGCGATTACTTCTATTTCTATCTCTGGAAATCTTTCTAAGGGCCACATGTCTTCCTCCATTGCAGAATTTACCACTCTTAAGCTTCTAAAAATCACAGTTCATCCACCAAAAGCTTCTTCTATTAAACAAGTGACTTGGTTTCCTCTAATTTGTGGATGGATTAAGTGCAACACAGATGGCTCGGCTAGAGGCTCTCCTGGTCCTGCTGTTGCTGGCGGCATCTATAAAGATTGTAATGTTGTTATTGTAACACCCCTTTGGAGGATGTCACACATAAAAGAAAATAAAAGAAATAGAAATAAAATCTACCCAAGTTGTGAAACATTTGTTAAATATTATTACGGGTTGTAAAATAATTCCTGATAGACGTAAATATGTAATAAAAAGATAATGCGAAAAATACGAAATAAAAAAAAAAACATCATCACTAATAATATACATATGATTAAGTTATAAACTGTACAAATAATTTACAACTAAGACTACAACTATTTAAACAAAAACAATTAAAGAAAGCAATAAAAGAGTTAATATATACGGACATACGTTGCGCGCCCAAAAAAAACATCATGGTTATCTAATCCTCGGATGGATCACTCTCACCGAAAATGATCATCGGAGATAGATATCCGGATGTCTCGACACACGGCGATAACGGGATCGCGCGGTCGATACGATGCTTATCTCACTAGGCTCGGGGTTTTCAAGCACCCCAATAATGCCTAATGGATAAGGGTAACTCTAAGTGCAGAAATAACGTCGTAGTCATAATCGGATCTCCATCAAGCGATGACGTAGAATCACGGTCACACGTCCGCATATGTAACGTAATCACGATCGCCTCGTAAATGCCACGCCAGAGAACCTCCATGAAATACTAGCTCTATGAATCTCAAAAATCCTGGCGTCGCCATCCCTCACAATCAATCCAGAGGATATGGATGATCAGATGGTTCTTGATCGTAAAACTGATCGTCGGCTTGCTGACCTTCCTCTTCCTCAGGGTACACGATCTCAAGAGGCTGTTCCTCTTCTTCCTCTTCAAACTCTTTACCGCATAAAATAAATAGACAAGAGACACATACAATAAAGAGGTAAGACAACATAAAATCATCACAACATGGCCAATAAGAAGACGACAAATAACAACTATATAGTTCATATAATACAAAAAAACTATAACAGTAATAATAATGGAATAGAGTACATATTAGATATCCTAGTGTTTGAACATCACAGATATAACACAAATAAAGAAAACCACATAGATAAATCAATCTCACAGATAATATAAGATAAGAAATGGACAACTAACATAAGAATTATCAGATAGAGAAAATGTAAAAACATCCAAGATATTACCAGATAAAGATAAATAGAGAAAATGGAATATTATCCAAGATATAATCAAATACACCAAAACACAACCCTACTCCATGGAGCTAAACCCAAACAGATATCAGAGAGAATGACTTGCAAAATCTATTAGTACCACGGCTGCCCAACCAACTATTACGCGGTCACACGTTGCGTCAATAGCCTACGGCCTTTGGGAATCCACCATCCAGCGTAGTATAGTTCACGGTCTCCCGTTGTGGCACTATAGGCAATGTACTACTAGACTTTACAAACCTCGATTAAATATAGTGAATGTCGAGTACATTAGTGTGCTATCTTTTACCACGGCTCGGCTAGCTACCAGCTGTCCACATGTGGGATCCCGTACACTAAAGTCTCCAAGTTCATTAGAACAATGAACCACACTACGTTTATCGCATCGACAACACGATGTGATTCGTCTCGTCAACCAAAACACCAAAATTGGTATAAGGACAAAACATAATTCCAAATATATGAAATTATGAAAATGCCCTCAAGATAGAAATATGCCCTCAATGGCAAAAAGCACATGACGGGTTCACTTTTTCCCGACAAATGAAATAACCTCAAAAGCTCTGACGGGTTCACATTTTCCCGACAAATAAAAAATAAATATAGTAACGGTCAATCGCGTAGAAATTTTATCGCGTTTTTGAAATCTCGTCGTTTTTACAAACGTTTAAAAATCGGGTAAAGATATTTTTCGTTTTTAAAATCGCGTAGCATTTTAATACGTTTTCTCAATCGCGTAGGATTTTTAAATCATTTTCTTATTCGAATGCCTTTAAAATTACTTGTTTAAACAAACAGAAATAGTACTTAGTACATTTAAACTACGTAGAATAATTTTTCATACCACATACTGTCTTTTAGATATTTTTGCTATCTTATTGGTTCATTTTTACTAAAAATTGACAGTATTTTGTTTAGAATATCATAATAATGGTTTCCTAATTTATCCATAAAATTTCCATTTACCTAATTTTTAACCATTTCATTTAATTCTTTTTGAAATCTCTAACATGCTTCAAAACTAAAAGTGAGCTATATGTTAGAAAATTTCTTAACATTACTGTATTTCCTTCCTAATGATAAAATTATGAATTTTTAACCCTTTAGACTTACTTCTAATCAATTGGTTCCTTCAAAAATCATTATAGAAAATTTCTTCTTAACTTGTATTGTTTCTTTTAATTGAAAAAGGTTTAGAATCAAGTTTTAGAAATCATGATTACCTATAGTGGCATGTTGGCCAAATTTCATAAAACTTTTGCATTTGATTTCCAAAATGTCTTTCACCTTTTAAATCATATCAAATGTATTATATTGTCTAAGTTCATTAAATCATTTTAGAAAATAGTTAACAATAGTCAATTTAATCCTTTAGGCATGTTGGCCCAAAATATTAAGTTTTTACCATTTGATTTCTAAATGCATTTTCTTTGATCAAATCAATTAGAAACTTTCTTGATTCTCCTAGGTTAATTAAGTTACACTTTAGGAAAAATCAAGAGAACATTTTGGTCCTCCAACTTGTCATTGTCGTGAGCTATTGTGTTCTTTGGAACACTCATGCAAATTTACACATGTTATTCACATCCTATACTTTATCATACAATTCTAACACATGCATTATATTTCTAACACATGCAAAAATATTTTCTAACACATACAACCTAAATTAAAGCTTGTAGACATGCTTTCAAAAGCTAATAGACATGCAAAATTATTACAATCATCAAACAAGAAAGCTAATAACAATTACCACATAAACTACTAGCAACCACAAAAATTAACAAATACACACATAATTAACACATGACCACCGAATCCTTATGGATTCTACAAACATCACAAATGGCTCCATCTTCTTACCACCATCAAGAGATGATAAGAATTGTCTTCCTCTTACCTTAAATGAAGACAAAAGGCTTGCTTTCACACCTCCTAGGTCACGGTTTTCACCACCAAAAATACCTAGAAATCTCAAACAAAATCTACATGTTACTAACCATGAAAAAGAAGCTAAACCATGGAAAAATCATGGCTTAGAACTTTGAAAAAGAAGAGAGAAAAGAAAAATATGATATTTCACCTTCTAGGTAAAACTTTCAAGGTTGGTTTCCAAGCCCTAGATGGAAGAATTTGAAGAAACTCCCAACTACAAAGGTTCTTAGAATAGTGTTTAGGTTAAGGAAACTTGGTTAGAAAAATTTTTGGATGGTTGGATGGTATAGTTAGTGTCTTGGCGAAAATGGTGAAGAAAATGGACAAGAATGGTGGCTAGGGTTTTGATGAGAGAGAAGAGAGAAAAGTGATGAAGGAGAAAGGTAATTTTGGTCTCCTAAGGCCTCTTGGCCGTAAACATTAAGTGAGGTGCAAGGTGGGCACCTTGCTTGGCTTCATCCAAGCCATTGGATGAATCAAAGGCCAAGATCAAGCCTTGGTGAGCAAGCTTGATTTCCATTGGTTAGCTTATGGTGACTCACATGCTTTGAGTCACACAATGTATTTAATTTTTCTTTGAGTCACTAATTGAGTCACATTCTGGAAAGTTCTACCGCTAACGGTGATTAATTAAGCTACCGATCTAACCGTTTTTCGCTAATTGTGGGTCCCGCAAAATATCCTAGGGTCCATTGTCACTAAAACATCTTGACTAATAAAATAATATTATAATAATATAAAATTATTTTATTTGATGATTAAATCCTAAAAATTAAAAGATTATTTTTAGTCTCATTCGAGAATCGGGTTAAGTAAGATCCCCCAATTCTAAATAATAAAATAAGATTTTCCCACTAGGAAAATATTATTTTCCGCCTCGAGCAAATCACACAAAAAGTCCATATAAAATCACAGTAGTATTTTTGGGCATTAAATCAAGAAGAAAACAATTAAAAGCAGACAAAACAAAATAAAACAAGACGTTCGGGACGTAATTCATTTTCCTATTTTTTCCCACAACGTAGGTAATCATCCAAAACGTTCAAATAAAATATCCAAGAAGTATTATATAATTTGTATATCTTTCGAGAAAAATACAAGAGCTCAGAAAAATTTTTATTTTTCCGTCTCGAAACAAATTACGTAAAACGATCAAATAAAATTTGAACCTGTATTATCGTAATTGTTTTCATACAAAAATCGAGAACAGAAAAATAGGGACACAACGGTCATTCATACAAAAGCATGAAAAACAGAAAACAGTACATTCAGAATATTTTCTAAAAATTGGGGCGTTACAGTTATCCTTGGCTATTTTGCATTTTTTATTGGATCATCTTTCTCTCTTCATACTAAGCTCACGGCTGCCATGATTGCCATTGAAGTTGCATATAAAAAAGGATGGCATAAGATTTGGTTTTAGTGGTTCTGGCTTTTACTTCCATTGAGTTGGTGCCTTGGAAGCTTAGGACTAGGTGGAAGAATTGTATGAATCTTACTAGGAGTATGCATTTTGCAGTGTCACACATTTACAGGGAGGGGAATACTTATGCAGATAAGTTAGCTTCTTTTGGGGTGAATTCCCAATGTTTCTCTTGGTGGGACTCAATCCCTTCTTTTATTAGTAAAGATTTTTACCACAATAGGTATGGTCTTCCTAATTATAGGTTTAGATAATCCTTCTTTCCTTGCATGGGTTTTGGCATTTGTCCCCCCATGTTTCTGCTTTTGTATTCTTTTTTCTATTTTTTAATAATATTTTGGTATGCTACAGATGATTGGTAGAGTTTAAGGTGCTAACATAGTTGGGATTTCCCTCTCTATTGTGATGCTTATGCATGCCATTTTGATTAAAAAAAAGCGTAAATAAATAAGTTAGAAAGCATAAATAAAAAAAAGAGTTATTAAGCATAAATAAAAATAACATAAATAAAAAAGTTAGTTAATATGTTAGTAAGTAAGTTAGTAAATTAGTAAATTAAAAAGTTAAAAGAGAAGAGAAAAAATATACCTGATGGTGAAGTTTACTTAAAGAAAGAGAACATTAATAAATTAAAACTTCAAATCAAGTCCCCGGCAATGGCGCCAAAAACTTGATGCGAATTAAAAGTTACAAACCCAAGTGCAGGTTATTTCAAGTAATAAATTCTCGGGAGTTCGAGGTCGATCCATAGGGAATTGATAAAGAAAAGTTCTTTGAGGTAAAGAAAAGATTTGTTACAAAAATAAAGATGATAAAAGTTATTCACAAATGAAAAAAAGATTTACTTGGGTTAAGAGATCCACTCTTAGTAATATATTGAAGATAAGATTATTTCTTTTTATGACTCAATTGAAATCCACACATAATGGAGGTTCCAATCAAAAAATACAACATTCAAAGTTCATTTAAGATTATATACGTAATTATATTATGATTCCTTCAATTAACCACTAACACCAACACTTATAAATGAGTTCAAGAATTCATTGTGTCAACCTCTTGTCTACAATGAATCAAGATCTCCACTTTACAAGGAGGGTTTCTAAATTGATTGGAAACAAAATACAACACATATAATGACTACTTGATAATACATCATTTAAACATAAGAAAGAAATTAATCAAAACTTAATATATTACCAAAAGCTTCACCCTTTCACCCAAGCAAAATGAAAATTGGTTACTCATGAACAAGAAGAAAGAAAGAGATAAGAAGAAAAAGATGAACATAACTTCAATTTAGAACAAAGAATACTACAACAAGAAAAACAAATAACACAATAACATAATCTTGATCTCTAAGCTAAGATGATCAAAATGATCAACTAATGCTCCCTTTTATAAAGCTTAAGGAGTACAAAATGACAATGGAGTTGTTTGATGATGATAAGTAAATTCCAAAGAAGTTGTTTGATAATGATAAGTGAGTGGAAAAGTATTTTGATCCTTGTCTCCCCACTAGTACCAAATGATTCAGTGCTTATCTCATGGATGCCATCAGAATTGAGCAAAATGGTCTTCATGAAAATTATAGATAATGGTCTTAATTGTCTTTTGGTAAAATTTCAGTTCCTAGAACCACCTACAGCCCGAGATATGACCCAATCACTATACACTATTCATGCCCAACTACAGCTCCTTTGTTCTGAGTTTCAAGCCCAATATGACCTCCAAGACATCCAATCTGACTCTTGTGTTCTTCATGAAAGTTGTAGATTTGAGTCTTAACTTTCAAATGGCACTATTTCAATCCAAAACTTCTCATATAGCTCAAGATATGGTCTGATGAGTGCGCATAGGTCAAGCTATCAAGTTCAGAACTCTAGATCTTGCTTTAACTCCAATTTAAGTTATCCAAACGTGTGATTTGACTCTTAAGATCTTCATGAAAGCTGTAGAGAATTGTCTTAACTTTTCAACAAGACCAAAATCACATCAATAGATATCTGTAACTCAAATTATAACCAGTTTATTGAAAGATACAATTAAGCAAATTAAGGTCAATTCAAGCAATAATTTCTTCAATGATCCAATTAAGCTCAATATCATAAAATGTGACAAAACTAACTTAATTAAGCCTAATTGAACCTTAAGAAACCTAGTGAGAGGATTACAAAATGAATAAAATATATTGTTATCAACGGCAGTGCAACACAAGGGTTGTCGCTAAAACTGATCTCTTCTATCTTTGGTGTTTGGTGCATGGCCACCATCGTAACCTTGGCTACTAGTTCCTTTAGCACGTCTCCAAGCTCGACAAGGCTAAAGGTGGGGCCAAACAGAGGTACATTCTAGTGGGCTCCTACGTCTCCAACCTTGCCCAGAACCTCGATGCCCTTCATCCCAATGCCTATCTCACTAAGCAGATGGAGCTAATTAATCAGGATATGTTACTCCCCTTAGGCCTTGTTTACGAGGTTGCTCCAAGGCGTTGGGCACTTCGTGATGGGCCTATTCTGAAGCCATATTCCCCACGTTTGGAGGATCACGCTGACGCTGATGCTGAGGCTAATGAGCCATCACTTCCCCAACATGTATTGACAGATCTGAGTGACTGGCTAGCTCACATGGAGGCTGATTAGGCTAGCTTCCACTAGCATATATTGACCGACCTGAGTAGCATGGCGGCTGAGCAGGCTGGTTTTCGACATGTCACCATTCAGTTCAACCAAATGTTTGCATTCATGGCTACACACTTCCCTCAGGATCCACCTCCCCCACCCCATACTTGATGTCAATCATATATTTATTTTCAGGGAAGTTGCATTATCCTTTATTCTTTTTCTTTCACTATTGTTCTTTTTTTATTTTCTTTTATTTTCACATTGAGGACAATGTTGATCGTAAGTATGGGGTGTGCCTTTAAATTTTGTGCACTTAATTGTTAATTTTACTTACATTGAATTAATAAACACTTGAGTATTGCAACTAATCAAGTAGCAATGGTGTGTTAATTTCTTGAATTAATACTAAGCTGATAGAGATATGTTTAAGAGGGGATTCCATTGATCATGAGTTGATATTGTATGAAGCAATATTTTTCAATTCAGTAAAGAGAAATTTAGCATCTTAGTTGAAAATTAGTCATGTGTTCTTATATTTGTTCTCTCTATTAACTTAGCTAGAAAGTGAGTTTTGAGCTTTAATGATTAGATTTTTCATAAACAAAATCCTATTTTTCTTTTGGAGTGAGATTTCTCTTGATTAATATGTGCTAGAACTTACTTTGATATCTTGTTGAGACTTTAATAGTTAACATACATACTTGAACATGATTAAGACAATTAAGCTTAACTCTTTCTTGACTTCCAGAGTTGCATTGAGAAAATAATCCATTAGTTGCCCTATTTGAGCCTGAAATTGATTTCTTTTTACACTCAATTGAATAAGCAAGTTGAATTCATTGTTTATTGTTAGAATAACGGAGCAATTTATATGTTAACTGAAAAGTCATTAAGGGTTATTTTTTTCTTCATGGGTTTATTTCCAAAAAAAAATAGAAAGGAAGAAGAAAGAAAAGGGTTGGTTGTAAAGAATAATAAGAATATTAGATTAAAAGTACGAGTTAGTTATACCCTTGGCCCTGTTTCAACCAAAGGAAGCCCTTTTGATTTTTGTGATGTATGTGAACTTAGAAGTAGAGATGAGATTAAGAGAAACTAGAGTAATCTCTTTGTCTTTAAACACTTGAGCAATGGAAAGATGAGTGACCTCAACTGGTTGGTAAAGAGAATAGATGCAAGCTAGACTCAAGCCTCTAATTGTATTAAGTGCTAAATGATCTTGTTGGATTAGATTTGATTGTTGAACTTGATTGAATTCCTAAATTGTAGAATTTTCCTTGATTCATGTTTTTGGATGTTGAGTTTAATCTTGTTTTTTATGCCTATTCTTTCCCTGAGGACAAGCAAAACTCAAGTCAATAGGCGTTGATAAGTCCATATTTTGTAATATCAAACTAGATAAATTATGATAATTTGCTTATGTTTATTGGTGAATTTTAGATGCATCCTTATCATTGTCTTCAGTTTTTGCATATTAAAGAGGTTTATCACATTTGGAGTGAAAGCATACGAAGTCACTGCGTTTTCAGAGCAAAAGAAGATCATTTTGGCTTAGACAGGGCCCTGTGTAAACTTAGAACCGATTATGGAGTTAGACACGATCCTATCTAACTTGGGAAAGGCTTCTGACTAAGAGACACGGTCGTGTCTCTAAGTCATATGACTGTGTCTCTCTTATGCTGTAGCATGTGTTTTTATTGCTCACACAGTTGTGCCGAGCTTAGACACGATCGTATGAGGTTCCCTGTGTGTAAAAACAACAATTTTTTCCCTCACCATTATAAATAGAAGCAAATCCCTAAACCCGAGACTCAGTTTTGTGATAGCAGCTTTGAGAAACAAATTAGAAGAGATAATTGCCACAAATCTTTGGAGGATGGCTGCGAAGAGAGGACATAATTCTTGAAGGTTTGAAGATCACAATCTCCATAAAAGGGGTTTTGGTTTCTCTTCCTTCTAGTTTTTCCCCTTTCTTCAGGTTTTTCTATTCATGGATTTGTATTATGATTTGGGATTATTTGTATTGAACATGAGTAGCTAATCTCATAGCTAGGGCTATGAGGGATCTTGCTTTCCTTTGATTTTTAATTCGAACTTAATTAAGGTAATTTCAATTGGGTTTATTGTATTGCTTGAATTCTTGTCAAGACTTGATCAATTTTGGCATGCTTTAATTCATTGTTTAAATGGTGGTCATCCACAACCAATAAGTGGACTTATGTAATAAACCTAGGATTAGATTGGTGAATGACCAAACATTAATTTATTCTACTAATTGAATTGACAATTATGTTAGTTCTTCTCTTAAATTGGGGCTTAATGCATTCCTAGTTAATTCAAATAAATGACCAAATAAGTGATTAATTAAGAATAGAGTATTGTTTATCCATGACTATTAGGATTCAATAGCAATTAAGAGAATTTGGCAAGAGAATTACATAATAAATGAATGAAAATTTGATTAATTGGATTCAAGTGAACCTTGTGCCCTAATTTCCCTCTAAGTGATTTATCTCTATATTGTTCAATTGTCCATCATTCTTCTTTATTTGTTTTCTGGTTTTATTTTGAGTTTTTCTTTACACTTACGTTTGTTTAAATAACCAAGGGTTTAGTGAATCTAGTAATTACCTTTTATTCTTTGCAAGATCCACAATTAGGACTCAAGTCCTATATTACTATATGATAGAGTGCACTTACTCTTAGTCTATTTTACGTGTATCGAATATTACTAGTCTATTACATGGAAAAGTCCCTATATAATATAAATTATGACTTGTGCTACTTTTTGTGTTGAAATGTGTTTCGACTATAGTAGACAACGTAGGCGAGGTAGTCGAACCCTTGCAGCTGAAGGCCCATTCGATGAAGATGAAAGAACTTAACACTAGACCATTCCTTGAAATTATGAATCCCACTAAGCCAAGTTTGGAGGAGCCACTAGAGCAAATTGAGTTGGATCCATCCGCTCCTCCAGGTATGCATGGGAAGAAGGGCTCCAAAGCTATGTTATGTAAAAACGTTTGACCAAAAGCCCAACGGCTAATTGTTCTTTTGTAGGTTCCTCGTTGCCTTGCTCTTTATATGCATGAGAAGAAAGGTTCCTAAGAAGGACGAAGACAAAAAGACATTTATGCCATTTAGGCCACATATTCTTCAAGATTAGGAAATCCATGGTTGTGGGGGAACAAATAATGCAAATGAATGCTATTTTATGGGAGAACTAATGAATTCCTATTAGGGAGCTGTTGGGGGTAAAAAATACAAGTCCTAATTTGACAAAGATATTCTCGACGGACAAGTGATATTCAACGAAGTTGGATGATTCGATGAAGATAATGTTTTCAGTTGAATGATACCATTAAGACATTCAACAAATAAGGATCTCAAAAGCCAGATGGAGGATCAAGTGGTGGCCAACTTTCAAATGGCCAAGGGTTGGTTTCATCGAAAATAAAAGTTACCAATTCTGAATTTGACAGGAGTTAGTTATTGTCGAAAATTAAGATATTAGTAGGAACGTTGCATAACTGCCATGAACATGGTCAGTTTCTTAGGAGTCAGTTATTTTTTGTTTTTGCCTATAAATACTAGTATTTACGATGTAAAAAGGGTGGTTTTACTAGATATACAATCCTAACATCTCACTCAAGCAGATTAACGAATTTGACTCCAAGTATGACTTCCATTTTCATTTCCAGTCATTTACGTTAATGCAATGTCTCTTTAAATTCTTTATTTTCAAGCCTTGTTCTTTAAATTTCTTTACTCTTTCTGCACTTTAAATTCATGCGTTTTACATTTTCTGTACTTTAAACTTACTGCACTTTTATATTTCCTGCATTTAAACTTTCTACACCTTTATTTTCTGCATTTTAATCTTCAACACTTTATATTTCTTGCAATTTACTTTCTCTGCACTTTAAAATGTCTTTGCACTTGACATTTTGCATGTAACTCATCAAAAGCTTCTTTTCAAACGAGATTACCACATAACTCGTGAATCCACATTCGACTGATAAAATATATTTATTTGTTGGAATTTATCCTATACCAAATTCACCCGTAAACAAATTGGCACGCCCGGTGGGACGAGTTCAGAGTAACTCGGTAGTGTCACAAACCTCTTCATAAGAAGATGGTTTTATGCATTTAAGAAGTGGAAAGTTGGTATTTTGTTGCCCTTCTCAAGATACGCAAATTATGAGTAACGCAAATAACTAGGCGTCGAATGCACTTTCAGTTGAAGTTAGTGTGCCACCTTTGACAACTATTTCTGCGTCACCTTTAACCGTTGTTAGTACGGGTCCTGTGGTTGATATAATAGCAACTGGTACTCTCAGGAGTAACCCAGTGCTAGAGCAAGTAGTGCTTGGAGTGACTCAGTCATCACCAAATCAACCAAGTAATCAAAGTGTAATGAACTCAAATTCAAGGTTGGCATCACAATATGGTTTGCCACCAAGTTATATCCCTCCCGTGTTGGCATAAATGGAACTTGGTTCTACTATGGCTAATACTATAGGCCAAATGATAGCCTCACAAGGCCAACCACAAATAAGTTTGGCTTTAGCAAGTTTTAATGGCCAAGGAACAGGAGTTGCAAATTTAAGTAATCCAACTCCTTTTTGACAAGAGAGATTGAATTTGGGACTTGTATTTCCAAATATGTCGAGAGATATTCCTCAGAATGTAACTGGGCCAACTACAAATTCTTTGGCTAGTTTTCGACAACAAATGGATGAAAGTAATCATGAAATGGTGCATATGTTCACTCAGTAAGTAGGTGTTGTGATTGCACCAATCATGGAAAACACAAATAATACTTACAGCGTATTGGCCCAGCAAATGGCAAGGCTAAATCAAGCTTTGGGGATAGGTGAATTGGCCAATGAAAATGTGCAAGGAACCCAGCCTAGAGTAAACAGAGAAATGGTTATACCTCAGGAAAATGGAGGACAAAATCAACAAAACCTAGAACAACCTAGGCAAAATGATTAGCCACACTTGGAATATGGTAATGTCCATATGCTCCGTCGAGGTGATGAGGATCAAATGGCTAGAAATGATGCAGCTATGAGATTGCTTCGACAAAATCTTGGGGGGCACTAAGTAATTGAGCAAAATATAAACCAAGTAGTGGAATAGGTGTTGAATAGATTTGGGTTCAATGTTGGATATGCTAACTAACCCTATTTTGTTTCAACATTTCTTGAGTGGGTACAGCAAGCAGAATTGCCTAGAGGAATTAAAATTCCTAAACTTTCAAAGTTTGCTGGTGAAAATGGAGAATCGACTGTCGAACATATCGCATGGTATACAATAGAAATGGGAGAATTGGCCACTATTGAAGGCCTCAAAATGAGATTTTTCCCAAGCTCCCTTACTAAAAATGCATTCTCTTGGTTTTCGACATTGAGACCAAATTTGATACATTCTTGGACTCAATTAGAAAGAAGTTTCCATGATCAATTCTTTAGAGGGGATTTAAAAGTTGGACTTACAGATCTCTTCAATATTAAGAGAGTGTATAATGAAACAATAGAAGAGTACCTATCTAGGTTTTGACAAATGAGGAATAGATGTTTTACTCCTATACTTGAAGCAGAAATAGTAAAAATTGCTGCAGGAGGTTTAGACTATTACATTAGGAAAAAGTTAGTGAACTAACATTTAGTTGATCTTGCCCAACTAGGTGAAAAGGTTAGGCAAATAGAACAACTAAAAGCTGAAAAGGTTCATAAACAAAAGAGATTCCTCAAAAGGGAGAAAGTAGCATTCGTCGGATTAGGTGACTCCAACAATGAAACTGAAGATAGCAATGATGAATTTGAAGTTAACATTGTTGAACTTTAGAATGATCCTCCTTATGTGTGTTAGGCTTTTCAGCCTACAAGAAATAAGGAAAAAATGAGTTATGTCAATAGAAAAACATATAAATTCGACGTAACAAGAACCGATAAAATTTTTGATTTGTTGTTAAAAGATAAACAGATTAAATTATTGGAAGGCCATAAGTTATTAAAATCTAATGAAATAAAAAATTGAAAATATTATAAGTTTCATAACAATTTCAGTCATGTAACTAACGAATGTATTCGTTTCAGAGATTTGATTCAAAAGACACTAATGGATGGGCGTTTGAAATTTGCTGACAAGCCTAAGGCGATATGAAAGTTGATACAGATCCGTTTCAGGTTGGGATTTCATACGTCGATCAACAGGCTCCTTTAAATGTTGGAATGATCAACATAAGGAATTTGTAGGGATTCGACATTGACATGGAAGATGCAATGGACGTTTATCCCAAATCAGGAGAATCTCTTGAAAATTTCCTAGAAAGAAAGAAAGAAAAAGGTAAAGTAAGATTGTGTCCAAGATGCAATGCAATGTATGATGAATTGGCTGCAAAGAAAGCTGCTGAGGAGCAACAGGGTAATTTACAAGGTAAAAATAAGTTTTTCGACAAGAAAGTTAGAAAACCACAAAAGCCCTTCAATACTTCAAAGCCAGTTTATACTCCAAAGCCTAAGCCAGTCTATATGTCAAGGCCTAATATGAATGGCTGGTTGGTCGAGTCATCTAGTGGATCTATGGGGAGCAATGCATTTCTCAGAAGTTGCATCGGACTAGCTAGGACCAGAGTACCACCTGCCAATGTTACTATAGACAGATGGGTCAAAAATTCTGCAATGGTAAGTTACACGTATTTTCGACGAAACTTGGCTGCTAAGAAGAATAGGTTTTAGAAAAATCAACCATTCTGGAATGAAGATTACAAACATGGTAGAATTGACCGAAATGAAGTTTTGATTGGCCATGATGTAGCAAGACCATCAAAGTCTTTACCAATGTCAAAGAGTTGAAAAAGAAGGTTGCAGAGGTTAAGACAGGCCCAGAAGAAAAGGAGTTTGACTGAGGGCTTAGTTATTAAAGAATAACCCACAGAAATGTGATGTTTAGTAGTCGAGGTTAAGCCAGCACTTGGTGAAAATAAAGATGACAAGAAATTGAAGAGCATTGTCAGAAAAGAATTTACAAATACAAGGGGGGCAATCCTAGCTGAGCCGACAACTAATGAAGTTGAATGGTCGAATGAGAATAATAATCTCCGACAAGAAAATCTTACAGAGATAAAGAAAGGGAAACAAGTTCAAGGGCCTACTTCAAACAAAATTAGAAGGAAATGGCCGATTAGACTTATAGCAGCAGAAAAAGAAGCAAAGGAAAACAATCTGGCAGTTGATGAAAGTAAGGACATGGCTAGGTTGAAATCTGAGAAGATGATAAGAGGAATAGCTAGGAACAAAAGCAATAGTGATGATAAAGATTGGTCGAAAGAATAAATCTTAAAAGTTCTGAAAGATCCTGACCAAGATGTCGAGTGGAAAAAGAAAATGCTCGACATGATCAAAGGGAGAAAAAATTTAGCGAAGTCTGATTGCCAAATTCTAGATATGGATTTAACAGTTGATGAAGTTATTGAAGCCTTGATCGATCCAGATGATCTTTTAGGCTTTGGTGATAATGAATAAATCGACATGGTTTTCAATCTGGACAAGGATCTGGATGACATCATAATGGCTATGGATAGTAGTTTGCCGTTGGAAGAGTACCTCAAGCTTGGTGGATATAAAAGTCATGATGAGTCAGATGAAGAAGAATTCTTGAAGTCAATGAATGTGAACTTGATTTCAGTCATACTTGCTGAATTCGAAGGGTATCACGAAATTGAATATATAGGAGAGAGTGAAGAAGACTTGGATGATCTCGACAATCATTGGATTTTCTGTCAAGATATTATGTTAACTGTGTTCAACATTACAACATATTTTGAAAAGCCAACAGAGCAACAAAAGACTCATCTCCGCCCATTGCACATCAAGGCTTTGCTAGAAGGCAAGCCGACAAATAGAGTCTTGATAGACGGAGGGGCAGCTATCAATCTGATCCCAAGGGCAATGTTAAAGAAACTTGGGAAGAATGAGTCTGATTTGATGGCAACTAACATGATTGTTACTGATTTCAGTGGCAAAACTTCCTCATCAGACAGAGTAGTGATGTTGAATATACAAGTTGGATCCATTGAGAGGTCGACATTGTTTGTCGTAATTCCAACAAAATCCAATTACAATCTTCTACTGGGAAGAGATTGGATACATGCCGTTAGAGCAATAACATCGACGGTTCATCATAAACTTATTCTTTGGAATGCAAATGATCAGGTGGAAATAGTAGAGGCATATGACAGCCCTTGCTATTTACAACAGCTTCATGTCGATTTTAAAATCTATGCTCCAAATGTTAAGCCAGTCACGACAAATAATGGAGTTATCGACAAAGATGCACTTAAAACATGCTTAATGGATCAGTTTGGCATTCGACTAGTGAATATGGCCGAAATGGATTAGCCAAGCACTAGCCATGAGTGTTAATCAGTTGGATTGACTGTCGGCTTATTTAGCCGACAGAGCTGTGTACACCACTGAAGGTGTATTGTCAGATTGTATAATAGACGATGGTCCTTTGGGTTTTGTGATAATCACATATTTTATTCATTAAGAAACCCTTATGTTTAGTCATTTACACTCTCCATATTCTTAATTGATTGAGTTTGGTATGATTTTGTGAGTTTGAGCTCAAATTGGTCCTAATTGAATATTTTCAGCATTATTGAGATTTGACACTATTTTTGTATTTTGGCCATAACTTGAGTTCCTGATATCTGATAATCATGAATTTTACCTTGTAGGAAAGCTAGGAGGAAGCTCTACAACTTTGATGAAGAGCTCGAAGTCCTAAAAAGATGTCTAAGGGACCTAAGTTTACATGGAAGTCAGAATACGGGTTCTGTCACTAGAATCCGAATGGTGTGCACTCATAAAATCATATCTCAAGCTGTAATAATGGATATGGGCTGAAATTTGGATATTTGATAGTTAAGATCCAAATAAACAACTTTCATGAAGAACACTTTTTTAAAAAATGAAGTCTAATGGGTCAGTTTGAGCTTGCAAGTCGGAACAGAGGTGCTGAAGTTGGGTTTGAGCAACCTGCGGTATTTGGATCATATCTTAGGCTATAGGAAGCCAAATTGGACGATCCAGATATGCATGTTATAGCCAAGACAAAGATCTACAACTTTCATGAAGAGTACTTTTCACGGATCTGAAGTATAGTTGGTCGTTTTTGGCTTCCAAGTCAGACAAGAAATTTTCGTCCTCAACCACTCCACTCACCAACCCACTCACCAACCCACTCAACCACTCCACTCACCAACCCACTCAACCACCCCACTCAACCACTCCACTCACCAACCCACTCAACCACTTCACTCAACCACCCCACTCATCCACCCACTCCCCTTTGTCATTTTGTTACCCTAGACTTCTATAAAAGGCACTATTGGTTATCATGAAGAACAAATTGTATTCTCCTTCATTTCTCTCATAGTTTCTTCTTGTTTCTTCATAGTTTCTCATAGCTTTTGTATATTTTGATGCTCCCCTTCATGGTAATGGAGGGCTAAGCTACTTTCGGTTAATTTAGAACTCTTGAAGAGATTGCGATTTAGATTTTTGAGACCTTGGTTATGTATTGTATTTGATTTGTAATTGAATTCCTCTTTTCTTCTTCTTTTTTCCTCTTCTTGATCTTGAATGCATGAATGGTGATTCTATTTATGTTGATCTGATTTGATCTTGGTTTAAGATTGAGATTTGTGATGAAACATAGAACTGATTGATCTAAACTAATCACATAAATGAAGATTGAGATTTGTGATGAAACTTAGAACTGATTGATCTAAATTAATCACAGAATTGAAAAGGTTAGGTTACTGATTTGTGCCTAAGTTAATTGAATTCGGTACTTGAAATTAACATAGATCTTCATGAATGGTGTGATTACGGATTTGTGTTTATCTCTTGTTAATTAAATTCTAGACGATCGTCTAGTATGAATTCTGGATTTGATGCAGAGATCTCGGTTAGATCCAAATTAACAATTCAATTGCGCTTCAAGTGTTCTATAAAGGGTCTATGATTGAATCCACCCAATCTTGGATAGGTTTCTAAATTGACTGCTCTTTAATTGTTATTTCTTCCTCTAATTTTGTTAAGTGTGATCTTAAACTGTCAAACCCCCCATTGCTAACTTTCACTTGATTTGATTAAATTGCATTTACAATCCTCGTGGAGATGATCCGGTGTTGTCACTGTGCTACAAGCTTAGGTAATAACTTCGGTTATAATTTTGACTGAGTTCGGCGTTCGTCAAAATTTTAGCGCCGTTGCCGGGGATTAGTAAGTGTAATCTTTTCATTTTAAGTGTTTTTACTAACCTTTGCTTTTTATTAACTTTTCTAACATTTTTATCCATTGTCTAGTGTATTTGCTTATTTATTTGTTTTTGTGTGATGCATGACTAGGTCTGAGCCTGATAACTTGGTTGACTTTGATCCTGAGATTGATAGAACCTTGCATAGGTTGATTAGAGCTCGTAGGCTAAGTGTAAGAACTGCTTCTGAATTTGATCTTAATATTAGGAGTGAACTTGAGATCTTGAATAATTTTGAAACCAATGCTGATAACATGCAGAATAGAACTCTTAAGGAACTTGCTGCTCCTGATATAACTAACCAGTATTTGTGTATTCAATACCCAGATCTTGATGCTGATTTTGAGTTAAAATCTAGATTGATACATTTGTTGCCCAAGTTTCACGGTTTTGCAGGGGAGGATCCCCATAAGCATCTAAAGGAGTTCCATGTAGTTTGTTCAACCATGAAGCCACATGGGATCTCAGAAGAGCATATCAAGCTGAGGGCATTTCCTTTCTCACTTCTACGATCTGACCAAGGATTGGTTATTTTATTTTTCACCAGGTTCAGTAACAAGTTGGACTGACATGAAGCGATTATTCTTAGAGAAATTTTTCCCTGCCTCTAGAGCTGCTGCCGTTAGAAAAGATATATGTGGCATAAGACAAATGTCAGGAGAGACCTTGCATGAATATTAGGAAAGATTCAAGAAGCTGTGCTCGAGCTGTCCCCACCACCAAATCACCGATCAACTCTTAATTCAATATTTCTATAAAGGCTTACTGCCAAATGACAGAAGCATGGTGGATGCTGCCTCTGGAGGAGCCTTAGTAGACAAGACCCCTACAGCAGCGAGAGATTTAATAGCAAACATGGCAGCCAACACCCAACAATTTGGCACACGAATTATTACCTCAATCAGAGGAGTCAATGAGATTCAATCGTCTCATGTAGACTAACAGAGAATGGAACACAGACTTGATGAATTGACTTCTTTGGTGAGGCAGTTAGCAGTGGGACAACAAGCACCAATGCAGATGGCTGCAATTGTGTGTGGCATTTGCTCTTGGTTATCTCATCCTACTGATGCATGCCCCACACTTCAGGATGGTGGTTCTATTTTTCCAGAGCAATCTGTTGCAGCAACTGGTATTTTTCCTGGTAGACCCCAATATCAGCAATCACAGCAGCAGCCCAGATATGATCCATTTTCTAATACCTATAACCCTGGTTGGAGGGACCATCCCAACCTGAGATATAGAAATTCTGGTCAACAACAACAACAACAGCCCTACCAACAGCAGCAACCGCAGTTTAGATACCAAGCTACAGGCCCTGGCAACAAGTACCAATCACCTGCATTTAGGCAAGCACAACCTGCGCCGCCACCCATGCAGCAGCCCCTCCAGCTACCTGTTCCAGCAGCTACTCCAGCTGAGTCACCTTTCAAAGACTTAATGAAACAGTTTCAGCATAATATCAATGCCACCATCCAGAATTTACAAACTCAAATTGGACAGATGGCAACCACTTTGAGTGAGCTGAAAAGTCAAGGGTCGAACCAATTGCCTTCACAAACAGTCAACAACCCAAGAGGCAATGTAAGTGCCATTAGCTTGAGAAGTGGCAGAGAAGTTGACGGTCCTACTCCACCACAACCTGAACTACAAGTGCAGCAACCAGAAGGTGACCAGAAACAGAAGAAAGTGGATAGCTCAGTCCAAAAATCTGTGACACAGAAGAAATGTGTAGAGAATTCAAATCTGGCCATTCCATTACCTTTTCCAAACGAGTCACACAGTCCAAGCATACTGTGCAAACAGAAATAGAAAGAGAAGTTATGGACACATTCAGGAAGGTGGAAATCAATATTCCCCTCCTTGATGCAATCAAGCAGATTCCCAAGTATGCCAAATTCCTTAAAGAGTTGTGTACTCACAAGAGAAGACTTAAGGGTACTGAGAAAATAAGCATGGGCAGAAATGTTTCTGCAATGATTCTACCAAGCATGCCACAAAAATGCAAAGATCCTGGAACTTTCACAATTCCTTGCACAATAGGTAACTCCAAATTTGAACATGCAATGCTAGACTTGGGTGCTTCGATTAATGTCATGCCTATGTCAATATATCAGTCCTTGAACATTGGCACTTTGCAACCTACTGGTATAGTGATTCAGTTGGCAAATAGGACCACTGCTCATCCTGCAGGAGTGCTAGAAGATGTGTTAGTTTGGATGAATGAGCTAATTTTTCCAACGGACTTCTATATTCTGAACATGGAAGATGAGTCTTCAACAAATCATGCTCCATTGATCCTAGGCAGACCTTTCCTCAAGACAGCCAAGACCAAGATAGATGTGCATGCTGGCACCCTTTCCATGGAATTTAGTGACAATGTGGTACAATTTAACATTTTTGAGGCCATGAGACATCCCCTAGAGGAGCATTCTGTTTTCCATATTGATGTGATTGATATGCTAGTTGACGATGCTTATGCTGATATTTATGCTGAATTTCCTGATATTGCTGATTTTCTGGATTCTGTTACCTGTGAAACATGTGTTGGTTGTGATATTGTACCATGTGCTACATGTGCTGAGATTTATGCAGTTATGAGTGATGATGTAGCTGCTGACTTGAATGATGCAGCATATGAAAATGAGAGTCAGAAGTATGTTGAATTTAATGTTGCTGAGTTAGTTGTTTCAAATAGCTTGCTGCCCTCCATTGTACAATCTCTATCCTTAGAATTAAAGATTTTGCCGGACCATCTTAAATATGCATATTTGGAAGATAGTGAGAAGCTGCCTGTGATTATTGCTAAAAATTTACAACCTGATCAAGAAGAAAAATTAATGCAGGTTTTGAGGCAGAATAAACAAGCCATCGGATGGACACTTGCAGATCTTCCTGGTATCAGTCCATCCACATGCATGCATAGGATTTTGTTGGAGGAAGATACTAAACCAGTACGGCAGCCCTAAAGGAGACTGAACCCCCTGACTCTGGATGTGGTAAAGAAGGAAGTTACCAAGCTACTGCAAGCTGGCATTCTTTATCCCATATCTGATAGTAAATGGGTGAGCCCCGTGCAGGTTGTTCCAAAGAAATCTGGGGTCACAGTAGTTGAAAATCAGAACAATGAGCTACTACCCACAAGAATTCAAAACAGCTGGCGAGTTTGCATTGATTACAGACGACTTAACCAAGCCACCAGGAAAGATCATTTTCCATTACCTTTCATTGATCAGATGTTAGAGAGACTAGCTGGCAAGTCGCATTACTGTTTCTTGGATGGATATTTGGGTTATTTTCATATCCATATAGCCCCAGAAGACCAAGATAAAACTACTTTCACTTGCCCATTTGGCACATTTGCATATAGAAGGATGCCTTTTGGTCTGTGCAACGCTCCAGGCACCTTTCAAAGGTGTATGGTAAGTATATTTTCTGACCTTTTAGAAAATTGCATAGATGTATTCATGGATGACTTTACTGTCTATGACTCTTCCTTTGATGCATGTTTGGATAGTTTGACTCAGGTTTTGCATAAATGCATTAAGGCTAACCTTGTTCTGAATTTTGAGAAATGTCATTTCATGGTGGAGCAAGGCATAGTTTTAGGACATATAATATCTAGCAAGGGTATTGAGGTAGATCCTGCGAAAATAGATGTTATTTCATGCCTATCTTACCTCACATGCGTGCGGGAGGTTCGTTCTTTCCTTGGTCAAGCAGGTTTCTATAGGTGATTCATAAAAGATTTCAGCAAAATTGATCTTCCACTATCCAACTTGCTACAAAAAGAAGTGGAGTTCCATTTTGACCAGAAATGCAAGGATGCCTTCAATCACTTGAAGCAAGCATTGACTAGTACACCTATCATCCAGCCACCAGCTTGGACACTCCCATTTGAGCTCATGTGTGATGCCTCTAATTATGCTTTGGAAGCTGTTCTTGCACACAGGGTCGGTAAAATATCTCATGTCATCTCCTATGCTTCAAGAACTTTAGATCCTGCACAAGTCAACTACACCACCATTGAAAAGGAACTTTTAGCAATTGTTTTTGCTTTAGACAAATTTCGATCATATTTGCTTGGTTCTAGAGTGGTTGTGTTTTCAGATCATACAGCTCTGAAGTTTCTCCTGAAGAAGCTTGATGCAAAGCCTAGGTTGATTAGGTGGATTTTGCTCCTCCAAGAGTTCGATATTGAAATCCGTGATAAAAGTGGAGCGGAGAATTTAGTGGCTAATCACCTAAGCCGAATTGAAAGGGAGGCAGATACTTTTCCCATCCATGATGTCTTCCCTGATGAGCAGTTTTTCAAGCTGCAAAGGTCTGATGCGTCACTGACAGTGTGCTTCTTTTCTGCTTGGCGTTGATT
This sequence comes from Ormosia emarginata, assembly GCA_029884605.1. Lineage (NCBI taxonomy): Eukaryota > Viridiplantae > Streptophyta > Magnoliopsida > Fabales > Fabaceae > Ormosia > Ormosia emarginata. The sequence goes on from JAQQTP010000064.1 coordinate 5,619,506, forward strand.
CACTTCTTATCAGGTTGTGTTGCTCTTTTCTATATCTCTCTTTCACATTGAAGGCAATGTTATATTAAGTGTGGGGGAGAGATTTTAGCATTTTTTAAAAAAAAAAATAAAAAAAAAGTTCATTGCATGATTGAATAACTTTTCTCCCTTCTTGAACTGATATGCTTGGTGATGGATGATTGAATTGATGAATTGAGTTTGATGGATGCATACCTTGTGAGATTTTGAGCCTAATGGATGGATTCAACATTTATGCCATTCTCTTCTTTCTTATGTGATTTTCACTCATGTTAATGACCACTCTAGAACTTGCTTTGATTCTTTTTGAAGTTACATTTCACTTGCATGCATGAACATGATTGAGGCCCTCTTTCTTAATTAGCTAGTTTAACCGAATAGTCAACCTTGTTTTCAATATGATATCAAGCACTCTTTTGACTTCTTGAAAATTCTCTGATTCCTGCCAACCTTGTATATTTTCCTTTACTTAACCCCTTTGAGCTTATTTGACCATTCCTTGTTTCTAGCTCATTATGTGCCTTAAATGAAAAATCGTGTTCTTACTTTACCTTAGGGAATCAAAGAACATTAGCTTGGTTAATGGATGAGTTTTTGAACAAGTGTGGGAGTGTGTTTACAAAATGGTTGTTGAAAAAGGAAAGAGTGCTTAAAAAAAAAAAGAGGAAAAATGTATGTATATAGTTATGTTCATATATATTAAAAAAAAAGAAAAAGATTGGGAAATGAATATGTAAAGGGATATACATTAGAGTTGGGATGAACTTTTATGCTTGTTATTTGAACTCAGCTCTCATTTGCTTTTATTCTCTTTGGTATTTATCTTCTCATATCCATTTTATCCTCTTCTGTTACCTTGACCTCACCACAACCTTGAATAAAGTCCTCATGATTTGTGTGTGCATGTGTTTTGAGTAGTGGAGAAGTAGAAGATAAGCAAGCTTATGGTAGTATAATTTTCATGGGTTGAATTGAGTGAAATACCTACCCTTTAAACACTTGAGAGATTGAGAGGGAATCTTGTGAAGATCTATCATTTTGAGAAAGGACTTGATGAAAGACAAGGTGTAGAGGTGGAAGATCCTTTGGAAGAAATAAACTTGGGCGCTGAAACAGACAGAAGGCCTATATTTGTGAGTTCATTTTTGCCAAAGGAGTTCAAATGCCAATTGCGAACATGTTGGTTGATGCCGCATCTGGACATGAATTGTTAAGTTTTAGGGATGGCCATGCAGATTATAATCAAATTTTTATAGCTGAGGAGGACGTGTTGAAAACTGCCTTCAGATGTCCAGGAGCTATTGGGACATATGAATGGATAGTCATGCCTTTCGGTTTAAAGAATGCAGGGGCCACCTATCAAAGAGCAATGAATACAATCTTCCATGATGTTATTGGAAAATTTATGGAGGTGTATATCAACGATGTCATTGTCAAGTCAGAAACAAAAGAGAGTCACTTGACAAACTTGAGGCAGGCATTCGACAAGATGAGAAAGCACAGCCTCAAGATGAATCCAAAGAAATATGATTTTAGAGTGTCGGTTGCTAAATTCTTGGGTTTTTTAGTCCATAAAAAAGTTATTGAGGTGGACAAAAATAAAGCCAAGGCAGTTTTGGAAGCCGTACCTTCGATGAATAAGATGGAATTACAATCTTTCCTGGGGAAGGTGAACTTTTTAAGAAGATTCATTTCTAATTTGTCGTGAAGAACTAGAGTTTTCGCCTCATTAATCAAGTTGAAGGTTGAATAAGAGTTTGTATGGGAGTCTTGTCATCAAGAAGCATTCGACCAAATTAAACAATATTTGACAAATCCTCTGGTCATGATGCCTCCAGTGCCTCACAGACCATTGAAATTGGACATATCAGCGTCAAATGATACTATAGGTAGTATGTTGGCTCAAGATGAGAATGGTGTCGAAAGAGCTGTATATTATCTTAGTCGAGTTTTAAATGACGCTGAAAGGAGATATAGTGCAATAGAAAAACTTTGTTTAGCATTATACTTCTCATGTACTAAGCTTAAATATTATATGATGCCTTGTAATGTATTGGTTATGTCGAAAACTGATGTAATAAAGTATAAGTTGTCAAAACTAATATTAAATAGACATATTGGTAAATGGACTGTTGCTTTCTCAGAATTCTCTTTATAATATGTTCTAATGAAAACAGTCAAAGGCTACGCAATTGTTGATTTTTTTGCTAACCATCCATGTTTGGATGTTGATAATATAAACTTCATCGGGTTAAAACCTTGGCGCTTATATTTTGATGGCTCAAGGCATCAAAATGGAGTTGGAGTGGGAATTTTAATTGTTTCTCCTCAAGGTACCCTAACTAAATTCATGTTTGAACTTAAATATACATGCTCAAACAATGAGGCTGAGTATGAAGCCTTATTGTCGGGTTAGAAATATTAATAGAAATGAAAGCATGTAATGTGCATATTTTTTAGGATTCACAGTCAGTCATTAAGCAACTCACTCAAGAATATAAATGTGTCAGTTATAATTTGACCAAATATTGTGTTGAGGCGAGTAAGATAATGAAGAGATTCGACAAAGTTATTGTCGAACATATCCCTAGAAATTTGAATGAAGAGGCTAATGAATTTACGCAGATAGCCTCTGGGTATAAAATTTCGTCCAAAGTCCTGACAAATCTAATGGAGATTAGAGAACTTTTATATCCATTAGAAGAAAGAGATGTACTACAAAATGATATTTTGACAGTTAATGACTAGAGACAGCCAATATTAAGTTATTTGGAAAATCCAAGTCAAAACGTGGACAGGAAGCTCAAATACAGAGCGTCAAAATTTGTAATATTAGGAGAGGCTTTGTATAAAAAATCTGTCGATGGAAATTTCGAGGTCTGCTTGGGTGAAGCAGAGGCATATATTGCCTTAGCAAAGGTCCATGAAGGAATTTGTAAAGCTCATCAAGCAGGTGATAAAATGAAATGGGTCCTTCGATGACAAAGGTATTATTGGCCTACGCTAGTAAAGGATTGTATAATGTTTGCCAAATCTTGTGAAGAATGTGAAAAACATGGCCATATACAGAACGTTCCTGCTAGTGAATTATATTCCATTGTTAAACCTTGGCCTTTCAAAGGATGGGCTTTGGATATAATAGGCCAAATTCATCCTACATCGTTGAAAGGACACAAGTATATTTTAGTCGGAGTTGATTACTTTACAAAATGGGTTGAGGTTGTAGCCTTAAAAGAAGTTACCCAATAAGAAGTAATCGATTTTATAGAAGACAATATAGTTTATAGGTTTGGAATACCACAAACTTTGACAACTGACTAAGGAACGATGTTCATTGGAAAGAAAGTTGTCGAATATGCCAATTCAAGAAAGATTAAAATGCTTACGTTGACTTCATATTATGCTCAAGCAAATGGCCAAGTAGAGGCCATGAACAAAATAATCATAAGTTTGATTAAAAAGCATATTGGTCGACAACCTAGAAATTAGCATAATACCCTTAATCAAATTCTATGGGCATATAGAAATTCACTAAGAGAATCGACGAGCACTTCACCATATAAGTTAGTTTATGGTCATGATGCAGTGTTACCAGTTGAGATTAATCTTCAATCAATTCGGATTCAAAAACAAGATGAGTTACCAATTGAACATTATTGGGACTTGATGTTTGATGAATTAAACAAATTAAGTGATGAAAGATTAGTTGCTCTAAAAAAATTAATTTGACAAAAAGAAAGAATTGTGAAGTTTTACGACAGTCGAGTTAAGTATAAATCTTTTAAGATTGATAACTTGGTTTGGAAAGTTATCTTGCCCATGGATAAGAGTTATCGAGAATGTGGAAATTGGTCTCCAAAATGGGAAGGACCATTTAAAATTACTCAAGTATTTTCTGGGAATACTTATGCACTTGTCGAAGTTAATTCTGGTTTGAGGGTTAAGTCAATTAATAGCAAATATTTAAAGCCATATAAACCGACAATATGTGAAGTAAAGATTGACAATGAATAAAAATAAAAATTTCATTCATATATTTGACAATTACAAGTTACATACTGATATTACAACTTGTTTAAGTTGTCAGAATATTACAGAGAAAAAATAGTCCTATTCTAAATAAACCAGAAGCTTCTCCCCAGCTAAGCATATGTTCCATTTAAGCTCGTGGGACCTGAAGAAGAGGAAGAACTAGATGACCTTTAATAACAACCGTGTTTTAGAAACACTGGGTTGTTACGATGATTACTGAAGCTCATCAGGAATATTACGATTCTTACTAAAGCCCAAGATAAGCATCACTATTAATACAGAGACCTTCTTCCATTTTTCCAATTGAGAGAAGAGGAAGTTATCTGATGACATGGTGAATTTTGCTGGAAAGGAAGAATGAGAGGGTTAGATTACACTCTTTTGAATCCTGGTGTCTCAGAGGACACTATTTATAGGGGATTTTTGCAGAAGAAGTCATTATGCAATGTTTTGTAACTTTCATTATAATTAATTTAATTAATTATGATGCCCAGTTACGAGATGCATTGAAAAGAAATAGAATAGAGAGCATTTAAGCGTATAGAATTATGGAGCAAAAATAAAAAAAAAAGTAATGGGAATTGATCAAAGAGGATGTTTATTAAGCATTGGCCTGAAAGGCCATACAAATCCTGTCGGATAATCAAACCGATAATATAAAAAAAACAATACGATTAAATTCTCTGCAAAACCTCCCAGGAATCTTACAAAGCTCGTTTATTGGCACAAGCTTTTTGATATTCTGGTTCAAGAGAATGTATATCTGCCAGCACATCTTTGGTCTCGACAGCCTATTGTTTCGAGTTGTTGACAATGCTTTGTTGTTTTGTATTCCCTTGTTGCAAAGCCATGCTGAGTTTTTGCTTTCTACGGCGAGTTTCTTCAAGCTTTTTCTCCAAGTCTTCAATTTCTTTGTTTAGTTCTACCTCTTTATTTTTTCCATCAACAAGATAGCCTTTTAATTTGGTTATCTCATTCTTTGCATCAGTCAGCTGCTTTAAGATCCTGGATTTTTCTTGAAGTTTTTTATCATAAGCAGGAATGATCTGACGAATAGTAGGCATGTTCAAAGATAAGTTCTGGAGAAAATCTTTGACAGTTGAAGGAAGAGCTCGACTGGTTATTGGAAGTTGTTGAGAGAGAGGTTCCAATTCAGTCACAATGGGCAGCATTCTTTCTTAAAGCAATTGGTCAGAACTTAACTGCTCAAAGAAGGAGGTAAAGGCGTTCTTCAACTCTGCCAAAAGCTTAGTAACATAAGAGTCACTAGAATCTTGTCCAGGCTGTTGACTGTGGGATTTAAAGGACGTAAACCTAAGTGCAGGTTGTCTCAATTAATAAATTTCTCGAGAGTCCGAGGTTGATCCACAGGGAATTGATGAAGAAAAAATTAATTGAGGTAATAAGAGGATTTGTCACAATACTAAAAGTAATAAAAGATGTTCATAAAGGAATTTAAGAACTTATTTAGGTTAGGAGATCCACTCTTGGTAATAAATTAAAGGTAAGATTATTTCTCTTTATAACTCAATTGAAATCCACACACAACGGAGGTTCTAATCAGAAAATATAACATTCAAAGTTCAATTATATATGCAATCATATTATGATTCCTCTAATACCAACATTTGTAAATGAGTTCAAGCATTCACTGTGTCAATCCTATTGTCTACAATAAATCAAGATCTCCATTATACAAAGAAGGTTTCTAAATTGATTGGAAACAAAATACAACACATATAATGTCCATTTGATAATATATCATTTAAGCACAAGAAATAGAATAATCTAACCTTATTTCATTACCAAAAGCTTCACTCTTTCACCCAAGCAAGATGAAGATTTAGTTACTCATAGATAAGAAGAAAGAAATGGAGAAGAAGAGAAAGATGAACATAGCTTCAATTTAGAGCAAGAAAAAATTACAACAAAGAAAAATAATAAACAAGCATAATCATAACTTCTAAAAACTAAGCCTAACACCAAGAGCACCAAATGATCAGCCAATGGTGCCTTTTATAAAGGATTAAGGATACAAAATGACAAGAGGGCTGATTAAGAGTAAGTGGATGAGTAGATGAATGAGTGGAAAATGCCAAATGATGAGTTGGTGAGTGGAAAATTATTGAGATTCTTTGTCTTCGAAACCATTCAGCGCTGATCTTATGGATGCCATCAGAATGAAGCAACAAGGTCTTCATGAAAGTTGTAGCATTTTGTCTCAGCTTTCCAATGGCACCGAAAACATCCAAAAATTCATCGTACAGCCCAAGATATGACCCAATTACTGTACACTATTTAGGCCCAGTTTCAGCACCTCTGTTTTGACTTCCAGACCCAATATCACCTCCAAGCTGTCCGAATGAGCTCTTGTGTTCTTATGACAGTTGTAGATATGGGTCTTAACTGTCAAATTTCCAAATTTCAGCCTAAGATAATTCCTACAGCCCAAGTTATGCTCTGATTACTGTATATTATTCCATACACAAAACTCGTGTTCTGATTTCCAAGCCCATTTAACTCCTCTAGATGTCCGAATTTTACCTGGAGCTCTTCATCAAAGTTGTAGAGCTTTCTCTCAGCTTTCCTACAAGGTAAAATTCATAATTTCTAGACATCTAGAACTCAAGATATGACTAAAATACAGAAATAGTGTAAGACCCAATTAATGCTGAAAAAAATCAATTAAGTCCAATTTGAGTCCAATCTTACAAAACATAACCAGACTTAATCAATTAAGTACATAAAGAGTGTAAATGACTAAAAATGAGGGTTTATTAATGTATAAAATATGTGATTATCAAATTCTCCCACACTTAGCTTTTTGCACTCCTGGGTAAAACACATATGACCAAAGTTAGGAAACAAAGAAAAATGACATAGACTCAAAAGCTAAAAACTCTAAAAGACTTGATGAAGCAAGAAGAGCAACCTGAAATTCGAGGGATCAAAGCATTAATCATTTCTTCACATCTCAAACCAACAAGCAAAGAAACTTCAGTTGAAAAGAATGAATCAAGAATGATAGATCTTCACAGAATTCACTCTCAATCTCTCAAGTGTTTAAAAGGTAAGTATTTCACTTTATTCAACCCATGAACAATTGCACTACCATAAGTTTGCTTATCTTCTACTTCTCCGCTACTCAAAACACATGCATACAAAAATCAAGATGACTTTATTCAAGGTTGTAATGGGGTCATGGTAAAGGAGAGGGGATAATATGGATATGAAAAGATAAATACCAAAGAGAATAAAAGAGCATTACGGTACAATTAGAGTGGAGAAAATGTTTGAGAACATTCATCATAAAGGACAATATTCAATATTTGACTAATGTTTTGTTGAAGATCAATCCCAAATTAGTGAATTGAATTCATTGTTAGACTTGAACATTCTCATTTTCTTCTTGTTATTTCCAAGTATCCACCTTTATTCTAGACTCTGATAATCCTTTGATTGCAATGGTGGTCAATTTTTTTTTTGTTGATCATTTTGGACACACACCCCCACACTTGTTCAAGAATAAGGTCAATGCTCTCTTATTCCCTAAGTTGGGTAAAAACATGTTTTTTTTTTAAGGTACGAAATGAGCTAAAAACAAGGAATGGTCAAATAAGTTCAAAGGGGTTACACAATGGAAAATATACAAGGATGGCTATTTGGTCAAAGTAGCTATTTCAAAAAGCCTCAATCATATTTATGTATGCATGTGAAAATGTAGCCTCAAAAAGAATCAAAGCAAGTTCTAGAGTAACAATTCCATGAGTGAAAATCACACAAAGAAAGAAAAGAATGGTACAGATATTCAATCCATTCATCAATAGGCTCAAAATCTCATAAGGCATATTTCTATTATTCTCAATCCATCATATCAACATTCATATCCAAGCTTAGGATTTTTAAGAAAGAAGACAATTTATGCTAAGATCCAAGAATCCATTTGCTACTTCTACAAATAAACACTAAATAGTTACTACCCCAACTAAGATGCGTCTCAAGAGTAATAAATTATTTTCAAAATTTACTCCTTACTCTGCCATCGCTAATTGATTTTACTATGAATAAGTTTCTAATAGTCATATCACTAAACATACTTCCCAATTTAGATGCATCTCAGAAGTAAAATTACTCCTTACTCTGCCATCATTCATTAGTTTAGTAAGTCCATGACAATCATATCATACTTCCCAAAAAAAAATTTATTTTTTTATTTTTTTGGTCAATTATCCTTCCCCTCAACTAGATCACAACATTGTCCACGATGTTAAAATATATATGAATAAATGATAGAAGATATTACCTATTGGAGAAATTACTGAAAAGAGAAACCTGACACAAATTTAAATAGAAACAAAGTACAATAAATAAAACCAAAGCTTAATATTATTTAAATAACTGGAGTGTCTGATCGGGCTTGTGATGCATATTGCTTCCCTCACTGCTTCCTGCTGACCAATCTATCTAAGCTATTGCTGGGTCAGGTTTATGAACAAAAGCTTCTAATTTATCAATCAACTCATCAATAGTGGAAGCAGAGATAAGAAGTTATCTTGCCGAAGGTGTGATAAATTTCTGTTCCACAGCATGGTCAAGAAAGAGTAACAAAATATCAAAGAAATTATTTACATTCAACAAACCTATGGGTTTATAGTGGATGTTCAGTTGGGTCCAGGAGACAATTTGAAAAATTTCTTCTAAAGTACCAAAACCACCTGGTAAGGCAATGAATGCATCAGAGTTATCAAGCATTGTTTTCATTCGGCCATGCATAGATGTTACCTGAATTTCTTCGCCAACTGTCTTTCCAGTGATGTTCTTTTGAGCTAAAGGTCTAGGAATGACACCTAAAACCTGACTGCCTCCTATCAAAGTAGCAAGTGATACAGCCCCCATTAACCTATGGCAACCGCCCCCATATACAACATGAATATTTCTCGCAGCAAGTGTTCGACCAAGAGCGCTTACTGCACTTACAAAATCTAAATTCTTCCCATAACTTGACCCACAAAAAACACAGACATTTTTAAGGTTACGAACAAGAGGTCCCATAATTTCATCTTCCCTCTAAATGATTATGAGTGGAGGAAAAGTGAAGAGAATGAAGTGTTTAAATAGGGAAAAGAAGGGAAAAAGTAATCATAGCACCTATATGGCTGTTGTCAGAAAAGTTTGAAATTAAGAAACACAGAATCTCTTTTTTTTTTAACTTCAAGAAAACCATCAAGGTAAAGAAGTCTAGAAACCCCTGAAGGACCCTACTCAAAGGATCGTCTGTCCAAAAGCCAAAATACAACAAAATCATACAAAGATAAAAGAAATACAATAACAAATGAGGATATACCTGTATGTACAGTTTTTATGGCGTATCTTTATACTGCACGTCATGAGTGTAGTAGTGGCATGGTTTTGAGTTGCGTGTCACCAGTGCAATATAAGAACTCCACAAGGATTGCCAAACCGACAACAAAAACCTTTGAATCATTTCCGTCCTGCTTACGGAATAACAGTCCTCTATCTTCCTACAAACCTAATTAAAGGCCTGTATTCTAAGAAGATGGTACCTGACCGCAGCCAGTCAGAACTCGCCATAGAGGCCTACTAATTAAAGTAAGTATACAGCTCAGTTAATAGCTTTCGTTCACTGTAAAGATGGGACACTTCTTTCTGTCCATCAGCACTATAGAGTCTTGGTTCCAAGAACTGGGAATGTAGCACGCGACTCTCTACAGAGCATGGCACACGAACCTTTTTTAAGGACCGGCGTGCAAAAGGCCACCAGAGTCAATGATGGGTCAGTCAAAGGCCGGGACTCCACAACTAATTAAAGCCATGGTACTCCTTTCGGATCGCTCTTGTTCAAACTTTTTTTTTTTTTTTTTTTTTTTTTTTTTCTTTTTTTAATTTTTTTTTTGAAAGATGACATGAAGAAGAAAAGGATGATATGTACAGATTGGTGTGGATATGGCTCACACCTGCCTCTGGTTTAATGTCCAGTAACAACTTAAACGCCTTCTATGAGTCGAGGATAAGCTTCCCATCCAATTTTCTTGTAAATTGGCAAACATGGTCTTTTAGAGTCAGATTCCCAAGACTGTAGCGTTTTTCTTCATCATGATTGCAAGATTTAGAGGCATCATGTTTCTTTTTTAAATTGAGCCCATCTTTTGACAATTTTCACAATTTTTGCAAAAAGTATAGTAATCCTTAAATAAAGTGGGCCAATAAAATCTACACTGCAAGATTTTCGCAGCTATTTTCTTTGAAGAAAAGTGACCTCCACATGCTTCTGAGTGACAAAATTTAATGACACTACCTATCTCACTGTCGGGCACACATCTCCGAAAGATTTGGTCAGCACAATATTTGAACAAGTATGGGTCATCCTAATAAAAAATTTTCACCTCTATTAAAAATTTCCTTCTATCTTGGTGCGCCCATTGAGGCGGCATCTTTCCTTCTTGTTCTTCAGTAAGAGACGAGGAAATTACTACTGGAAAGTTTTGTTTTTCTCCCAAAAATGTGTACTTCAACCCAGCAGGTAATGGTTTTAGTTCTAGTGTGGGTACTTCTTCATGGACATTATCATTCATGGGTTTTAGCTCTTCAAATCTTGGCTTCCATCCCTTGTACTCCATTGCCTGTGTACAATCAAGCAAGAGCATATTTCAGAGATATCATCTTCTAATTGCATGCCTGAATCAAATGAATTGACTAAACAAATTTCTAATGGGTCAGAAGAACTCCTTGTTTGAAGATGATCATCTATAATGGCTTCAATTCCTTTAACTTCCTCCTTTTCATCAAGGACTTCTTATGGTTGCTTGCACATGTTAAAAACATTGAGCTCCAGTGTCATGTTTCCAAATGTTAGCTTCACCACTCCATTTCAGCAATTTATCAAAGCATTTGATGTTGCTAAAAATGGACGGCCTAAAATAACAAGAATTGACTTGCAACTATCAACCATAGGTTCAGTATCCAAGACAATAAAATCCACATGATATATAAATTTATCAACTAGTACCAACACATTTTTCACTATTCTTCTTGGAATTTTAATTAATCTATCGGCAAGTAGAAGAGTTACAGAAGTTGGTTTTAACTCACCTAAGTTGAGTTGTTGATAAACTGAATATGGAAGCAAATTGATACTAGCACCAAGATCAAGTAAAGCTTTTTCAATTTTATGTTCTCCAATAATGCGTGAAACTGTAGGACAACCAGAGTCTTTATATTTCAATATATTATTATTCTGAAAAATGAAGCTTACCTGTTCAGCCAAAAATGCTTTCTTTTTCACATTTAGTTTCCTTTTAACAATGCACAAGTCCTTCAAATATTTGGCATAAGAAGGAATCTATTTGATAGCATCTAACCAAGGAATATTGATCTTAACTTGTTTCAAAATTTCAAAAATTTCAGTGTGGTGGTCCAATTTCTTTAAATTATTCAATGCTTAAGGAAATGGGGGTGAAGGTGAGAGTTTGGTCTCCTTTTAGTCAACTTCTTCATTTGCTTGGGGAATTGGTTTATCTTCTTTCTCACAAGGTTCAGGAATTTGTTTCTCAATAACCTTTCCACTCCTGAGAATTATCACTGACTTGACTTAATCTATTTGTTAATTTTCTGAATTCCCCTCATTTAGACTGTACTGACTCTTGGGATTTGGTTGAGGTTGAGAAGGAAATTTTCCTTTCTCGTGAATGATTAGTGCAGAAGAAAGTTTAGTAAGAGTGTCTTTTATGTTATTCATGGTTTGATTGTTTTGTTTATTAATGGCCTCTTGCTTTTCTATGAATGCATGCAGTGTTTCTTCAAGGTTTTTCCTATATGGTGGGACATAAGGTGCATATCCTTGAGAATTTTGAGAGTCCTGTTGTGCCTGAGGAGGTTGTGGTTGCATGAATTGTGACTAATTATTATTCCTCCAGCTGAAGTTTAGGTGATTTCTCCATCCCAGATTGTATGTATCTGAAAAAGAAGAAGTAAATGACTTTTTAAAATTATTCATTGCATTTACTTGCTCATGTACAACTTCTTTAAAAACAGGAATGTTAGGACATTCGTGTGTTGAGTGTCCTAAGTCATCACAAATGCCACAAATTTCTTTATTTTGCATAGATTTGATTTCTTTTGCTTTTCTTAATTCCATGGCTTCAACCTTTTTAGCTAAACTGGCAAACCTATCATTTAGATCTTCCTCTTGACTAAGGTGATATTTTCCTTTATTAGCACTTGTAAGATTAGATCTAATTGAATTTTCAGAAGTGTTAGTACTATGTCAAGATTGAGAATTTTCAACCAACTGGTTCAAATAGTCTAAAGCTTCATCAGGTTCTTTATCAAGAAACTCACCATTGCACATTGTTTCCACAAATTATTTAGTTTCATATGTTAAACATTCGTAAAAGAAGCTTATAGTGCGCCATTTTTCAAAACCATGATGTGGGCAAGAATTTAACAAATCTTTAAACTGTTCCCAACATTGAAAATATACTTCATTTAAATTTTGGAAAAAATTTTGAATTTGTCTTTTCATAGCATTGGTTTTACGTGTTGGAAAAAATTTCTTTAAGAACCCACCTTGCATTTCTTGCCATATGCCAATTGATCTTGGTTTCAAAGTGTTAAGCCAATATTTTGCTTTATCTTTTAAAGAAAAAGGAATCAATTTAAGCTTAACAATCTCTTTAGTGCAATTTTGGTCACTGAAAGCAATACATACTTCCTCAAATTCTTTCAGATGTAAATATGGACTTTCAGATTCTAAACCATGAAAATTAGGAAGTAAAGAAATCATACCTGGCTTAAATCTAAAATTGTTGGCATTGAGTGAAAAGATAAAACATGATGGACTTGAATTTCGAGGTGATTGCAAATATTCACGCGTGGTTCGTAACGGTTGATTTTCATGTTCATCATGTATACTTTCATTGTCAGCCATTGTGTCAATTGTGTGTGATTGTGATTCAAACAAATCAATATATAAAGTACCAGGATTAATTTTAACTAAACGACCAGAATTTAAATCACGATACTAATTAAGCATACATACATAAATAACTTAAAATAAATAAACAAAAATAATGTTCAAGCTGGCGGTATAACCCGCCATTAAATATTAACAAGGATGTGATATAAACCAACCACCCAATAAATATAAACAAGTAAAAATTTGCATAACTAATAAAGTAAAAAGTTAGATAATTAGAGAGTTAATAATTAGTAAGTTAGAAAGTGTAGAAAGTAAATTGCAGAAAGTAAATTTAAAATATGAAAACTGCAGAAAAGCAAAGCCCTACCAGAGCAGTGAAAGAAAGTCAATTCAGAAAGAAGAGAAGAAGAAAGATTATTTCGTTATGTTAGAAAGTAATAATAAATAACAGAAATTCAAAAGTTATAGTGCAAAAAATAAAAGACGTAAATATAAAAGTTAGAGTGCATAAAATAAAAGTTAGTAAGCAGAAAATAAATGACATAAATAAGAGTTGGTAGGCAAAAAATAAATGAAAAAAATATAAAAGTTAGTATGTTAGCAAGTTAGATAGTTAGTATGTTAGATAGGTTAGAAAGTTAGAGAGTTAGTAAAGAAACCAAAGGATCGGCAAGCCGATCTTTTGCTCCAGTGAGGGAGAAGAAAGAATAGATTTTATTAAAGTATGAGAACCTCAATAAATTAAAACTTCAAATCAAGTCCCCGGCAACGGCGCCAAAAACTTGACTGCGGGATTTAAAGGATGCAAACCCAAGTGCAGGTTGTCTCAAGTAAAAAATTTCTCGGGAGTTCGAGGTCGATCCACAAGGAATTGATGAAGAAAAAATTAATTGAAGTAAGAAGAGGATTTGTTACAACACTAAAAGTAATAAAAGATGTTCACAAATGAATTTAAGAACTTATTTAGGTTAGGAGATCCACTCTTGGTAATAAATTAAAGGCAAGATTATTTCTCTTTATAACTCAATTGAAATCCACACACAACGGAGGTTCCAATCAGAAAATATAACATTCAAAGTTCAATTATATATGCAATCATATTATGATTCCTCTAATTATCTACCAACATTTGTAAATGAGTTCAAGCATTCACTGTGCTAATCCTATTGTCTACAATAAATCAAGATCTCTATTATACAAAGAAGGTTTCTAAATTGATTGGAAACAAAATACAACACATATAATGTTCATTTGATAATATATCATTTAAGCACAAGAAATAGAATAATCTAACCTTATTTCATTACCAAGAGCTTCACTCTTTCACCCAAGCAAGATGAAGATTTAGTTACTCATAGATAAGAAGAAAGAAAGAAAGAAGAAGAGAAAGATGAACATAGCTTCAATTTAGAGCAAAAGAAAATTACAATAAAGAAAAATAATAAACAAGCATAATCATAACTTCTAAAAACTAAGCCTAACACCAAGAGCACCAAATGATCAGCCAATGGTGCCTTTTATAGAGGATTAGGGATACAAAATGACAAGGGGGCTGATTAAGAGTAGGTGGATGAGTGGATGAATGAGTGGAAAATGCCAAATGATGAGTTGGTGAGTGGAAAATTATTAAGATTCTTTGTCTCCGAAATCATTCAGTACTGATCTCATGGATGCCATCAGAATGAAGCAACAAGGTCTTTATGAAAGTTGTAGCATTTTGTCTCAGCTTTCCAATGGCACCGAAATCATCCAAAAATTCATCGTACAGCCCAAGATATGACCCATTACTGCAGACTATTTAGGCCCAGTTTCAGCACCTCTGTTTTGACTTCCAGACCCAATATCACCTCCAAGCTGTCCGAATAAGCTCTTGTGCTCTCATGAAAGTTGTAGATATGGGTCTTAACTTTTAAATATCCAAATTTCAGCCCAAGATAATTCCTACTGCCCGAGTTATGCTCTGATTACTGTACACTGGTCAGGTTCCATACACAAAACTCGTGTTACGAATTCCAAGCCCATTTAGCTCCTCTAGATATCTGAATTTTACCTGGAGCTCTTCATCAAAGTTGTAGAGCTTTCTCTCAACTTTCGTACAAGGTAAAATTCATAATTTCTAGACATCTAGAACTCAAGATATGATCAAAATACAGAAATAGTGTAAGACCCAATTAATGTTGAAAAAAATCAATTAAGTCCAATTTGAGTCCAATCTTACAAAATATAACCAGGCTTAATCAATTAAGTACATGAAGAGTGTAAATAACTAAAAATGAGAGTTTATTAATGTATAAAATATGTGATTATAAGTTGTGTGGAGGAGCGAGCTGACCGTGGAGAACTTCTATGACTACTCGACAACATGGATATCAATTCATCCAAATCTACCTCTGTGTCCTCAGCATTTTCTGGTTCTGTGATAGTAGAATGGAATTGAGATGGTGGAGGAAGATTGGAAGGTGCAATTTTAACTAAGAGGGCATTCATGTCGAATTCTTCCAAAGCAATTTCGACAGGATTGTCTTCATTTATTTGAAAGGAACTAGCACCCTGGATTTCTGTCGGAAGAGGCAAAGAGATAATAGGTATTTCAGGAGCTGGAGAAATTTGATCCTCTAGAGAAGGATTCTCATTGCCTTGCCTAACAGGACTGTCAGGTGTAACAGGATTTATCAATTGCTGTAGAAAACAAAGGCAATATCAGGACAAATGAAATCAAAAGGATTTTTTAGTTGAAAAACTTGGAAGATTTTACCTCAGCAGGCTGTCGAATTTGATCCTCAGCGCTAAATTCGATGACAGGTCCTAAAGGACTTTCAGCAGTTTGTTCAGTCTCTAGATCCTGAGACAAGAAAGATTAAATTATTGAATGAAGTCTTGGAAGTTTTCAATTCGTAGGGAAGAAAATTGTGTCGGGTAGCATTTACCTTGAGAGGGATAGAAGTGGTTTTTGCTTTAAGTTCAGTGGTAGGTTTCAAACTAGAACTTGAGGATTGAGTCTTCTTCTTTTTCTTCTGCAAAAGTAAAATGAGATGAGAATTTACCAAGATATACAAAAAAGGAAGTAATAGAAATTACTGATTGAGGAATGAGGATTTTTAAAAGATGGGCTTGGAGACTCAATAATTTCGACAAAAGAAGTAGGAGTCGAGCCACTAACCTAGATTTGACAAAAGATTTAGTTTTGACAAGTTGAGATCAAGTTTTTAAAGTTTATCGAATATATATATATATATATATATATATATATATATATATATATATATATATATATATATATATATATACCTTAGAGGGTTTTGCCTTAGAAGGCTTGGCAGCAGCTTTGGATTTAGCAGGACTTTTCATCGATGCTGCTCTAGTTGTTTTAGCCTTTGGGGCTTTTAGAATAAGAGGATTCTGAGCTTTCGTGCCTTTTCTCTTTTTTAAGGCAGAAGTTTCTATTTCTTCCTCTTCCCCTTCTTCTGGTTGCTTGTACTCCAAGGGTCTTTTCAATAAAGTTGCTATAAAAAAAACGTAATCAGTTGATGAAATAAGGATTTGATATCATAATTAAAAGAAGTACCTTTGAGGAATTTAGTGATGACTCGGGTATCTTTGGCAAATTGTTCACACGACGAAGCAAATTGACGGGTAAAAGTAACTTCTGGAGTTCTTGTAAGAAAGATGTTACTCGCAGAAAGGATCTTTTTAGAAGTGAGGAAGTTACCAGCCTTGGTGGGTTTACTTGGGAATTCGTCGGCCAAACCAAAACGAGCACAAGGAAGAGGCACTGGTTTTGGAAAAGGAACTTGAAAAGGTTTAAGCCGTGCCAAAGGGTTTTTTATGGAAACCGCAATGAAGTTAATGGAGCATTTTTCCTTGTGCATTTGTTTTTGTTTAGCCACGACTTCTTCACAGTGTCGAACAATTGTGCCAGGATACCTGTAGTCCCACTTGATCTTGTAGTATTTCTCAAAAGCTCTAATATCTTGAATATGTTTACCTTTGATTTTTGTCGAAGGATCTTGATCCTGCACAGGAACGAGTTTTTCAGTTATACGGCTTCGACAAACATCAATATCGATATGGTAGGAACTATAATATGTAGTCCACCATTCGACAAAATCTAGGGTAACCCCTCTATAAGGTGTGAAAGAGGAAATCAAAAAATGTTGTTTGTATCTCTCATTCTTCACAGCAACCCATACAAGATCTGACATGTCTTATAAGCAGCCATTAATAAAGTGTTCTTTGGCTTTTTGAGAGAATGGAGTTGGAATGGCCTGGCAGAATCCTAGTTGTTGAGCCACTGAATTTGGCAGGTGCAATTCTAAAAGATTGTCTGATGAACCAGGAAGGCCAACAACTAACACTTGCCGACAAAGAAAATTTGACCAGATGGAAATATTGTTGGCTTGAGTGGAAGGGTTGTCGAAAATTAATGGTCGAGTAAACCACTCTGGATTGACGGAACGATCAGGAAAAAGTGCAAAATAAATGTCTTCAGTATTGAAGGAAATGGAATGGAAAATGCTAAAAAAATGCATGAAATTCTCCGAGTGATGCTTGTGAATTTTTTCATGCTTAACATGGCAAAGTCTAATGCCATAAGTAGCAGAAGAAATTGTCGAAGGAGAAGTGTCAACTAGGTAGTCCCCAAGAATGGCATTTAGCCAGAGTTACAGCAACCATATGGGGCCACCAGCGTTGGTTTTCTTGGTTTAAGACCTAATACTTTGTACAATATCGCCAATACTAAAGTAAAGATTGGAAAGAATGAACTGGCCGAAAGCCAATTCTTGACCTTCATGAAGAAGATTGGCAAGATAAAGATAAGATTTCGACACCTGAACTGATTTAGTACAGAGAGCATAGGCATCAACCAGAGAAGAAGAAAAGCCATATGTTCTTCATCAGACACAGGGCCGTCTAATGAAGTATAGAAATTAACAAAGTTTGAAAAAGAAGTTAGGGCTTTTGAATAAACGTCTATGTTATTCAAGGGAAGAAGGACAAGAGTTATGATTTTTCCATCTGGTCAAAGACCAGTTATAGCAGCTACGTCGAAAAGCGTAGGTCCCATCATGCCATAAGGGAAATGAAAAGAATTGGTGGTTTTGTTCCAAAAGAAAAAAGACGCACCCAGCATACAAGAATCCATTTTTATGGGGTAATGCAAAAGTTGGATGCAGTCGAAAATACCTGATTTCCTCCATGAAGCTTCTTTAGAGGCTTGAACTCTATTAAGCCAATCAAGATACCCATTGATTTGGCCAGGTGGGGTTCTAAAAAGCCTCTCAGATTTATTAAAATAACTTATGGGGATGGAAGGAAAAGAAGCCAAGATGCATTCTTCTTTTAGATTTTTGCAAGGGAAAAAGCTTTGAATTTCTTTGGTAATAAGTTCTTTGGGTAGAACTAGGCCCAAGAAAGCAGCTAGAGGATCTAAAGAAAGTGAAAGGTCGTTAATAGGAAGGATTATCTTGGAAAGATTTCACAGTTCAGATTTCTCTACAATTAGGTCTTGAACAACGGCGTGGCTGCCCAAATCTACTGATGGTTCATTGACAGATTGAGAGTGAGAAGCCATTGTTGAGAAAGAAGATTTTACAAAAAAGACGCGCGAAAATAAGGTAGAGGAAGATGAACAGTATAAGATGGAGTAAAAGTGACATGTTTCTGTGAAATTTAAAGAAGTGATGAATAGTAGAGAAGGTAAGAGAACGCGTGATATTCGTAAAAAAGCTATTTTTTCAGAAAGGGATAAATATGATCCCTATTTATTAGGAAGAAACGGCTATTTAATGTTTGAAATGATAAGTAGCAGTTGTGGTTTTCAAAAAATCCACAGAAGATTTTATTGGATTTTTGAAAATCAAATCAAAAATGATTTCGAAAAAGATTTTTGATAAGGCCTTGACGTCGGATTGGAACTAGAAGATGAAATTAAAATTTATCTTTCTTCCAGTAGCACCGAAAGAAAAATTTTGGGGGGCATCTGTTGGGGGTAAAAAATACAAGTCCTAATTTGACAAAGATATTCTCAATGCACAAGTGATATTCGACAAAGTTGGATGATTCAACGAAGATAATGTTTTCAGTCGAATGATACCATTGAGACATTCGACAAATAAGGATCTCAAAAGCCAAATGGAGGATCAAGTGGTGGCCAACTTTCAAATGGTCAAGGGTTGGTTTCGTCGAAAATAAAAGTTACCAATTCTGAATTTGACAGGAGTTAGTTATTGTCGAAAATTAAGATATTAGTAGGAACGTGGCATAACTGCCATGAACATGGTCAATTTCTTATGAGTCAGTTATTTTTTGTTTTTGCCTATAAATACTAGTATTCACGATGTAAAAAGGGTGGTTTTATTGGATATACAATCCTAACATCTCACTCACGCAGATTAACGGATTTGACTCCAAGTATGACTTCCATTTTCATTTCCAGCCATTTACGTTAATGCAATGTCTCTTTAAATTCTTTATTTTCAAGCCTTATTCTTTAAATTTCTTTACTCTTTCTATACTTTAAATTCATGCATTTTACATTTTCTGCACTTTAAACTTATTGCACTTTTACATTTCCTGCATTTAAACTTCTGCACCTTTATTTTTTGCATTTTAATCTTTAACACTTTATATTTCTTGCAATTTACTTTCCCTGCACTTTAAAATGTCTTTGCACTTTACATTTTGCACGTAACTCATCAAAAGCTTCTTTGCAAACGAGGTTACCACATAACTCGTGAACCCACATTCGACTGATAAAATATATTTGTTTGTTGGAATTTGTCTTATACCAAATTCACCCGTAAACAGGAGCTGAAGAGACGCAATTAATACCTGCCATAAATCTTTGTGGAAATACAGCGTTTGGATGGTGCCAACACTTATCATAAGTGCTTGTACAAGTGTCACATCGCTTGTCAACTCGAAGGCAACACTTAGGGAGTATATGTTGCGGGCATTTGAGAAATGAATGGTTCAATGGATTTGAATTGCTGGTTAAGTGCTAAAAACAAATGTGAAATGATGTCAATGCATAAGGTCACAAAACGCTATTGACAAATCAAGTGATCATGGGGAAATTATTCGAGTGGTTACTTAGTATGAGTAGCAGAAATTTTCTAGAAGCGTGTGAAGGAAAGGCACAACGACCGTTGAAGGAATGCCAAAAATAATTACTTTTCTAAGTTTAAACACCAAGAGAAAAGGTCTTCATCCATTGTCTATAAATATTAGGACACAAGATTGAATTAAAGGCTTGACACTCAAAACTCCTCTCACACACATAGTAGGAAAACAAGCCCTCAAGTGCATTTATCTTTTCCAATACTTTTGTTTTTAGTCTCTATTTTCATTTCGACTTATTACTTTGTAAGTGTTTATGGGTAAATTTGGTTAGGACAAATTCTAATAAGCAAATATATTTTATCAGTCGAATGTGGGTTCAGAGTTATGTGGTAATCTCGTTTGAAAGAAGAGCTTTTAAGATATTAATGAATAATGTGCAGAAAATGTAAAGTGCAAAGAAGGTAAAAGTGCATGAAATATAAATGTGTGGAAAATTAAAAGTGCATGAAATATACAGAGGAGAATCTTAGAGTGTAGGATTTTTAAATGCAGAAAATGTAAAGTACATAAATTTGAAAGTGCAGAAAAGGTAAAGAAATTTAAAGAATAAGACTTGAAAATAAAGAATTTAAAAAGACATTGCATTAATGCAAATGACTTGAAATAAAAATGGAAGTCATACTTGGAATCAAATTCGTTAATCTGCTTGAGTGAAATGTTAGGATTGTATATCTAGTAAAACCGCCCTTTGTACATTGTGAATACTAGTATTTATAGGCAAAAATATAAAGAATAACTGACTCCTAAAAACTAACCACGTACATGGCAGTTTATGTCATGTTCTCTTACTTAATTTTCGACAATAACCAACTCTTGACCATTTAACATTTGTACTAGCCACTAGAATTTTTCAATATCATCTTTTAGCTGTCGAATTCAGAATTAGTAACTTTTACTTTCGACAAATACTGATAGCAGTTACGAAATCTTTCCGACAAAACCACTTTCGTTTATCCAACATTTGAAAAATTTCTTCAATGTCATCACCCAACTGTCGAAAATCTCTTTGTCAATTGTATCAATGCTATCATCTGGTTGTCGAAACCCTTATTCGTCGAATCATCTAACTTCGTCGAATATCACCCTTTTGTCAGAAATATCTTTGTCGAATTAGAACTTGTATTTTTTACCCCCAACAAATGCCCCCCAAAATTTTTCTTTCGACACTACTGGAAGAAAGATAAATTTTAATCTTATCTTCTAGTTCCAATCCGACGTCAAGATCTTATCAAAAATCTTTTTCGAAAGCATTTTGATTTTCAAAAATCCAATAAAATCTTCCGTGGATTTCTTGAAAACCACAACTGCAACTTATCATTTCAAACATTAAATAGCCGTTTTTTTCCTAATAAATAAGGATCATATTTATCCCTTTCTGAAAAATAGCTTTTTGAGTTTTTACGAATATCACGCATCTTCTCACCTCCTCCACTGTTAATTACTTCTTTAAATTTCACAAAATCACGTCACTTTTACCCCATTCTCTACTGTTCATCATCCTCAACCTTATTCTCGTGCATCTTTTCTATGAAACTTCTTTCTCAACAATAGCCTCTCACTCTTAATCTTTTAATGAACCATCAGTAGATTTGGGCAGCTACGCTGTTGTTCAAGACCCAGTTCTAGAGAAATCTAAACTGTGGAATCTTTCCAAGGTAATTCTTCCTATCAATGACCTTTCACTTTCTTTAGATCCTCCAGCTGCTTTCTTGGGTCCAGTTCTGCCCAAAGAATTCATTACCAAAGAGATTCAAAGCTTTTTTCCTTGTAAAAATCCCAAAGAGGAAGCTATCTTGGCTTCTCTCCCTTCTATTCCCATTAGTTACTTTAGTAAATCTGATATGCTTTTCAAAACCCCTCCCGACCAAATCAGTGGGTATCTTGATTGTCTTAATAGAGTTCAAGCCTCTAAAGAAAGTTTATGGAGGGACATAGGTATCTTCGACTGCATTCAACTCTCACGTTACCCCATAAAAATGGATTCTTGTATGTTGGGTGTGTCTTTTTTTCTTTTGGAATAAAACCACCAATACTTTCTATTTTCCCTATGGCATGATAGGACCTACGCTTTTTAACGTAGCTGCCATAACTGGTCTTCGTCCAGATGGGGAAATCATAACCCCTGTCCTCCTACCTCAGAACACCATTAATGTTTATTCGAAAGCCTCAACTTCTTTTTCAAACTTCGCCAGCTTCTATTCTGCAGAAAAAGGCCCTGTATCCGACGAAGAACATGTGGTTTTTCTTCTTCTCTGGTTATCGGCCTATACTTTATGTACCAAGTAAGTTCAAGTATCCAAATCTTATCTTCATCTTGCCAATCTTCTTCATGAAGGTACAAATTTGGCTCTTGGCCAATTCCTCCTTGCCAATCTTTTTCTCGGCATTGGTGAGATTGTCCAAATCATCATATCCTAGACAAAGAAAACTAATGTTGGTGGCCCCATATGGTTACTCCAACTCTGGCTGAATGCTATCTTACACGATTACCTGGTCGACACTTCTCCTTCAACGATTTCTTCTGCTACTTATGGCATAAAGCTTTGCCATGTCAAGCATGAAAAAGTCCATAAATAAAACCTAGAGAATTTCATGCATTTTTTTAGCATTTTTAATTCTATTTCCTTCAATACTGAGGACATCTATTTTGCACCTTTTGCCGACCGTTCTCTCGGTCTAGAGTGGTTTACTCGACCACTAAATTTCGACAACCCTTCCACTCAAACCGACAATATTTTTATTTGGTCTAATTTTCTTTGTCGACAAGTCCTAGTTGTTGGTCTCCCTAGTTCAACAGATAGATCTATAGAGTTACATATGCCAAACATGGTAGCTCAATAACTAGGATTTTGTCAGGTCATTCTAGCACCATTTTCTTCAAAAGCAAAAGACCATCTTATCAATGGTCGTTTATTAGACATAGCAGATCTTGTTCGTGTGGCTATGAAGAATGAGAGATTCAAACATCATTTCTTGATTTCTTCTTTCATACCTGATATAGGGGTTACCAAAGATTTTGTCAAATGGTGGACTAAATATTATAGTCCTTACCATGTCGATATTGAAATTTGTCAAAGCCATATTACTAAAACTCTTATTCCTGTACAGGATCAAGAACCTTCGACAAGAACCAAAGGTAAGCATATTCAAGATATTAGAGCTTTTGAGAAATACTACAAGATCAAGTGGGACTTCAGGTATCCTGGCACAATTGTTCGACACTGTGAAACAGTCATGGCTAAACAAAAACAAATGCATAAGGAAAAATGCTCCTTTAACTTTATGGCAGTTTCCATAAAAAACCCTTTGGCACGGCTTGAACCTTTTCAAGTTCCTTTTCCAAAACCAGTGCCTCTTCCTTGTGCTCGTTTTAGTTTGGCTGACGAATTCCCATGTAAACCTACCAGGGCTGGTAACTTCCTCACTTCTGATAAGATCTTTTCTGCGAGTAACATCTTTCCTACAAAATCTCCAAAAGTTATTTTTACTTGTCGGTTTGCTTCGTCGTATGAACAATTTGCCAAAGATATCTGAGTCATCACTAAATTACCCGAATGTACTTCTTTTCATATTCTGACATCGAATTCTTATTTCATCGACTAATTATTATTCCTTTTTTATAGCAACCTCATTGAAAAGACCCTTGGAGTACAAATAATCAGAAGAAGGGGAAGAGGAAGAGGAAGAAGAAGAAGAAGTAGAAACCTCAACCTTGAAAAAGAGAAAAGGAAAGAAAGCTCAAAATCCTCCTATCCCCAAAGCTCCAAAGATAAAGACAACTAAGGCAGCCTCGACGAAAAGTCCTGCCAAGCACAAGGCTGCTGCCAAGCCTCCAAAGGCAAAAACTTCCAAGGTATCTTTTTTTACCAAACTTTAAAACTTAGTCTCAACTTGTCGAAACTAAAATCTTTTGTCAAATATAGGTTGGTGACTCAACTCCTACTTCTTCTATCGAAATTATCGAGTCTCCAAGCCCATCTTCTCAAAATCCTCTGAAGGTATAATTTCTATAACTTCCCCCCCCCCCCTTTTTTTATATATATCTTGGTAAATTCTCACCTCATTTTACCTTTGCAGAAGAAAAACAAGAAGACTCAATCCTCAAGTTCTATTTTGAAACCTACTACTGAACTTGAAGCAGAAACCACTTCCATCCCCTTCAAGGTAAATACTAATCTACATAATTTCTTCCTTAAGGATTAAAAATTTGAACTTCATCCAAAAATTTGATCTTTCCTCTGTTTCAGGATCCAGAGACTGAACAAACTGTTGAAAGTCCTTCAGGACCCGACGTCGAATTAAGCACTGAGGATCAAATTTGACAGTCTTCTGAGGTAAAATAGTCCAAGTTTTTTCAACTGAAAAACCTTTTTTGACTTTATTTGCTCTAACATTGCCTTCATTTTCTACAACATTTGACAAATTTGATTATACCCGACAGTCCTACTAGGCAAAGCAATGAAAATCCTTCTTTGAAGGACCAAATTTCTCTGGCCCCTGTAATGCCTGTTATCTCCTTGCCTCTTTCGAAAGAAGTCCAAATTGCCATGGGTGCTAGTTCCTCCAAAATAAATGAAGACAATCCCGTCGAAATCTTTTCAGAAGAATTCAACATGAATGCTCTCTTGGCTGAAATTGCACCTTCTAATCTACCCCCACCATCTCAAATCCATTCAACTGTCGCATCACCAGAAAATACTGAGGACATGGAGGTAGACTTAGATGAATTGATATCCATGTTGTTGGGTAGTCATAGAAGTTCTTCGCGGTCAACTCGCTCCTCTACACAACCTGGACAAGATTCTAGTGACTCTTATGTCACTGCACTTTTGGCCGAGTTGAAGAACACCTTCACCTACTCTTTTGAGCAGTTAAGTTCTGACCAACCACTTCAGGAAAGAATGTTGGCCATTGTGACTGAGTTGGAACCCCTTTCTCAACAACTTCCAATAACCAGTCGAGCTCTTCCTTCGACTGTTAAAGATTTTCTCCAAAACTTGTCTTTGAATTTGCCTACCATTCGTCAGATCCTTCCTGCTTATGATAAAAAAGTTCAAGAAAAATCTAAGATCTTAAAACAGCTGACTGACGCAAAGAATGAGATAGCCAAATTAAAAGGCCATCTTATTAAAGGAAAAAATAAGGAGGCAAAACTAGACAAAGAAATTGAAAACTTAGAGAAAAAAACTTGAAGAAACTCGTTGTCGAAAGCAAAAGCTCAGCATGGCATTGCAGCAAGGGAGTGCTAAGCAACAAAACATTATCAACAACTCGAAACAATGGACTGTCGAGACTAAAGCTGTGCTAGCAGATATAAACTCTCTTGAACCAGAATATCAAAAAGCTTGTGCCAACAAACAAATCTTGGAAGATTCTTGGGAAGTTTTGCAAAGAACTTAAAATATATATTTTTTTATTTTATTTTTTTATATATTGTCAGTTTAACAATCCGACAGGATTTGTATGGCCTTCCAAGCCAATACCTAATAAACATTCCCTTTGATCAACTTCCAATACGATTTTTTATTTAATGCTCCATATTTCTATATGCTTAAATGCTCTTTTATTCTGTTTCTTTTCAATGTATCTCGTAACTGTGCATCATAACTAATTTAATTAATTATAATGCAAGTTACAAAACATTGCGTAATGACTTCTTCTGCATAAACTCCTATAAATAGTGTTCTTCAGAGACACTACGATTCAAAGAGTGCAATCTGACTCTTTCCTTCTCATTTCCAGCGAATTTCACTATGTCTTTAGATAATTTCCTTTTCTCCATGGGAAAAATGGAAGGACTCTATATTAATGATGATACTTATCTTGAGCTTCAGTAAGAATCGTAATATTCTTGATGAGCTTCAGTAATCATTGTAACAACCCAGTGTTTCTAAAACACAGTTATTATGATATGGATAACTCATCAGGGAGTAGACAGCCAACCATCATCTCGTCAAGGACAAGTTAAAGGCCGTCTACTTCTTCCTCTTCTTCAGGTCCCACGAGCTCAAACGACACATGCTTCAGCTGGAGAGAAGCTTCTGGTTTATTTAGAATAGGTCTATTTTTCTCTGTAATATTTTGACAAATTTAACAAGTTGTAATGTAACTTGTAATTGTCAAATATAATGAAATTTTATTTTAATCACTATCAATTTTTACTTCACACATTATCGGCTTATATGGCTTTAAATATTTGTCATTGATAGACTTAACTCTCAAACCCAAATTAACTTCGACAAGTGCATAAGCATTCCCAGAAAATACTTGAGTAATTCTAAATGGTCCTTCCCATTTTGGAGACCATTTTCTATATTCTCGACAACTTTTATCCATGGGCAAGATTACTTTCCAAACCATGTCATCAATCTTAAAAGATTTGTACTTAACTCGATTGTCGTAAAATTTAGTAATTCTTTCTTTTTATCGAATCAAGTTTTCCAAAGCAATTAATCTTTTATCACTTAATTCATTTAATTCATCAAACATCAAGTTCCAATAATCTTCAACTGGTAACTCATCTTGTTTTTGAATACGAACTAATTAAAGATTAATCTTGATTGGCAACACTGCATCATAACCATAAACTAATTTATATGGCGAAGTGCCCGTCGATTCTCTTGGTGAATTTCTATAAGCCCATAAAATTTGATTAAGGGTATTATGCCAATTTCTAGGTTGTCGACCAATATGCTTTTTAATCAAACTTATGTTTATTTTATTCATAGCCTCTACTTGGCCATTTGCCTGAGCATAATATAGAGTCGGCGTGAGTATTTTAATTTTCCTTGAACTGGCATATTCAACAATTTTCCTGCCAATGAATACTGACCCTTGGTCGGTTGTCAAAGTTTGTGGTATTCTAAATCGACAAACTATATTATCTTCAATAAATTCAATCACATCATGTTGGGTTACATCCTTTAAGGCCACAGCCTCAACCCATTTAGTGAAGTAATCGACTCCTACTAAAATATATTTATGTCCCTTCGACGATGCAGGATGAATTTGATCAATTAAATCCAAAGCCCATCCCCTAAATGGCCAAGGTTTAACAATAAAATGTAATTCACTAGCAGAAACATTTTGTATATGACCATGTCTTTGACACTCTTCACAAGACTTAGCAAACATTATACAATCCCTAACCAGTGTAGGCCAATAATATCTTTAACGTCGAAGGACCTATTTTATCTTATCACCTGCCTGATGAGCTCCACAAATTCCTTCGTAGACTTCTGCCAAGGCAATATAAGCCTCTGCTTCATTCAGGCAAACCTCTAAATTTCCATCAACAGATTTTTTGTATAAAGCCCCTCCTAATACTATAAATTTCGATGCTCTGTATTTGAGCTTCCTGTCCACGTTTTGACTTAGATTTTCTGAATAGCTTAATATTGGCTATCTCCAGTCACTAACTGTCGAAATATCATTTTGTAGTACATCTCTTTCTTCTAATGGATATAAAAGTTCTCTAATCTCCTTTAGATTTGTTAGGACCTTGGACGAAATTTTATACCAGAGGCAATTTGTGCCAATTCATTAGCCTCCTCATTCAAATTTCTAGGGATATGTTCGACAATCACTTCGTTAACTTTCTTCATTAACTTACTCGCCATAACACAATATTTGGTCAGATTATAACTGACACATTTATATTCTTAGGTGAGTTGCTTAATGACTAATTGTGAATCCCCAAGAATATGCACATTACATGCTTTTATTTCTATTAATATTTCTAACCCGACAATTAAGGCTTCATATTCAGCCTCATTGTTTGAACATGTATATTTAAGTTCAAACATGAATTTAGTTTGAGTACCTTGAGAAGAAACAATTAGAATTCCTACTCCAACTCCATTTTGATGCCTTGAGCCATCAAAATATAAACGCCAAGGTTTTAACCCAACGAAATTTATATTATCAACATCCAAACATGGATGGTCAGCCAAGAAATCAGCAATTGCTTGGCCTTTGACAACTTTCATTGAAACATATTGTAAAGAAAATTCTGACAAAGCAATGGTTCATTTACCAATATGTCCATTTAATATTGACTTTAACAACATATACTTTATTACATTAGTTTTTGACATAACCAATACATTACAAGGAATCATATAATATTTAAGTTTAGTACATGAGAAATATAATGCTAAACAAAGTTTCTCTATTGCACTATATCTCCTTTCAACATCATTTAAAAATCGACTAAGATAATATACGGCTCTCTCGACGTTATTCTCATCTTGAGCCAGCATACTACCTATAGTATCATTTGATGCTGATATATACAATTTCAACGGTCTACAAGGCACTGGAGGCATCATGATCAGAGGGTTTGTCAAGTACTGCTTTATCTGGTCGAAGGCTTCTTGGTGGCAAGGTTCCCACACAAATTCTTATTCAGCCTTCAACTTGATCAATGGAGCGAAAACTCTGGTTCTGCCCGACAAATTAGATATAAATCTTCTCAGGAAATTCACTTTTCCTAAAAAAGATTGTAATTCCTTCTTATTCGTTGGTGGTGCGGCTTTCAAAACTGCCTTAGCTTTATTTTTGTCCACCTCAGTACCTTTTTTATGGACTAAAAAACCCAAGAATTTAGCAGCCGACACTCCAAAACCATATTTTTCTGGATTCATCTTGAGGCTGTGCTTTCTCATCCTGTCGAATGTCTGCCTCAAGTTTGTCAAGTGGCTCTTCTTTGTTTCCGACTTGACAATGACATCGTCGATATACACCTCCAAAAACTTTTCAATGACATCATGGAAAATTGTATTCATTACTTTTTGATAGGTGGCCCCTATGATTGCGGGATTTAATGATGCAAACCCAAGTGCAGGTTATCTCAAGTAATAAATTTCTTGGGAGTCCGAGGTCGATCCACAGGGAATTGATGAAGAAAAATTAATTGAGCTAAGAAGAGGATTTGTCACAACAACAAAAGTAATAAAAGATGTTCACAAATGAATTTAAGAACTTGCTTGGGTTAGGAGATCCACTCTTGGTAATAAATTAAAGGTAAGATCATTTCTCTTTATAACTTAATTGAAATCCTCACACAACGGAGGTTCCAATCGAAAAATATAATATTCAAAGTTCAATTATATATGTAATCATATTATGATTCTTTTAATTATCTACCAACATTTGTAAATGAGTTCAAGCATTCATTGTGCCAATCCTATTGTCTACAATAAATCAAGATATCCATTATACAAAGAAGGTTTCTAAATTAATTGGAAACAAAATACAACACATATAATGTCCATTTGATAATATATCATTTAAGCACAAGAAATAGAATAATCTAACCTTATTTCATTACCAAGAGCTTCACTATTTCACCCAAGCAAGATGAAGATTTAGTTACTCATAGATAAGAAGAAAGAAAGAGAGAAGAAGAGAAAGATGAACATAGCTTCAATTTAGAGCAAAAGAAAATTACAATAAAGAAAAACAATAAACAAGCATAATCATAACTTCTAAAAACTAAGCCTAACACCAAGAGCACCAAATGATCAGCCAATGGTGCCTTTTATAGAGGATTAGGGATACAAAATGACAAGGGGGCTGATTAAGAGTAGGTGGATGAGTGCGTGGAGTGGTTGGATAAGTGGTTGAGTGGTTGGATGAGTGGTTGGATTATTGAGATTCTTTATCTCTAAAATTATTCATTGCTTAACTCATGGATGTCGTCATCAAATGGAAAAGTCATCTTCATGAAAGTTGTAGATCTAGGTCTTAAATTTTACATATCCAAATTTCAGCTCATTTCACCATCTATAGCCCGAGATATGGCTCAATTACTGCAGACTGTTCAGGCCCAGTTTCAGCACCTCTGTTTTGACTTACAGACCCAATATCACCTCCAAGCTGTCCGATCTGAGTTTTGTGTTCTCATTAAAGTTGTAGATATAGGTCTTAACTTTCAAGTATCCAAATTTCATCTTAAATAAGTTCCTACATCTCGAGTTATGCTCTGATTATTGTACATTGTTCAGGTTCTAGACACAAAACTCGTGTTCTAACTTCCAAGCCCAATTAGCTCCACTAGATGTCTGAATGAGACTTTGAGCTCTTCATCAAAGTTGTAGAGATTTCTCTCAGCTTTCCTACAAGGTAAAATTCATAATTTTAGACATATAGAACTCAAGATATGACCAAAATACAGAAACAGTGTAAGGCCCAAATAATGCTGAAAAAATCAATTAAGTCCAATTTGAGTCCAAACTTACAAAACATAACCAGACTTAATCAATTAAGTACATGAAGAGTGTAAATGACTAAAAATAAGGGTTCATTAATGTATAAAATATGTGATTATCAAATTTCCTCACACTTAGCTTTTTGCACTCTTGGGCAAAATATATAAGACCAAAGCTAGGAAACAAAGAAAAACAACATAGACTCAAAAGCTAAAAACTCTAAAAGACTTGATGAACCAAGAAGAGCAACCAGAAATTTAAGGAATCAAAGCCTTAATGAGGTAACATTTTTTCACATCTCAAACTAATAAGCAAGGAAACTTCAGTTGAAAAGAATGAATCAAGAATGATAGATCCTCACAGAATTTATTCTCAATCTCTCAAGTGTTTAAAAGGTAAGTATTTCACTCTATTCAACCCATGAACAATTGCACTACCATAAGTTTACTTATCTTCTACTTCTCCGCTACTCAAACCACATGCATACAAAAATCAAGAGGACTATATTCAAGGTTGTAATGGGGTCATGGTAAAGGAAAGGGGATAATATGGATATGAGAAGATAAATACCAAAAAGAATAAAAGAGTATTATGGTAGAGTTAGAGTAGAGAAAATGTTTGAGAATATTCATCATAAAGGACAATGACCAATATTTGACTAATGTTTTGTTGAAGATCAATCCCAAATAGATGATTTGAATTCATTATTAGGCTTGAACCTTATCCTTTTCTTCCTGTTGTTTCCAAGCATCCACTTTTATTCTAGACTCTAATAATCCTTTGATTACAATGGCAGTCAGATTTATTTTTTTTTTTATCATTTTGCACACACACCCCTACACTTATTCAAAAACAAGGTCAATGCTCTCTTTTTCCCTAAGGTTGGGTAAAACATATTTTTTTCTTTTTTTCTTTTTTTGCTCTTTTTTTTAAAGGCACATAATGAGCTAAAAACAAGGATAAGCTCAAAGGGGTTACACAAGGAAAAATATACAAGGATGACTATTTAGTCAAAGTAGCTTTTTTAAAATGTCTCAATCATATTTATGTATGCATGTGAAAATGTAGCCTAAAAAATAATCAAAGCAAGTTCTAGAGTAAAAATTTCATGAGTGAAAATCACAAAAGAAAGAAGAAAATGGTACAGATATTCAATCCATTTATCAATAGGCTCAAAATCTCATGATGCATATTTCTATCATTCTCAATCCACTATATCAACATCTATAACCAAGCATATGAAATTTAAGAAAAAAGATAATTTATTCAATCATACTATGATCCCTAAATTTCAATTGCTTCAAAGGATGTGAGAGTGCATTCACTTGAATCTTTCAAAGGAAATCAAACAGCAAAACTTTGTTACTTCCATAATTAAACACTAAATAG
This sequence comes from Ormosia emarginata, assembly GCA_029884605.1. NCBI lineage: Eukaryota > Viridiplantae > Streptophyta > Magnoliopsida > Fabales > Fabaceae > Ormosia > Ormosia emarginata. Next base: position 5,651,216 of record JAQQTP010000064.1, read on the forward strand.
TTACTACCCCAACTAAGATGCGTCTCAAGAGTAATAAATTGTTTCCAAAATTTACTCCTTACTCTGCCATCCTTAATTAGTTTTACTATGAATAGGTTTCTGACAGTCATATCACTAAACATACTTCCCAAAAAAGAAATTTTTTTTTGGTCAACTATCCTTTCCCCCAACTAGATCACAACATTGTCCTCAATGTTAAAATATAGATGAGTAAAGGATATAAGATATTACCTGTTACAGCAATTACTGAAAAGAAAAACCTGATACAAATTTAAATAAAAACAAAGTATGATGAATAAAACTAAAAGTAAAGAAACACACACTTTTTTTTCTTTTTTTTCTTTTTTTTTTCTTTTTTTTTAGAAAACATGAAGAAAAAGAAGAAGAAGATAATATGTACAGATTGTTATGTATATGGCTCACATCTACCTCTGGTTTCACGTCCAGTAACGGATTAAACGCCTTTTATAAGTCGAGGATAAGCTTCCCATATAATTTTCTTATAAATTGGCAAACATGGTCTTTTAGAGTCAGATTCCCAAGGTTGTAGCATTTTTCTTCATCCTTGAAGAGATTCCACAAATTAAGAAGTTCATGATGCACAAATTCACAAGAATGCGTCTCAAGAGTCAATAAGATATCATCTAATGACTCCTTACTCAGTCTATTCTTAATGAAGAAAATTTTATCTTCTCTGTTTGCGAAAACTATTCCCAAAGAACGACATCACTTGTTACAATTCCATTGTGCACATTTGAGACAGACTTGTAACCTTTTTGCTCTTCTCCTTTTAGAATATGAACTTCTTCCAAGACCTGGTATGTATGAGTTAAATGAAATTGAAGACTCACCTGCTAGTCAGACCTTTGCTTCAATTATCCAGCGTACATCTTCTGGCATACCCTTGTGCATTAACAGTCTCAATCTTTCATATCTAACTTTGTAGATTTTTGTCAGAGCATTTTGAGGGAGAGAATGAAAATGTTTTCTCAGGTTTGAAAGAATGACATCCATTTTAAAGGAGAAAAATGATTCAGTTATTTTGGGAAACTGAAAAACAAATCGACTCGAGAGTCACAGAGTACCATTTTTTGCCACTTAACCAGCAACACAAAGAACTGCAAAAACAAGGCAACAAAATTAGAATAAATTCTATTCATAACAAGGATCAGAAAGAGAGATGAATTCTACCTCATCAATTTGGTTTTCCAAAAATGGCTTGAGCATTTGTCCATTGACTTTAAACACATTACCATTCCTAGGATTCTCAACATCTATAGCCCCATGAGGATACACGTGTTTGACAACAAAAGGACCACTCTACCTAGATCTCAATTTTCCAGGGAAGTGCAGACAAGAATTATAAAGCAAAACTTTTTGACCAATTTCAAAAGATTTTCTCAAAATTGTCTTATCATGAAAAACTTTTGTTCTAGCTTTATAAATCTTTGAATTTTCATATGCATCATTTCTCAATTCCTCCAATTCATTTAATTGCAATTTGCGTAGCTTGCAAGCATCATCAAGATTTAGATTAAAAGCTTTAATGGCCCAAAATGCTTTATGTTCCAATTCTAAAGGCAAATGGCAAGGTTTTCCATAGACTAACTGATAGGGTGACATGCCTAAAGATGTTTTGAAAGCAGTACGGTAAGCCCAAAGTGCATCGTTTAGTCTTAAAGACCAATCTTTATGATTTGGGTTAACCGTTTTTTCCAAAATTTATTTAATCTCCCTATTTGCCAATTCAATTTGTCCACTTGTCTGAGGTTGATAAGGGGTGGTAATTTTGTGTGTAATATCATATTTCTTCATTAAAGATTCAAACGGTTTATTGCAAAAATGTGTTCCCCATCACTAATGATAGCCCGAGGGATTCCAAATCGACATAAGATATTTTCTTTTAAAAATTTGAGAATAGTTTTATGATTATTGTGTCGGCATGGAATCACATCAATCCATTTTGAGACATAATCAACTGCAACCAAAATATACACAAATCCAAATGAAGATGGAAATGAGCCCATGAAATCAATTCCCTAACAATCAAAAATTTCAATGACAAGGATGGGGTTCAGAGGCATCATTTTTTTTAAATAGATCCTATTTTTTGACAATTTTTACAACTTTTGCAAAAAGTATTGCAATCCTGAAATAAAGTGGACCAATAAAATTCACACTATAAGATTTTTGCAGCTGTTTTCTTTGAAGAAAAGTGACCTCCACATGCTTCTGAGTGACAAAATTTAATGACACTACCTACCTCACTGTCGAGTACACATCTCCGAAAGATTTGGTCAGGACAATATTTGAACAAGTATGGATCATCCCAATAAAAATTTTTTACCTCTGTCAAAAATTTCTTTCTATCTTGGTGCATTCATTGAGGTGGCATCTTTCCTGTTACAAGAAAGTTGACTATGTTAGCAAACCAAGGCATGGAATTGACAGAATATAAAAATTCATCAGGAAAAGAATCATTGATAGTTGTGCTATCAAAAGGTGAGCCTATTGTAAGTCTGGACAAATGATTATCGACAACATTTTTGGCTCATTTCTTATCTTTTATTGTGATGTTGAATTCTTAAAGCAACAAGATCCACCGTATCAATCTTGGTTTGGTATCCTGCTTAGACATCAAATATCTAACAGCAGCATGATTGTTGAAAATCACAATAGAAGAACCAATTAAGTAAGATCAAAATTTGTCTAGTGCAAAAATTACAATAAGTAGTTCTTTTTCAGTAGTGGTGTAATTCATTTGTGCACTATTTAAAGTTCTACTTGCATAACAAATCACATGAGGCTTACCTTCCTTTCTTTGACCTAAAACAGCACTCACAGTAAAATCACTAGCATCACACATCAACTCAAAAGGCAAAGACCAGTCAGGAGATTGCATGATAAGAGCAGATGTCAGAAGACCAATTAATTTTTCAAAATATTTTTGACATTCTTGAGTTCAATTAAATGGTGCATATTTCAACAGAAGATTACATAATGGTCTAGATATGGTACTAAAGTCCTTAATGAATCTTCTGTAAAATCTTGCATGTCCTAAAAAGGAACGAACTTCTTTGACTATTTTTGGGAAAGGCAAATGGGCAATTAATTCAACTTTGACTTTATCAACTTCAATTCCTTTAGAAGATAACACATGACCTAACATTATTCCTGAGGTAACCATGTAATGACAATTTTTCCAATTTAACACAAATCATTTTTCTTCACATCTTTTAAGAATTTTTTCCAAATTATCAAGACAATTTTCAAAAGAATTTCTAAAAACTGTCAGATCATCCATGAAAACCTCTAAATAATGCTCAATCATGTCACTGAAAATGCTTAACATGTATCTTTAGAATGTTGCCGGAGTATTACAAAGGCCAAAATGCATTCTTCTATATGCAAAAGTACCAAATGGACAAGTAAAAGTGGTCTTTTCTTGATCTTCCAATGCAATTGGTATTTGATTATAACCTGAATAACCATTAATAAAACAGTAGTATGGATGTCCTGCTACCCTTTCCAGAATTTGATCAAGAAATGGCAAGGAGAAATGATCTTTCCTAGTAGCAGCATTCAATTTTCTAAAATCAATACACATATGCCAACTAGATGAGACTCACGTAGGTATTAATTCACCCATATCATTTTCAACCACTGTTATTCCAGATTTTTTAGGCATAACTTGTGTAGGGCTTACCCATTAGCTATCAGAGATAGGATAGATAATTCTAACATCAAGCAATTTAAGGACTTCAGCTCTAACTACCTCTTTCATGAATGGGTTTAATCTTCTTTGAGGTTGTTGAGAAGTTTTAGCATTATCCTCTAAATGTATTCTATGTGTACAAATTAATGGATTAATGTTTTTTATGTCCTTTAATGTCCATCCAATTGTACTTTTATGCCTTTTAAGTACTTTTGTTAACATACCTTCTTGTTTTTCAGCAAGAGACGAGGAGATTACCACTGGAAAGCTTTGCTCTTCTCTCAAAAATATATACTTCAACCCAGCAGATAATAGCTTTAGTTCCTGCGTAGGTACTTCTTCATGGGATTATCATTCATGGGTATTAGTTCTTCAAATCTTGGCTTCCATCTCTTGTACTCCATTATCTGTGTACAATCAAGCAAAGAGCATATGTCAGAGATATCATCTTCTAATTGCATTTCTGAATCAAATGAATTGACTAAACAAATTTCTAATGGGTCAGAAGAACTCCTTATTTGAAGATGATCATCTATAATGGCTTCAATTCTTTCAACTTCCTCATTTTCATCAAGGACGTCTTATGGTTGCTTGCACATGTTAAAAACATTGAGCTCCAGTGTCATGTTTCCAAATGTTAGCTTCACCACTCCATTTCTACAATTTATCAAAGCATTAGATGTTGCTAAAAATGGACAGCCAAAAATAACAGGAATTGACTTGCAACTATCAACCATAGGTTTAGTATCCAAGACAATAAAATCCACAGGATATATAAATTTATCAACTAGTACCAACACATTTTTCACTATTCCTCTTGGAATTTTAATTGATCTATCGGCAAGTAGAAGAGTTACAGAAGTTAGTTTTAACTCACCTAAGTTGAGTTGTTGATAAACTGAATATGGAAGCAAATTGATACTAGCACCAAGATCAAGTAAAGCTTTTTCAATTTTATGTTCTCCAATAATGCATGAAACTGTAGGACAACCAGAGTCTTTATATTTCAACATATTATTATTCTGAAGAATGAAGCTTACCTGTTCAGCCAAAAATGCTTTCTTTTTCACATTTAGTTTCCTTTTAACAATGCACAAGTCCTTCAAATATTTGGCATAAGAAGGAATCTATTTGATAGCATCTAACCAAGGAATATTGATCTTAACTTGTTTCAAAATTTCAAAAATTTCAGTGTGGTGGTCCAATTTCTTTAAATTATTCAATGCTTAAGGAAATGGGGGTGAAGGTGAGAGTTTGGTCTCCTTTTAGTCAACTTCTTCATTTGCTTGGGGAATTGGTTTATCTTCTTTCTCACAAGGTTCAGGAATTTGTTTTTCAATAACCTTTCCACTCCTGAGAATTATCACTGACTTGACTTGATCTATTTGTTAATTTTCTGAACTCCCCTCATTTAGACTGTACTGACTCTTGGGATTTGGTTGAGGTTGAGAAGGAAATTTTCCTTTCTCGTGAATGATGAGTGCAGAAGAAAGTTTAGCAAGAGTGTCTTTTATGTCATTCATGGTTTGATTGTTTTGTTTATTAATGGCCTCTTGCTTTTCTATGAATGCATGCAGTGTTTCTTCAAGGTTTTTCCTATATGGTGGGACATAAGGTGCATATCCTTGAGAATTTTGAGAGTCCTGTTGTGCCTGAGGAGGTTGTGGTTGCACAAATTGTGACTAATTATTATTCCTCCAGCTGAAGTTTAGGTGATTTCTCCATCCTAGATTGTATATATCTGAAAAAGAAGAAGTAAATGGCTTTTTAAAATTATTCATTGCATTTACTTGCTCATGTACAACTTCTTTAAAAACAGGAATATTTGGACATTCATGTGTTGAGTGTCCTAAGTCATCACCAATGCCACAAATTTCTTCATTTTGCATAGATGTGATTTCTTTTGCTTTTCTTAATTCCATGGCTTCAATCTTTCACGCCAAACTGGCAAACCTAGCATTTAGATCTTCCTCTTGATTAAGGTGATATTTTCCTTTATTAGCACTTGCATGGTTAGATCTAATTGAATTTTCAAAAGGGTTAGTACTATGCCAAGATTGAGAATTTTCAGCCAACTGGTTTAAATAGTCTAAAGCTTCATCAGGTTCTTTATCAAGAAACTCACTATTGCACATTGTTTCCACAAATTGTTTAGTTTCAGGTGTTAAACCTTCATAAAAGAAGCTTATAGTGCACCATTTTTCAAAACCATGATGTGGGCAAGAATTTAACAAATCTTTAAACCGTTCCCAACATTGAAAATATGCTTCATTTGAATTTTGGGAAAAATTTTGGATTTGTCTTTTCATAGCATTGGTTTTATGTGTTGGAAAAAATTTCTTCAAGAACTCACCTTGCATTTCTTGCCATATGTCAATTGATCTTGGTTTCAAAGTGTTAAGCCAAGATTTTGTTTTATCTTTTAAAGAAAAAGGAAACAATTTAAGCTTAACAATCTCTTCAGTGTAATTTTGGTCATTGAAAGCAATACATACTTCTTCAAATTCTTTTAGATGTAAATATGGGCTTTCATATTCTCAACTATGAAAATTAGGAAGTAAAGAAATCATACCTGGCTTCAATCTAAAATTATTGGCATTGAGTAGAAAAATAAAACATGATGGACTAGAATTTCGAGATGGTTGCAAATTTTCACGCATGGTTCGCAACGGTTGATTTTCATGTTCATCATGTACACTTTCATTTTCAGCCATTGTGTCAATTGTGTGTGATTATGATTCAAACAAATCAATATATAAAGTACAAGGATTAATTTTAACTAAACGACCAGAATTTGAATCACGATACTAATTAAGCATAAATAAATGACTTAAAATAGAAAAAATAATGTACAAGTCTGCAGTTTACACCAGCCATTAAATATTAACTAGGATGTGGTATAAACCAACCACCCAACAAATATTAACAAGTAAAAAGTTAGATAACTAATAAAGTAAAAAGTTAGATAATTAGAGAGTCAATAATTAGTAAGTTACAAAGTGCAGAAAGTAAAATACAGAAAATAAAGTGCAGAAAATAAATTGCAGAAAATAAATTTAAAATATGAAAACCGGAGAGAGGCAGAGCCCCACCAGAGCCGGCGAAAAAGAAGAGAAGAAGAAAAATTATTTCATTACGTTAGAAAGTAATAATAAATAACAAAAATTAAAAAGTTAGACTACAAAAAATAAATGACATAAATTAAAAGTTAGAGTACAAAAAATAAATGACATAAATTAAAAGTTAGAAAGTTAGTATGTTAGCAAGTTAGTAGGTTAGTAAGTTAGATAGTTAGAAAGTTAGAGAGTTAGTAAAGAAACTAAAGGATCGGCAAGCCGATCTTTTACTCCAGTGAGGAAGAAGAGAGAATAGATTTTATTGAAGTATGAAAGCCTTAATAAATTTAAACTTCAAGTCAAGTCTCCGACAACGACTCCCACTATTTTATTCAAATCAATGACCCTCAACATTGACTCGGAAAATCCCATTGAAAGATTTCCTAGTGGGCCAAGATCCATATTTCACCTAGTTTTGAGTCAGCTTTGGCTGATCGCCCAAAATTTAGTTATTTAGGTAGGAAACTCTTTCCAATTACATCACATGCAACTCTTAGATGGTTAGGTGAATAACACTTATTCTAATCCATCTAATGGACTAAAGCCCAACTTCATGCCTCAAGCCTTCAATCATATTGAAATGGCCTAGTTAAGTCAGACCCAATGGTTGGCATTTGAATATTACTCTTATCCCATCGCATCTTACTAATATAGATAAAGGCACCCTGCTTTGGTAGACCTACGCTTAATCGATATTAGTCTTGACGAGTGCCATGCATTGGAAGGCATCACATAATGACTTAATATTTTCTTTGAGGGAATTTTATTATTAGATCTCACCATTTATTAAACTTGTTTGACATACCATAAATATCATCCATGCATCTCATACATATAAAGCATATAATAAACGTGACATGGTTATGGCCTCTAAGAGAGTAGCATTAATTAATGCCAGCTTCACCAAGCGTCTCCCACCAACGTCCTCACTTGATGTCGTCTCCTTGTCTCCACATGAAGATTACATTATAGAAACCTCTTTTACATTCGAGGGGAGTTAGATGAGAAGAGAATGTACAATCAGAATGTAGAGAGAAAGGCACGACACGCAGGTCGTATTTAAAATAACCAAAATAGCATAAAATAAAGACTAAGGCCATAACCATGCACCATGCATCTCTAAGAATACATAAACACAAAGCAATAACACATTATTATTTTGTGAATTATAAAAACAGATTTGAATATTGCACTTTCGAATATCACACACCACGAAACGGGGTTCGGGCCAGCGCCCCGGTTCAAAATTTTTCATTCACATACCACCACTGGTTACTTGAACAAAAATTCGAGTTGGACCCCTTCTGCCTCTATGACGGCTAGGGCAACAACACTTGAACCCTAAGGCCCACAAACACATGAACACTTCATGTGCCGCAGGGGTTTCTCACAGCCGTCATCACCTATCCAGAAACAAGGTTTCCAGAATGCGTGAAGACATGAACACTTCATGTCATGAGGAAGCTTCATAGCCGCCACAAAACGGAAACAAGGTTTCCAAAACCTTGTGTCGCGCTACTTGTGTATATCGCATTCATACGAAAATATGCAGAAACAGAAAGCATTCAAAACAGTTTTCGCAGAATCATACATATCACATATGTATATACCAGAAAAACGCAAAAATAGAAAGCATTCAAAACGATTTTCATTTATACATATCACACACATATATATATACCAGAAAAACACAGAAATAGAAAGCTTTCAAAATAGTTTTCACAAAAACATATGAACATCTTCATGGTTTCAGAAACATCAACATGTTTCGTAAACAACAAATAAAACAGAACACGGTTTCATACATCATTATTTCGATTTCAGAAATAACATATAAAGATCATATCTTTTATCAAAAGAAAGCAACGAATCATGTTATCACATATAACAAGAAAAGCAGAAAACCGAATCATGGTTTCGCAAGTGGCTCTGATACCACTGTTGGGAATTGCGGATCAAAAGTCTCGCAGCGGAATAATAGAATTCCCGCACAGGATCCATGCGAAAAAGTCCATAATCCGAGTTTTTAAAAATTTACCTCTTGAAGCGTGATAATCACAAGCGAGGTGAATCACCAACACCGTAATAGTGACGATGTCTCTGCGGTATCCACAAGAACAGACTTGCAAAAAGGAGTCACGCCTCTGTTTCGTAGTGCTAGCTGCGAAGAGAGGAGAAGAAAACCTCACTATCTCTCACTCACTTTCTGTAGGTGCGGCTAGGGTTATGATGTAACCTAGTAGCAGCCCCCTTAGCAGTATTATTTATAACAAAGGCTGCCTTAAGTGAGTGTGAGAAGAGCAAGGTAAGTGGTGCAACCCTAAACCCATCTGTCATGAGTTAGGCCCACAATTGAATCCGAGTCCAACTTGGATTCTGATTACTCCAATTTAATCTGTTCTAAGTGTGCGACCCTGCAGGTTCTCATGACGTTGATAGTAATATTAAAATCTCATTTTAATATTACAAACAGTGAGCGGTATCTAGCAACACATCACTGCTACCCAAGTAATGAGAATGTCAGTGATTTGACATAACCTATCCGTGACCAATGTTTCCGTGTAGTTTAGTCCCTTTGTCCAGATATCCAGATTGAACATAAGGCATGGAATGTGTCACCCTTGTTTAGTTCAATCTTCAGTTTCCTGATTCCCGAGTAGACATAGTAATAACAAATGAGATCAATATCTCACTCATTTAAGCATAGCCATGCATTTCGTAGTCTCACTCAATCAGGGGGCCCGAAGATATCACTCTTGTTATATAGGAGGGACAAATCCCATCTAGGTCACTCACATCCCTCCACATGAATCGTGGTATGTCTAATAACCAACTTTATAATCATCTTGTTACAGATGATGTTTGATGGCATTAAAATACACAACTCCTCATATAGGAATCGTAGTGATTTCAGGTCAAAGGACCACATACACTATTATCACTATGAGAATCGCTTATGACACTCACGTAACGATCCACGTAGCGTTCTCATGGCGGGTTTGTCCAATACATCATTACTCTAATATGTATCGATGTGTAGACTTGATATCTCATATCCATGACCCGTGAGATGTGGTCATCAGTCTACGCACATACTAGTCTCAATGCATTATTGTTGTCCTAATTAACAATAATACTTTACTAGGGACATTTAAGAATAGTGTTTTATCCAATAAGATCTCACGATCAAGTCATCCATTTGATGTCCTATGGTATCAAACTTACTATTCTAAGGACTTTATTATGTCTACTAAAAAGAACACAATAAATGAAATGTCTCATATAAAATAACATAATATAATGTATGTAAATGCAAACAAAATGTATTGGCCACTAGGGCATACACCAACAATACAACACATATAATATCCATTTGATAATATATCATTTAAGCACAAGAAATAGAATAATCTAACCTTATTCCATTACCAAGAGCTTCACTCTTTCACCCAAGTAAGATGAAGATTTAGTTACTCATAGATAAGAAGAAAGAAAGAGAGAAGAAGAGAAAGAAGAACATAGTTTCAATTTAGAGCAAGAGAAAATTACAACAAAGGAAAACAATAAACAAGCATAACCATAACTTCTAAAAACTAAGCCTAACACCCAGAGCACCAAATGATCAGCCAATTAGTGCCTTTTATAGAGGATTAGGGATACAAAATGACAAGGGGGCTGATTAAGAGTAGGTGGATGAGTGGGTGGTTGGATGAGTGGTTGAGTGGTTGGATGAGTGGTTGGATGAGTGGTTCGATTATTGAGATTCTTTGCCTCTGAAATCATTCAATACTTAACTCATGGATGCCGTCATCAAATGGAAAAGTCATCTTCATGAAAGTTGTAGATCTGGGTCTTAACTTTCAAATATTCAAATTTCAACTCATTTCACCATCTACAGCCCGAGATATAGCCCAATTACTGTAAACGATTCAGGCCCAGTTTCAGCAGCTCTATTTTGACTTACAAACCCAATATCACCTCTAAGATGTCCGATCTGAGTTTTGTGCTTTCTATAAAAGTTGTAGATATGGGTCTTAACTTTCCAATGTCCAAATTTCAGCCCAAATAAGTTCCTACAGCCTGAGTTATGTTCTGATTATTGCACACTGTTCAGGTTCTAATACCAAAACTCGTGTTTTCCAAGCCTAATTAGCTCTACTAGATGTCTGAATGAGACTTTGAGCTCTTCATCAAAGTTGTGGAGCTTTCTCTCAGCTTTCCTACAAAGTAAAATTCATAATTTCTAGACATTTAGAACTCAGGATATGACCATAATACAGAAACAGTGTAAGACCCAAATAATACTGAAAAAATCAATTAAGTCCAATTTGAGTCCAAAGTTACAAAACATAACCAGGCTTAATCAATTAAGTATATGGAGAGTGTAAATGACTAAAAATGAAGGTTCATTAATATATAAAATATGTGATTATCACCCTGCATTCTTTAATCCGAAAGGCATGACTATCCATTCATATGTCCCAATAGCTCCTGGACATCTGAAGGCAGTTTTCGACACGTCCTCCTCGGCTATAAAAATTTGATTATAACCTGCATGACCATCTATAAAACTTAACAATTCATGTCCAGATGTGGTATCAACCAACATGTCCACAATTGGCATTGGATATTCATCTTTAGGTGTAGCAGTGTTTAGATTTCTAAAATCTACACATATTCTTAACTTGCCATTTTTCTTAATTACAGGAATAATATTAAAAAGCCATTCGACATACCTGGTTATTTTGATGAACTTGGCTTTGAGCAATCTTTCGACCTCTTCCTTTATCTTCAAAATCACCTCAGGTGCAAATCTTCTATTAGCTTGTTTGACAGGTCTGCAACCTTCTTTCAATGGCAATCTATGCTCGACAAGATCTCTACTCAATCCAGGCATTTCGTCATAATCCCATGCAAAGTAATCTTTATATTCTTTAATTAATTCAACGAGCTTTTCTTTGAATTCCTTTGGCAGAAATGAACTTACAAATATAGGTCTTCTATCTGTTTCAGTGCCCAAGTTTATTTCTTCCAAAGGATCTTCCACCTCTACACCTTGTCTTTCATCAAATCCTTTCTCAAAACCCAAAGGACCATCATCTATTATACAATCCGACAATACACCTTCAGTGGTGTATACTGCCCTGTCGGCTAAATAAGCCGACAGTTGATCTAACTGATTAACACTCATAGCTAGTGCTTGGCCAATCCATTTCAGCCTTATTCATTAGTCGAATACCAAACTGATCCATTAAGCATGTTTCAAGTGCATCTTTATCGATAACTCCATTATTTTTTGTGACTGGCTTGACATTTGGAGCATAAATTTTAAAATCGACATAAAGCTATTGTAGATAGCAAGGGTTGTCATCTGCCTCAACTATCTCTACCTGATCATCTGCATTCCAGAGAATAAGTTTCTGGTGAATCATCGATGGTATTGCTCCAACAGCATGTATCCAATCTCTCCCCAGTAGAAGATTGTAACTGGATTTTATTGGAATTACGACAAATAATGTTGACCTTTCAATGGATCTAACTTGCACATTCAACATCACTACTCCATCTGATGGGGAAGTTTTGCCACTGAAATCCGTAACAATCATGTTAGTTGCCATTAAATCAGACTCATTCTTCCTAAGTTTCTTTAACATTGCCCTTAGGATCAGATTGATAGCTACCCCTTCGTCTATCAAGACTCTATTTGTCGGCTTGCCTTCTAACATAGCCTTGATGTGCAATGGGTGGAGATGAGTCTTATGTTCCTCTATTGGCTTCTCAAAATATGTTGTATTGTCGAATATGGTTAACATATTATCCTGATAGAAAAGCCAATGATCACTGAGGTTATCCAGATCTTCTTCATTCTCTCCTACATATTCAATTTTGTGATACCCTTCGAATTCAGAAGGTATAACTAAAATCAAGTTCACATTCATCGACTTCAAAATACTTCCTCATCTGATTCTTCATGACTTTTGTATCCACCAAGCTTGAGGTACTCTTCTGATGGCAAACTACCATCCATAGTCATTATGATGTCATCCAGATCCTTGTCTAGATTGAAAACCATGTTGAATTGTTCATTATCACCAAAGTCTAAAAGATCATCTGGATCAGTCAAGGCTTCAATAACTTCATCAACTGTCCAATCCATATTTATAATTTGACAATCAGACTTTGCCAAATTTCTTCTCTCCATGATCATATCAAGCATTTTCTTTCTCCATTCGACATCTTAGTCAGGATCTTTCAGAATTTCTAAGATTTCATCCTTCGACCAATCTTCATCATCACTACTGCTTTTGTTCCCTGCCATTCTTCTTATCATTTTCTCAACTTTCAACCGAGCCATGTCCTTGTTTTCCTTAGTTACTAGATTATTCTTCTTTACTTCTTTTTCTGCTGCTATAAGTCCAATTGGTCATTTTCTTCCAATTTTATTTGGAGTAGGCCCTTGAACTTGTCTCCCTTTCTTTATGTCTGCAAATTTCTCTTATCAAAAATTATCACTCCCGTCCAGCAGTCTAACTTCACTTATTGCCGGCTCAACTGGCATTGTCCCCTTTGTATCTGCAGATTCTTTTCTGACAATACTCTTCAATTTCTTGTCATCTTTATTTTCATCTAGTGTTGGCTTAACCTCGACTACTACACATCCTATTTCTATGGGTTGTTCTTTAATAACCAAACCTTTGGCCAAATTTCTCTTCTTCTGGGCCTGTCTAAACCTCTGCAACCTTCTTTTTCGACTCTTTGACATTGGTAAAGACTTTGTTGGTCCTACTACAGCCTGGCCAATCAAAACTTCATCTTGACTGATTCTACCATGTCTGTAATCTTCATTCCAGAATGGTCGATCCTTTGAAATCTATTCTTCCTGGCAGTCACGTTTCATCGAAAATAAGTGTAACTTGCCATTGCAGAATTTTTAACCCATTTGTCCATAGTAACATTGGCTGGTGGCACTTTGGTTCGACATAGCCCCTGCGAAATACATTACTCCCTATAGATTCACCAGATGACTCAACCAACCAGTCATTCATATTAGGTCTGGGCATATAGACTGGCTTAGGCCTTGGAGTATAAACTGGCTTTGGAGTATTAAAAGGCTATTGTGGCTTTCTAACTTTCTTCTCGAAAAACTTCTTTTTCCCTTGTAAATTACCCTATTGCTCCTTGGTAGCTTTCTTTGCAACAAATTCATCGTACATTGCATTGCACCTCAGACACAGCCTTACCTTGCCTTTTTCTTTTTCCTCTCAAGGAAATTTTCAAGAGATTCATCTAATTTGGGATAAACGTCCATAATGAATCCCTACAAATTCCTTATGTTGATCATTCCAACATTTAAAGGAACCTGTTGATCGACGTATGAAATTCCATCCTGAAACGAATCTGTATCAACTTTCAAATCCGCCTTAGGCTTGTCAGCAAACTTCAAACGCCCATTCATTAGTGTCTTTTGAATTAGATCTCTGAAACGAATACATTCGTTAGTAACATGACCGAAATTATTATGAAACTTACAATATTTTCGGTCTATTATTTCATCAGTATTAATAACTTATGACCTTCCGACAGTTTAATATGTTTATCTTTTAACAATAAATCAAAGATTTTGTCGGTTCTTGTTACGTCAAATGTATATGTTTTTCTATTAACATTATTCATTTTTCCTTATTTCTTGTAAGCTTTAAAGCCTGACACACATAAGGATGATCATTCTGAAGTTCAGCAATGTTAATTTCAAATTCATCATTGCTATCTTCAATCTCATTGTCAGATTCACCTAACCCGATGAATGCCATTTTTTCTCTTTTGAAGAATCTTTTTTGTTTTTGAACATTTTCAGCTTTCAGTTGCTCTATTTGCCTAACCTTCTCACCTAGTTGGGCAAGATTAATTAAATATTGATTCACTAATTTTTTCCTTATATAATAGTCTAAACCTCTTGCAGTAATTTTCACTATTTTTGCTTCAGGTATAAGAGTAAAACATCTACTCCTTATTTATCGAAACCTAGATAAGTAATCATCCACAGTTTCATTATACATTCTTTTAATATTGAAGAGATCTGTAAGTCCAACTTTCAAATCTCCCCTGAAGAATTGATCATGGAAACTCCTTTTCAATTGAGTCCAAGAATGGATCGAATTCGGTCTCAATGTCAAAAACCAAGAGAATGCATTTTTAGTAAGGGAACTTGGGAAGAATCTTTTTTTAAGACCTTCAACAGTGGTCAACTCCCCCATTTCTATAGTATACCATGTGACATGTTTGACGGTCGATTCCCCACTTTCTCCTGCAAACTTAGAAAGTTTAGGAATTTTAACTCCTCTGGGAAACTCTGCCAATTACACCCACTCAGGAAACGCTAAAACAAAATAGGGTTGGTTGGCATATCTAACATTAAACCCAAACCTATTTAGCACATGTTCCACTACTTGATTAACATTTTGTTCAACCACTTGGTGCCCCCCAAGATTTTGTGGAAGTAATCTTATGGCTGCATCATTCCTAGCCATTTGATCCTTATCATCTCGACGAAGCACATGGACATTACCATATTCCAAATGCAGTTGATCATTTTGTCCAAATTGACCAGGATTTAGCTAGTCTTGTCCTACGTTCGCTTGGGGTATAACTACTCTTGCATTTGCCCCAGGCTAGGCTCTTTGAGCATTATCATTAGCCAATTCACCTATTCCCAAGGCTTGATTTAGCGTTGCCATTTGTTGAGCCAACGTGCTGCAAGCATTATTTGTATTTTCTATGATTGGTGTAATCACAACACCCATTTTTTGAGTGAACATGTGCACCATTTCATGGTTGCTTTCATCCATTTGTTGTCGAAAGCTGGCTAAAGAATTCATAGTTGGCCCAGTAATATTCTGAGGAATATCTCTCGACATATTTGGGAATACATGTCCCAAATTCAATCTCTCCTGTCAAAAAGGAGCTGGATTACTTGAACTTGCAACTCCTGTTCCTTGGCCATTAAAACTTACTAAAGCCGAACTTATTTCTTGTTGGCCTTGTGAGGCTACTGTTTGGCCTATAGTATTGGCCAAAGTAGAGCCAAGTCCCATTTGTGCCAAAACAGGAGGAACATAATTTGGTGGCAAATCATTTTGTGGTGCCAACCTTAAATTTGAGTTCATTACACTTTGATTACTTAGTTGATTTAGTGATCACTGAGTCACTCTATGCACCATTTGTTCTAGTATTGGGTTACTCCTGAGAGTACCAGTTGCTACTATATCGACCACAGGACCCGTACTAACAATGGTTAAAGGTGACGCAGAAACAGTTGTCAAAAGTAGTGCACTAACATCAATTGCAAGTGCATTCGACGCTTGGTTATTTGCGTTACTCATAATTTGCGTATTTTGAGAAGGGCAAGAATATACTAACTTTCCACTTCTTAAACGCATAAAACCATCTTCTTATGAAGAGGTTTGTGACACTACGAGTTACTCTAAACTCGTCCCATCAGGCGTGCCAATTTGTTTGTGGGTAAATTTAGTTAGGACAAATTCTAACAAACAAATATATTTTATTAGTCAAATGTAGGTTCAGAGTTATGTGGTAATCTCGTTTGAAAGTAAAGCTTTTAAGATATTAATGAATAACGTGCAAAAAATGTAAAGTGCAAAGAAGGTAAAAGTGCATGAAATATAAAAGTGCTGAAGATTAAAAGTGCAGGAAACATAAAGAGCAGAATCTTAGAGTGCAGTTAAATGCAGAAAATGTAAAGTACATAAATTTAAAATTGCAGAAAAGGTAAAGAAATTTAAAGAACAAGACTTGAAAATAAAGAATTTAAAAAGACATTGCATTAATGTAAATGACTTGAAATGAAAAAGGAAGTCATACTTGGAATCAAATCTGTTAATCTGCTTGAGTGAGATGTTGGGATTGTATATCCAGTAAAACCACCCTTTGTACAACGTGAATACTAGTATTTATAGGTAAAAATATAAAAAATAACTGACTCCTAAAAACTGACCACGTACATGGCAGTTTATGCCACGTTCTCTTACTTAATTTTCGATAATAACCAACTCTTGACCATTTAACATTTGTACTAGCCACTAGAATTTTTTAATATAATCTTTTAGCTGTCGAATTCAGAATTAGTAACTTTTACTTTTGACAAATACTGATAATAGTTATGAAATCTTTCGGACAAAACCACTTTCGTTGATCCAACACTTGGAAAATTTCTTCAATGTCATCCTTTGGCTATCGAAACCCTTACTCATCGAATCATCCAACTTCGTCAAATATCACCCATTTGTCGGAAATATCTTTGTCGAATTAGAACTTATATTTTTTACCCCCAACAGGAAGTTTGTATTCTTGTTTCTCTACTTTAATATTATCCATTTGTTATTCATTATTTCTTTAATGATTTGTTCACATTCTCAACACTTGCACTCTTGCACTTATATATTGTGTTAGAACAAAAAGTCCATACAAGAAGTGATTCCTTTCCCCGAATTGAGATATGGAATCAAAGCATCGATGGGTTAGAAAAATTCAACAGAAGCACATTGTTACTAGCATTCTTTCACATTCTACTACTTTCGGTTGCCCCTTTTCTCCACAACTTGTCTACCATAGACCTTTAAAAAAAAATCAAATTTCAAAATTCCACAAAAATTCTAGCAGTGAGTAGATAAAATCCCACTAACCTTCTCCTCAAAAGTCATAATTGATTAACAATTGTAACTGTTATAGTAGCTTCCGATGAGATATTGATATCCAACTGTCACATTAAGTCAATCGCCTGTTGGGAATTGCGGATCAAAAGTTTCGCAGCGGAATAATAGAATTCCCTCACAGGATCCATGCGAAAAGGTTCATAATCCGAGTTTTTTTTTAATTACCTCTTGAAGCGTGATAATCACAAGCGAGGTGAATCACCAACACCGTAATAGTGACGATGTCTCTGCGGTATCCACATGAACAAACTTGCAAAATGGAGTCACGCCTCTGTTTTCATAGTACTAGCTGCGAAGAGAGGAGAAGAAGACCTCACTATCTCTCACTCACTTTCTGTAGGTGCGGCTAGGGTTGTGTTGTAACCTCGTAGCAGCCCCCTTAGCAGTACTATTTATAATAGTGGCTGCCTTAAGTGAGTATGAGTAGTAGCAAAGTAAGTTATGCAACCCTAAACCCATCTGTCATGAGTTAGGCCCACAAATGAATCCGAGTCCAACTTGGATCCTTATTGCTCCAATCTAGTCTATTCTAAGTGTGCGACCCTGCAGGTTCTCATGATGTTGGTAGTAATATTAAAATCTTATTTTAATATTACAAATAGTGAGCAGTATCTAGCAACACATCACTGCTACCCAAGTAATGAAAATGTCAGTGATATGACATAACCTATCCGTGACTAATGTTTCCGTGTAGTTTAGTTCATTTGTCCAAATATCCAGATTGAACACAAGGCATGGAATGTGTCACCCTTGTTTAGTTCAATCTTCAGTTTCCTGATTCCTGAGTAGACATAGTAATAACAAATGAGATCAATATCTCATACTGACTCATTTGAGCATGGCCATGCATTTTGTAGTCTCACTCAATCAGGGGGCCCGAAGATATCACTCCTGTTAGGTAGGAGGGACAAATCCCATCTAGGTCACTCACATCCCTCCACATGTATCACGGTATGTCTAATAACTAACTTTATAATCATCTTATTACAGATGACGTTTGATGGCATTAAAACACACAACTCCTCATGTAGGAATCGTAATGATTTCAGGTCAAAGGACCACATACACCATTATCACTATGAGAATCACTTATGACACTCACGTAACGATCCACGTAGCGTTCTCATGGCGGGTCTGTCCAATACATCATTACTCTAATATGTATCCATGTGTAGACTTGATATCTCATATCCATGACCCGTGAGATGTGGTCATCAGTCTACGCACGTACTAGTCTCAATGCATTATCGTTGTCCTATTTGACAATAATACTTTACTAGGGACATTTTAAAAATAGTGCTCTATCCAATAGGATCTCACGATCAAGTCATCCACTTGATGTCCTATGGTATCAAACTTACTATTCTAAGGACTTTATTATGTCTACCAAAAATAACACAATAAATGAAATGTCTCATATATCAAAAAATAGCATAATATAATGTATGTAAACACAGACAAAATGTATTGGCCTCTAGGGCATACACCAACATCGCCATAAAGGCAAAAGCCTTTCTCTATTCGCAAAAGCCATTTCAGAAATGTATAAGGCAAACTGTCAAAATGGACTATGTCAAATGAAGATTTACCATTTTTCTTTCACACGTCAAAAGGTAAATTTTGAGGGCATTTGTTGGGTGATAAGTCCATATTTTGTAGTTTCAAACTAGATGAGTTATGGTGATTTGCTTGCATTTATTGGAGAATTTTATATGGGTCCTTATAATTTTTTTTGTTTTTGCAGATTGAAAGGGGTTCATCACATTTGGAGTGAAAACAAGCGAAAACACTGCGTTTTTATAGCAAAAGAAGATCAGATTGGCATAGACTGGACCCTGTGTCAACTCAGAAGCGATACTTGAGTTAGACATGACCCTGTCTAACGTGAAGAATGTGTCTGACTTGGAGACACGCTCGTGTCTCCCTGACGTTGAAGTTACGTTGATTTCCTAGTCACACAGTCGTGTCAAGCCTAGACACAGCCATATGAAGCTTTCTACACGTCAAAAACGAACAATTTTGCCTTAACTAATATAAATAGCAGCGAATCCCTATACTAGGGGACACTTTTGCACCAATAAACTTTTAGAGAGCAATCACACAAAAGGACTGCCACGAATCTTTGGAAGGCGGCTATGAAGAGAAGACGTAATTCTTGAAGGCTTAAAGATCACAATCTCTATTGAAGGGGTTTTGATTTCTTTTTCATCTAGTTTTTCCTATTTCTTTTGGTTTTTCCTTCCATGGATTTGTGTTATGATTTGGGATTATTATTGAACATGAATAACTAAACCCATAAGCTAGGGCTATGGAAAATCTTGTTTTCTAATTAATTGATTTTGAATTCAAATTTGATTAAAGTAATTTCTTTAGGTTTATTGTATTGCTTGAATTCTTGTCAAGACTTTATCAATTTTGGCATGCTTTAATTCATTGTTTCAATGGTGGCCACCTGCAACCAATTAGTGAACTCATATAATAAACCTAGGATTATGTTGGTGAATGATCAAACATCAATTTATTCTACTAATTGAATTGACAATTAGGTTAGTTCATCTCTTGAATTGGGGCTTAATGCATTCCTAGTTAATTCAACTAATTGACCAAATAGGTGATTAATTGTTAATAGAATATTAATTATCCATGACCATTGGGACTCAATAGCATTTAAGAGAATTTGGCAAGAGAATTACCTTACATCATAAATGAATGAAAACTCGGTTAATTGGATTCAAGTGAACTTTGCGCCCTAGTTTCCCTATAAGTGAATTATCCCTACGTTGATTAATTTTCATCATTCTTCTTTATTTGTTGTTTGATTTTATTTTGAATTTCTCTTTACACCTACGATTGTTTAAATAACCAAGGGTTTAGCAAATCTAGTAATTATCTCTTATTCCTCGTGATATCGATAACTGGGACTCAAGTCCTATATTACTATACAATAGAGTGTACTTGTTCTCAGTGTATTTTACGCGTAACAAGTTTTTGGCATCGTTGCCGATGAATAATTTTGGTAATATTAGAGGCGAAAAGCTCTAGTTAATTTAGACGATTTTTTATTTTATCTCTTATTTTACTTTTTATTTCATTTATTTCAAATTGTTTGTCACTTCATCTCCATCCTTATATTTCTTGTTTATGTTTACTCGTTCTCAATCTCCTAATCTTCAATTTGATCTAAAAACTAAGAAAATAACTCACAGGCTAAAGAAGCAATCTTATACTAGAGTTATGGCTGAAGAAACTATAAGGAGGATGGAGAGACAAACAACTGATGGGACTGATGAAGAACAAACTATCCCAGCGGAACGGACAATGCTCGAATATTCCATGCCCATGGATGGAGGATATCAAGGAAGTATTGCAAGATCGGTCGTGGCGGCCAACAATTTTGAGATCATACTGACATTGATCTCTATGATTCAAACTTCTGTTTAGTTTAGTGGATTGCCTTCGAATGATCCAAATCAACATCTGGTCAAATTCTTACAATTGTGTGACATTATTAAATATAATGGGGTGACAGATGATGCAATCTGATTGTGGTTCTTTCCTTTCACTCTTAAGGACAGAGCGAGTCAATGATTAACGTCACTACCAAGGGGTTCCATCACCACATGGGATCAGTTGACACAATAATTTTTAGTTAAGTATTTTCCTCAATCCAAATCTGCTAAGTTAAGGATTAATATTTCTACTTTTGTGCAGTATGATGTGGATACTCCCTATGAAGCTTAGGAACGTTTTCAAGAATTGGTGAAGGGATGTCCATATCACGGATTGCCCATATAGTAATAGGTACAGACTTTTTACAATGGCCTGTCGCCTGCCAACTATTCACTCATTAATGCTTTTGCAGGAGGTACAATTTGAAGGAAAACACCTATTGAAATCTATGAAGTAATTGAAGAAATAACGCTTAATAGTTATCAATGGCAAAATAAGCTCCAGGTGACTAGGAAACAAGTCGGTGTGCATGTTATTGACTCCTCTTCTTCCATTCTGAGTCAATTGGAAGCATTGACGAAAAAGGTCGAGACTCTGATGGTGGCAAATAGTGCAGCCCCACCAATCATATGTGAATCATGTGACGAACAGGGACATAAAAGTTCAAACTGTCAAGTTGGTGGTCCTTTTGCCCCTGAGCCCGAATGAGCAAATTTTGTTGACAAATTCAACCAATTGTAGTACAATTCATATTCCAATATGTATAATCACAATTGGAGGGACCACCTCAATTTCAAATGGGCAAATCAATAGGGCAATCAACAGAGCCATCAGAGAGCTCTACAACCAGCCCCAGGTTTCCAAGCACCTAAAGAGAAATCAAGTTTTGAAAATTTTGTAATGAAATACATTCAAAATTGAGAGGGCCGAATGAAGAACGTGGAAACTCAGATTAGCCAGTTGGCTACCTTGATGTCAAAAGGGGCACTAGGGACATTACCTGGTACTACGGAGCCTATTCAAAGGAACATGCCAAGGCAATTATCCTGAGAAGTGGCAAGGAGCTTGGGGAGTTCTCCAAGAAAAAAGGAGAAGCAAATGCAAGAGCATGGAGATACTTTTGATGAGTCAATTAAAGTGAAAAACGAGAAGGCAAGTGAAGCACCCTTCATGGTGCATGTAGGTGAGCCACAGAAGCCCTCTATTCCATTCCCTTAGAGGCTCAAGAACACTCAGTAAGACAAGAAATTTGATAAATTCTTGGAGATGTTCAAAAAATAACAAATTAACATTTCATTTATTGAAGTCATCTCCTAAATGCCTAAGTGTGCAAAGTTCTTGAAGGAAATACTTATAACAAAATGCAAACTTGAGGAATTTGAGACATTAAGGCTAAATGAAGAGTGCTCCGTCATTCTCTTGAAAAAAATACCACCTAAATTAAAAAATCATTAGAGTTTCACTATTCCTTACTCTATTGGTAACTCTTATTTTGAGAAATCATTATGTGATTTAGGTGGTAGTATAAATTTGTTGTCTTTCTCTATTTTTAAGAAATTGAGAATGCAGGAACCAATGCCCACCACCATTTCACTACAGCAAACCGATATATCCATCACGTACCCTCGTGGTGTGTTGGAGGATGTTTTGGTGAAGGTAGACAAATTCATTTTTCCAGCTGACTTTATTATGTTGGATATGGAGGAGGGCACCGAGGTCCTAATCATACTTGGGCATCCATTCCTCGCCACTGGAAAGACCATGATTGATGTCCATCAAGGGAAGTTGACCTTGCGATTAAATGATGAGGAAGTAATTTTTAATGTTTTTAATTCTGTAAAAAATTCAAGTTCTTTTGATTCATATAATTGTATAGGTGCTACTGATATTGCGGATAATGTTATGTTAACATATCTACAGGAATCTGTGATTGATAATGTGCTAGAGAAGATCTTGACCATGGCTGCTATCGACTTTGAGGATGATGAAGAGGTCATGGAAATTATAATGTGGTTAGAAGCTGGCATGTCCTCGAAAGGAAGAAGAACGTGGGGGCATTATGAGAATTTGGATAGACAAAACATCCCTACACCAAAACCCTCAATTGAGAAGCCTCCCGAACTTGAGCTCAAGCCCTTTCCCTCTAATTTGAAATATACTTTTTTGGATCCTCCATCATCTTTACCCGTGAGCAAGGAAAGAACAAAAAAATTGCACGATATACGTATCAAGCAGCGTGAGTTTAAGATTATGGATAAAATTCTTGTCTACAACTTACGTCTACGTCTCTTTCTCAGTAAGTTAAGGTCAAAATGGTATGGACCATATGAAATTATTCAAGTCTTACCGTACGATGTGCTTGAGGTGCAAAAAGAAGGCCAAAAGACATTCAAGATAAATAGCCAGAGAGAGAAGCACTATAAAGAAGTAGTGTGGACTGAGCATCACTCCATCCACCTCACCTAAGCATGGAACCAGCTCATAGTCAAGCTAACGACTATAACTTAGCACTTCACAAGAGGCAACCTGTGTTTCTCTTATTTCACATAGCACTCTTAGTCCTTGTATTTGGTTTTTCAGTTATTGTTTTATTTTTTCCATTCCAAGAGCGACTAAGGAGTTAGACACGGTCATGTCTAACCCCAAAAATGCTTCTATGTGAGTCTGGGTCAGGCACACGGTCGTGTCTTATTAGACACGACCATGTGTTCATTTACAAAAACGATGGAGGAATTAGACATGGTCGTGACTAACCCTCTCATCGCTTCTATTTGAGAAGCAACATGAGACACAATCGTGTGTGTGTGTGTGTGTGTGTGTGTGTGTGTGTGTGTGTGTATATATATATATATATATATATATATATATATATATATATATATATATATATATATGTATGTATATATATATGTATCCTCTCATTGCTTCTATTTAAGAAGCAACATGAGACACAATCTGATCGTGTGTGTGTGTGTGTGTGTGTGTGTGTGTGTGTGTGTGTGTATCTATATATTTATATATATTCGGGTGAGAGGAGTGTTTATTGTAAGAGGTGAGAAGAGTAAATATTGACCATTGGATCTTACATGAATGGTCAAGATTAGAACATAAATGCATGTGACTTTTTTAAGTGGTCATATGACCTTTAAGTAACTTTTAATCTTGACCATTCATGTATGGTTGTATGGTCAAGATTTACTTCTCTCACCCTCTCACAATAAAAATTCCTCTCACTAGATATGTCCCTTATATATATGATACATTCATGACAGTGGTAAAATTTTGAGGTAGGCTAATCAGACTAGCTTTCAACATGTCACCACTCAGTTGAACTAGATGTTTGAGCTCAAGACTACAAGCTTCCCTCAGGCTCCACCTCCCCCACTTTCAGGGAAATTCCATTATCCTTTTTTTTATTTTTTTCACATTGAGGACAATGTTCATCTTAAGTATGGGGGTACACTTAAATTTTTGTGTAATCGATGAATACTTGAGTATTGCTAGTAATCAAGCAGAGATTGTGTGTTAATTTCTTAAATTAATACTGAGCTAATAGAGATATGTTTAAGAGGGGAATCCAATGCTCACGAACTGATATTGTGCGAAGTAATCTTTTTCAATTAAGTAAAGAGAAATTTAGCATCTTAATTGAAAATTATTCATGTTTACTTGTATTTGTTCTCTCTATTAACTTAGCCAGAAAGTGAGTTTTGAGCTTTAATGATTGAATTTTTCATAAACAAAATCCTATTTTTCTTCTAGAGTGAGATTTCTCTTGATTAATGTGTGCTAGAACTTGCTTTGATATCTTGTTGAGATTTTAATGGTTCACACACATACTTGAACATGATTAAGGCAGTTAGCCTTAATTCTTTCTTGACTTCCAGAGTTGCATTGAGAAAATAATCCTTTAGTTGCCCTATTTGAGTCTGAATTTGATTTCTTTGGATACCTCATTAAATAATCAAGTTGGATTCATTGATTTTTTTAGAATAACAGAGCAACTAATGTGTTAATTGAAAGGTCATTAAGGGTTGCTTTTGTCTTCAAGGATTGATTAAAAAAAATGAAGAAGGAAGAAAAAAAAATGATTGTTGGTGAAGAATAATGAGAATATTGGGTTGAAAGTGAGAATATGTTATACCCTTATTCATTATGTTCTATTTATCATCTTTTCAACCTAATTCTATTTTGTATCAATTTATCCATGAACATTCTTTACCCTTATTTATCTTTTTCCTACCTTTCATTGTTCCCATTGGCCCTGTTTTGACCAAAGGAAGCCTTTTTAATTCTTGTGTTGTGTGTGAACTTGGACGTGGAGATGAGATTGGTAACCAAACTTATGGTAGTGCATTTATCAAGAGAAACTGGAGTGACTTCCTTATCCTTAAACACTTGAGCGATGGAAATATGAGTGACCTCAATTGATTGGTAAGGAGAAAAGATGCAAGCTAGACCCAAACCTCTAATTGTATTAAGTGCTAAATGATCTTGCTGGATTGAATTTGATCGCCGAACTTGATTGAATTCTTAAATTGTGGAATTTCCCTTGATTCATGTTTCTGAAAGCTGAGTTTAATCTTGTTTTTTATGCCTATTCTTTGCTTGAGGACAAGCAAAGCTCAAGTGTGGGGTGTCGATTAGTCCATATTTTGTAGTTTCAAACCAGATGAATTATGGTGAATTGCTTGCATTTATTAGTGAATTTTAGATGGGTCCTTATCATTTTCTTCGATTTTTACATATTGAAAGGGGTTCATCTCATTTGGAGTGAAAGCAGGCGAAGACACTACGTTTTCATAGCAAAAGAACATCATATTGGCTTAGACAGGACCCTGTGTCAACTCAAAAGCAATTCCTGAGTTAGACACGACCCTGACTAACTTGAAGAACATCTTTGACTTGGAAAGAGCCATGTCTCTGGGAGACATGCCCATGTCTCCCTAACATTGAAGTTATGTTGATTTCCTGGTCACACGACCATGTCAAGCCTAGACACAGTCGTGTGAATCTTTCTGTGCATAAAAAACGTACAATTTTGTCCTAACTAATATAAATAGCAGTGAATCCCTAAAGCAAGGGACACTTTTGCGACAACAAACTTTTGGAGAGCAATCACACAAGAGTGTGTCCACGAATCTCTGGAAGACGGCTATGAAGAGAGGACATGATTCTTAAAGGCTTGAAGATCACAATCTTCATTGAAGGGGTTTTGATTTCTCTTTTCTCTAGTTTTTCCTTTTTTATTTAGGTTTTTCCTTTCATGGATTTGTGTTATGATGTGGGATTATTATTGAACTTGAATAGCTAAACTCATAAACTAGGGCTATGTGGAATCTTATTTTCTAATTAATTGGTTTTGAATTCAAATTTGATTAAGGTAATTTATTTGGGTTTATTATATTTCTTGAATTATTGTCAAGACTTGATCAATTTTGGCATGCTTTAATTCATTGTTTGAACAGTAGCCATCTGTAACCAATGTGTGGACTCATATAATAAACCTAGGATTATGTTGGTGAATTATCAAACATCAATTTATTTTACCAATTGAATTGACAATTAGGTTAGTTCATCTCTTGAATTGAGGCTTAATGCATTCCTAGTTAATTCAACTTATTGACCAAATAGGTAATTAATTAGGAATAGAATATTGATTATCCATGACCATTGGGACTCAAAAGCATTTAAGAGAATTTGGAAAAAGAATTATCTTACATCATAAATGAATGAAAATCTAGTTAATTGGATTTAAGTGAACCTTGTTCCCTAGTTTCCCTCTAAGTGAACTATCACTACGTTGATTAATTTTCCATCATTCTTCTTTATTTGTTGTTTGATTTTATTTTGAGTTTCTCTTTACACCTACGATTGTTTAAATAACCAAGGGTTTAACAAATCTAGTAATTACCTCTTATTCCTCATGGGATCGACAACTGGGACTCAAGTCTTATATTACTATACGACAGAGTATACTTGCTCTTAGTGTATTTTAAGCATAACATTGGGGGTCAAAACTAGCCATTTCGACGTAAGGATTAAGTAGGCAGCAACATGCTGTGAAAAAGATTAAGTTTTAGAAACTTGTCAAAAGAGATGATCAACAGAGTAGTGAGTTGGCGTCAATGATGTAAGCTCCAAAGTCCTTTTATTGCTAAGTTTGCTAGTTATGTTTTGATGATAACAACTACATTAAAAATAATGAATATTTGGTCTTAAGTATATTAACTGTACTAACATGATACTTGTGAAGTTTTCCTGATTGTAATAACTTTTTTAGGACTAAATCAATAATAAGGGAGCTTTATGGATGATTAAAGAGGGCTAAGAAGATTAAATTCTAACTTGAGAAAGTTCAAGGTGCATCCTAAGAAATTTCCTGAAGAACTTGAGAGATTTAATCCTGAGAAGGTTGTGAGAAAGTTGAAGAACATGAAAAATCTCCACAAGGACTAATTCAAGAGCAAATCAGAGATTAAAAAGGAAGCTATCATCATCCAAGTATCAAGATGAAATATGAAGATGATGGTGGAATCAAAGAACAAGAAGTTTTGTAAAAGATCAAGCTTGAGAGAGTTGCTGCGAAGGTAAGCTGAGAAGAACTTTGAGAGTGTTCCTTGGCAGGAACTTAAGTGAACATGTTAACTCAGCAAAACACAACAAAATAACAAATACATGTCACAAGAAGGACAAATAATCGCTGGGAGCCTCTGACAATTACCTTTCGCAAGCTATAACAGGCTCCAAACTTGAAAAAAAAAAGAGTTGAATGATTTGAGAAAGATTAAAGTTGCATGCACGAAGAACAACTCTCTCACCTCTACCTACTTTATTCTGAAAGTTCTAAAATCTTTAGTAGGTGTGTTGTAGGTTTTGCTAAATTGTGTGTGTACACTCTTTGAGTGATTTCAAGATCTACCCACTTGTATTAAGCACTTCAAACTAGACTTTGATTATTGACTATTGGTAGTGAGATAGTGAGTTGTACAAGCCACTTGGAAGCTTAGTTAAGCTTGTTGTAAGAGCCCAGAGAGGCTGAAGAGAAAGAATACTTGTTGAATCGTTCCTGGAGAGGCTAAGGGAAACGAATACTCATGTGTAAAAGCCTAAAGAGAATTGGTAAGAAAGAATACTTTTTACATAGTGAAAATCCTAGTATTTGTTAGGTATTAAACGTAGCCTCAAGTGGTTTAGAGGTGAACCAGTAAAAATCTTTGTATCTTGCTCTTCTTCCCTCACTTTATTGTATTTAGATTTGTTCTAAAACTAAATCTAAGAAAATTAGAGTTTTACTCTAAAAAGAACCAAAGTGCTTTTGAGTTAAAGTGAACTTAAAAGGAATCTTCTCATTATAAGGTTTGATTATGTGTTCTGGAATTGTTTCTTGTTGCTAAGAAAGTTTTTTCAAATTTTAATTGTTAATACTTTAAGATGTTGTCTAGAAAAGCAATTTATGTCACAATATGAAACTGTGAGAGAATTCAGTCTAACTCAACCAATGAACCTTCTCACGAACTTTCTCACCATATTTTATTTGTTCTAATTCTCTCTCATTATTGAACGCTCTCACTTAATCACTGTACTTTTTAGCAAACTTCTCACCTCCAAGTTTGATAAACTTGAGAAAAAGTGTGAGAAGTCTGAAATTTTTAGGTAAAAAGCAACACAAGTCAACCCCTCTTCTTGTGGTACTATCAACTTCAAACGATACCTAGTCAAATGGCACTTAGTCAAGGTCACAATGTCAAATAAGACCAAGTCAACAAGCAGATTCAACAAAGAAAGCACATTTAGCCAAATTATGAAGCTTTAGAAGCAGTTATAAACAGTTGTTGAAGCCATAAAAGTGAAGGTTTGTCGACATCGGAGCTTATGTTCAACAAGAAGCAACTAGCAAAATGGTATCAAGTTTATGGCAAGCCCCATAACTAAATGGGCAATTACCAAGAATCAACTGGGAGTGCATCAAAGAATTGGCTTAATAGAGAAAATGGAAGTTACAAAGAGGAGAGTTAAACCTGCATGTAAATGGTGGGAAAGTCATATAAATAAATAAGCATATGTGGAAATATGCATGACTAGTTGACTACCAAGTGGCAGCATCTTAGGGCTATATAGTTCAAAATTTAGACGCCAAAGTTAGACGTTTGTTACTTATAAAATATGGGTTAGGACAAAGTTATCTATACTTCCTATAGTTCCTAAGTTCCCAAAGCGATGCCACGGATTAGCGGATTATAATCAAGTATGACTGCCCTCTGTTTTCAATCGCTTGGATGGCTGCCCAAGTGATTTGTCCTTGGCAATGCGTCGATCCAGATTCATCTCCTTCTCCTTCTATCCCTCCTTTTCAACGCAAATCTTTTGCACATGCTTTGAATAACTCTTTAGATATTTCAGTCAGTCAACTTCCTCGTCTTAGTATGAAAAGGGATGCTTTAGCAATCAAGATTCCTGAGGATGAGTATTAAGCTGGTCTCACAGGGTGTAAAAATAGTCTTCATGGAAAGCTTATAATATCGAAAGGGAACTCTCCCATCAAGCTTCAAGACTTGCGATCCAAATTATCAAAAATATGGAAGCCTCTAGGTCAGTGGAGGATCGTGCCGCTTGGTAAAGGATTTTATGAGTTTAGTTTTGCCTCTTTAGAAGATCTGCGTAGTGTATGGATGGTAGGTTCTTGGAATCTTCAACTAGGTATCTTGCGATTGTTCTCTTGGACTCCTGATTTTAATCCAAATTCTTTGAGACAAACAAACTCTCAATGTTGGGTTCGTATACAAGGTCTGCCTCAAGAATATTGGAGACCAAAAATTTTATTTGCAATTGCAGGGGGTATTGGTACACCTATTTCATTCGATGATACGACTAATAATATGATTTTGGGGCATTTTGCTAAAATCCTTGTGGATATTGATCTCTCTAGTATATTGCATGATCAAATTTTGGTAGAAAGAGAGGGTTATAACTTTTTTTTAGGGATAGAATACGAAAAATTGCCCCTCTACTATTCTTCTTGCTGCATTATTGGGCATTCTCTAAATAACTGTAAAAAAACTGCTAATCTTGTTTCGAAAGATCATGGAATTCAGAAGGAATATTTTCCTAATGGCAAGATAGTTGCTAATTATGTTCCTAAGAATAAAGAGGTTGTTATTCCAGATAAGGTTATCAGTTCTAATATTGCCATTTCCGACAGGGAGGGAGTTGATGCCTCTTCTCCTTTGGAGGCTCTTGTCATTCAAGACTCCTCTGTTAACTCAAATTTAAAAACAAACTCTAATGTGTCTCAGCATCAAATCCAGAAGATGTTTAATGATCCTAATCCATTATTAGGGTTTGTGCAGAATTTTGAGGAAGGTGGCAACAACTCTGCTGTTATTCTTGTGAACAATCTTTCTATTGCAGATCATGACTCAAAAGACTCAGTTGAGATTGTCTTTGATGAAACCTTGGTCAACGATTCCCAACAATTTATCTTGAACTCAATTCTAGATCATTCTGTTACAGTGGCTGACAGGGTGCCCAATTATATAATCTCTATGTCCATAACGGATGCAACAATAAGTGGAACTAATATGGAAACTCCTGCTTTTTCTAACCCCATTGTGGCTCAGAATTTGAAAATCATGGGTAAATTCTGGAGAGATGAGTTGGAGGATGATATTGAATTTGATTCTCTTATGCAGGATAAAAATGTTACAGCAAAAGATTGACATTTTGATGAAGATTTGCTCTTAGCAGCTAATCAGGGAAATGGATCCAATTTCACTGTGGTTCTTTCTAAATCTCAAAAAAAGAAGATGAGGAAGCAGAAACATCAGTTGCGTAAAACTGAGAAGCATCATACCCATTCAAGGGCAGGCCCTCAAAATTTTGCTTAATGAATATCCTATATTGGAATGCTAGAGGCCTAGGGAATGATAGTACTAGGCTTGTTTTAAAAAATCTGTCTTCAACATAAACCTAGTTTTTTGTTTATTTTTGAACCTTGGATTGCTATAGATCAATTGCCATCTTCCTTTTGGGGTCAATTAAAATTAAAGTTTGTCCTTGTTAATAGTAGAAATAATTTGCTTCCTAATTTGTGGGGATTATGTATTGATTCCCTTGATCCAGTAGTGATTTCTGTTTCACCTCAACAGATTTCTTTTTCCATTTTGTGGGATAACCAAGTCATTAATATTGCTACTGTTTATGCTAGCACCTCTCATATGCTTAGGAGAAATCTTTGGCTCGAATTGGCATCTTTACAGGAAGCTTACCAAGGGCCTTGGTGTTTCATAGGGGATGTTAATGCCATTCTTAGTGCTCATGAGCAAAGAGGAGGTTGCCTGCCATCGCAAATTTCTTGTGATGAGTTTAAGGCTTGGTCTGACAGCTGCCATTTAATTCATCTACTTACCAGAGGAGTGGAATTCACCTGGTCTAATAATAGAAAAGGCAGGGCTAATACTGAAAAAAGGTTGGATAGAGTTATTTGTAATAATGATTAGCTTTCCTTTTGGAATTCTTCTTCCTGTTGTACGTTGATTAAAAGTCAATCTAATCATCACCCTTATTGTTGTTTCTTAAAAGAGGTACCAGATCTATACCTTCTTCTTTTAAATTCCAGCAAATGTGGATGGATCATTTTGACTGTTATAGATTAATTGTTGAGGTTTGGAGTCGGCCTGTTGTTGGTTGCCCCATGTTTGTTCTTATACAGAAGCTTAAGGCTTTAAAGTCTGAGTTAAGAACTTGGAATAAATCAATTTTTGGGGATGTTCATCTAAATATGGAAAATGTTATTGCTAAGGTTGATAGAATCCAAGAGCTAATTTCAATTTCTAGTTTTTCTAATGATTTGCATGCTTAAGAGCAAAGAGCCCAATTTGATTTACAACAAGCCTTGTCTTAACGAGGGCAATTTTGGAAAGATAAAGCTAGGATTAATTGGTTTACTTATGGAGACATAAATACTTCTTTTTTTCATATAGTGTCTAAGATCAGGCATTCTTCTAAAAGAATGTCTATTCTAAAAAGTGGAGATTCTATTTTGGATGATGAGGAGGCCATTGAGCAACATGTCCTTCAATTTTATAGCTCCTTATATGCATCAGATAATAATTGTGTTGATAATAGTATTATTGATCGAGTAATTCCCTCTTTGATTTCTGATCAAGACAATCTTATGTTGACTAATCTGCCTTCTATTGAAAAAATCAAGACTGCTATTTTTTCGATGTGTGGAAGTAGTGCTCTAGGTCCTGATGGATTTGGAGGATGTTTCTATCAAAAATACAGGGATATAGTTGGTTCTGATGTTTGTTAATCAGTTCTTTAATTTTTTTCTTAGAATTGGCTACTCCTTAATCTTAACTCCAATTTAATGGTGCTTATTCCTAAATTCCCTAGAGCTTATAGGATTGAAAATTTTAGGCCTATAGCTTTAGCTAACTATCAATTTAAAGTCATTAAAAAACTCTAGCTGATAGATTGGCAGTTGTTGCTCCTAAGGTGATTTCAGATTAGCAAATAGACAAATCTCTGACTATATTTGTTCTACTTCAGAGGCAATCAATATGCTTGATTCTAAAACTTTTGGTGGCAATCTCTGACTATGCTTGATACTATGGATTGGAATTTCTTACTCAAAGTGCTGGCAGTTTTTGGTTTCGAAGGAAAATTCTGCAGCTGGGTTAAGACAATTCTTAATTCTGCCAAACTTTCATTTTCAGTTAATGGTAACTCTGTTGGTTTCTTCTCTTGCAAGAGAGGGGTAAAGCAAGGTGATCCTTTATCACTTCTTCTTTTCTGCCTTGCTGAAGATGTTCTTAGTAGAAGCATCACACATTTGGTTTCTTCTGGCCTTTTGATGACAATGTTAGGTCCTAGAGGCTCCCCTCCTCCAAGTTATATTCTTTATGCTGATGATATTATGGGTTTTTGCAAGGGAACTAAGAGAAATTTGGATACTTTAATGTCTCTCTTTCACTCTTATGATCAGGCTTCTGGTCAAATTTTAAGTCGTGATAAATGTCAATTCTTTGCTGGAAAACTTTCTCCTAATAGAATTGATAGAATTTCCAATGTTTTTGGTTTTTCAATGGGGAAGCTACCTTTTAACTATCTTGGTGTGCCTCTTTTTAAAAGGAAAGCCTAGGAAGATTTATTTACAGCCTATTGTAGATAGCATTATAGCTAAACTTGCTTCTTAGAAGGGATCTTTATTATCTATCATAGGCAGGGTTCAGCTTGTTAAGTCTATTATTCATGGAATGCTTCTTTATAGCTTCCATGTGTATGCTTGGCCTATTGATATGTTGAAATTGTTGGATAAATATATCAAACTTCATTTGGTCTAGAGATATTTCAGTTAAAAAGGTAGTTACGGTTGCTTGGAAAATAATTTGTTGCCCTTTTAATGATGGTGGTCTCGGTTTAAGATCTTTAAGATCTATAAATGAAGCTGCTATGTTGAAACTTTCTTGGGAATTGTTATCTACTAACTTGCAATGGGAATGTTTAATTAGAGTTAGATTTTTTAAGCACAGATCTCCTATTGCTTATTACGTCAAGTCTTCTATTTGGCTTGCATTAAGGATTTATATTCAGTCTGTTTTATCTAATAGTTCTTGGCAGCTTGGTGATGGCAAGTCTATCAATTTCTTGAGGGATAAATGGCTTAACGAGCCAATTGTTGATCTTATTCATGCTCTTGCGCATCTTTATAACTCTTTGCAGGCTTTGGTATCTGATTTCATTAAAGATAATTGTTGGCTAATTCCTCCTATTTAAGCTGATAATTTTCCCTCTTTAGTTGCTGATATTGCTCAAGTCCCTATCCCTCTCTACCATGATGTGGATCGATTGGTTTGGAATGACACTGATTCTGGTGCTCTTTCTTTTAAAGATGTCTTCCTGCATCTGCAGCCTCCAAAGTCCTCTGTTCATTTGGAGTAAATTAATCTTGTCTGCCTTTATTCCCCCTTCTAGGTCATTTCTTGTTTGGAGACTCATTCATAATAGAATGCCCACAGATGATAATTTAAGAAAGAGAGGTTGTATCACTGTCTCTATTTGCAATCATTGTGGTTTATCTGATGAATCTTCTACTCATCTCTTTCTTAATTGCAAGTTTGCTAAAGCAATTTGGGATTGGTTTAGCTTTGTTATAAACCATCATATTGACTTATCCTCATTTCAATCAATTTTCTCAATCTGTTAGCATAGTTGGAGCTCTCTATTAAAAGATGTGATTTTATCAGAACTTATCAACATAATTTGGATAATTTGGTACTACAGGAACAAAAATAGATTTCATAATCAATCCATCTCTATGAATACAACTGTAAATATGGTGTCTGCCTTTATTTCTATGTCTGGTAATTTATCAAAAAGGGTTATGTCATCTTCCATTAGGGAGTTTTCCATTTTAAAACCGCTTCGAATTACAGGGCATTCTTCCAAGGCTCCTACAATCAAGCAGGTGAATTGGTTTCCTCTAGTTTGTGATTGGGTTAAATGCAACTCTAATGGAGCTGCTAGAGGTTCTCCGAGTTTTGCAGCTACAAGTGGTATCTTCAGAGATAGTAATGCTGCTATTCTTGGTTGTTTTGCCTCATTCATTGGCTTATCTTATTCTCTTCATGCTGAGGTTATTGCGGTCATGATTGCCATTGAAGTTGCTTACAAAAAAGGTTGGCATATGTTATGGTTAGAATGTGATTCTCAATTAGTGGGTTTTGCATTTTCTGATTTTGATTTGATCCCTTGAAAATTAGGGACAAGATGGAGAAATTGTATTCACCTTACTAAGAGTATGTAGTTTGTAGTTTCTCATATTTATAGGGAAGGAAATTCTTGTTCTAATAAATTGGCAAATTTTGGGGTGGATTCCAAGTGTTATACTTGGTGGGACTTAATTCCTAGTTTCATTAGGGAAGATTTTAATCGAAATAGATTTTGTCTTTCTTTTTATAGGTTTAGATAGGTTCTCTCTTTGCTTGGGTTTTGGCTTTTGTCCCCCTATGTCTTTGTTTTTTATTCTCTTTTCTTAATATATTTATGGTGTGCTGCAAATGATAGGTAAGGTTTGAGGTGCCAACCTAGTTGGGATTTCTCTCTCTATTGTGATGCTCTTACATGTCATTTTGTTTAAAAAAAAACATGTTTGTAATTTCACATATCATTTACATTTCAATTAATGTAATTTCAACTCTTTCAAGTTCACACAAGTTCTTACAAATATGCATTTTTCAGCATATTTTCCTTGTTTAATCTTTATTTTCGCACACATGACACTCTTAGCATGTTTTTGTCAATACTTTGCATCGATATTGACATTTTCAACACTTATTCCTCTAGCTTACATTGTCATTTACATTATGTTAATTTACTTTATGCAAATTTACTTTTGATAGTCATTTACTTTCAACAAATTTACTTTTTAACATTTACTCTACCTTGCCATTTACTTATGACATTTCCTTTCCGTCAATTTACTTCAAGTAAGTTTGTTTCGACACACTCTTTACTTTGATATTCCATTTACTCGTGCTCATATTTTCTTTTGACACATCTAATGCCAATTTTCATTTTGATTGACGCTTGACCGATCAACAGTTATTTAACACTTTGACGTTATAATTTTAAGAATAACCAGTTGATACTTGAGATTTTCGAGAGGAGTCAATTTGCTTCTAGATATTAGATCTTGAATAAAAAAAAATGAATAAGTCGTCATTTTGATGAAAAATCACCACACACATGATTATTCAAATTTTTTTTTAATAATTTTTTTAGAATAATGTAAAAACATCTTAACCGTGGATATTTTTAATGGTGACGAGCTTTATCCTCTAAAGTGAGAATCCTACTTAGAGCAGCCAGACGCCCAGATCCATCAAGAAAATTAGATTGAAATAATTAGACACATACATCTTATCAAATACTTCAAATTCAAATAAAATAGGCTCATGCTAATGACAATTATCTTAAATAAAACAGTCGAATTTTCCTCATGCTCTAAAGCTTACAATATTCATCATCAGAACTTAGAAGCTTTTATTATTCGTGGTGGTGCTTTTAATTAGTTTAGTTGTGTGTAAACAAACAATCAAACAAAGCTTAGGTAAGAGTTACTCTTACTCTTTCTTTTATTATTTATTTATTTATTTATTTGTGATTAGGTTAGGGTTACTTTGCCCGACTCATAATGAAAACTTGCTTTGCTTTGCTAAAATAAAGAAAAGGATCAGAAAGAGAAATCAGCTTATACTATAATTATTGTTATCTATAATTTTTGGGCATAGGCGTGCGCAGCTATTTTCATGTATGTTTGCATCACTCGTAGAATTGATGTTTCATAAACAAGCCTCCTAATCAACTTCCTCTAAAAGGTGGGTTTCATTAGATTTATGTACTTTTGCTTCAAAAGAGCTCAGCAACTGGCAATAGCATTCAAGACAGCGATTTGAACCTGACAATGCGAATCCCATGACCAACGGTTGAGTTCAAAATGATCTGAAATAGCACTAACTGAGGCCCACATATCAGTTTTCCAAATTGTTACGTCTTTTCATTTTCGATTACATACTGAACCCCAAATCCATGCATTCCCCATTGACGAACCTGTATTTCGGTATTTCCAATTCTGTATTCTTCTGGCAATTTTATTCTCCTATTACATACTATTTTCAAGTTACACGCTGAAAATTAAAAATAAAAATAGTGCTGTGTTCCTTAAATCCCTTTGGAAACTGCTTGCTAGCTAATGCTACTGCTATGCTAGCCCACAAAAACCTCTTAACAATGAACACCGAAATTACATGCAATTCATTTCATAACATATCTTAAATAAATAAAGAAATAAAATAATATGAGGGTTGGTTCACTTCAGTGGTACTTGTACGTGCAGGGCTTACGACCTCAAAACACCAAAACTTATTCTCTTCACTTCATCGCGCACATGAGATTGCACACTCACAGGTAGACAGACACACAGATACGGACGCTGCCCTTCCTACTCTCTCTGGGACAAAGGTGAAAGGCCTACCTGAGTCATCTCTAACAAGCACACGGCTTTTGTTGGGACCACCACCACTACCATTATGCCACAGAGCATAGACCAACGTAGAATTATGGTGCACTGGACTCCTGGGCTTAGCCTAATATTACCACTACAACTCCTCCGCTATAAAAATGCCATCCACTCCTTATTCTTCAAAATGCCCTAGTACTGTTCTTTTGACTGGCTTTGGTTCTGGTGTGGCTTTAAAAGGAAATTCCGTTCAAATTGCTTAAACCTCCCAACTTCTCTTTCTTTCCTAGTCTCTTTCTCATATTATACTACAATAATTTTGGACGTTTTAACTGTGAAGTTTCAATTTTCAAACAGTGCACTGCCAATGGCTTCCGCTTCCACACCCAAAATTCCTGACTCCTTAGCTTTATATATATGTGGTTCTCCAAAACCTTAATCGACAGCAATAGCAAACCACACCATGCATATATAAATGACTCAGGTCTAGAACCAAGCAGAATTTGAACTAAACTTGCGTTGGTGCGTGGCAGTTTGACCAGTGATATATAGTGATACCGACTAGCTGTTCATTGTAGAGTTTCAAAGCCAGGAGTTCAGCTATAAAATCAAAGGTGTGTATGCACTCCCTCAGTTCTTCGTTTTAGTAGTTATAAATATATAGAAGAAGGATTTGGTAATATCTTCTTTTTTTTTTTGGAAAGTAATTTGTAATGAAAAGCAACATATAGAATTGAAATAGTAAGATAGGAACTCCAGGAGGAACAGCTAACTTATTCAAGTTAATTTCATTTTTTCACCGTAGAACTAGCATCAAGTCCAGAATATTATTCTACTTTTCGCTGCACAAGCAAGAATACGAATCCAAGAAAAAAAAGGAATTCTTTAAAGTGGGGAGAACATGGAGATCGTCAGCATCATCCACGTCTCTGGTAAATAGGTAAAGTGATCTCAATAATTTCACCATTGGGAAAGAGAAAACCCAGAAATTCTTGTTTCCTTGGGCTCCATTTTGTGATCAATATATAAGGTCTCTTCTTGGGAAAGATAGAAGTACACCACATGAAAGTACCATTTTGCACCCACGTTCAGGCTTGTGATTTTGTTCTTTCTAATGTACCCTTTAATTCTAGCAAGAAAAAAGTATCCTTACAAAAATATGAAAGCAAAACTCCACAAGTAAAGACCAAGTTGCAGCATCTCTGATTAGAAACCCAAGAAAGCCTTCCCTACTTAACACACAAAAGCGGTGTATGAAAGAATCAGCCAGTATATTACTGGGATAGAATTACACTTGAGCTAAAAGCACCAAATGATCAGTTAGATGAAGAAGAACGCAAATTTTACAAGTTTTAATGATTTAGGTTAGGTTGTCAGCTGTTTAGTTCAAGCATAAATAATGTACTTAATACACAATTTTGCATTAACTGAAGCAGGAGACAAACAACCAAAATATATTTATAGTGATATTTAGGGATTTGACTAATTTGCAACATCTGGAATCAAGACTGGAATATGAACTAGCAGACAAGTATTTAAGATATTTATGATTACACTATTGCAAGCCAGAACATTTTACCAACTTATATATGGTTAATTTCTGAGTTTGATTTATGAAATTCTTCTGATTGAACAAGACTGAAACCTCCCAATTTGGATAGGACACTTTGAATAAGATAAACATTATATTTAGTCCTATATGGTAACATATATATTAACAAATAGCTTTGACTTCAAACTCATGCGCATCACGTAATAAAAATGAAAATTTTATGACAATAGGAAATTCACAGTACATGGAGAAATATTCTGCCATTTAATTTTGAAAGCATACAAGTATTAATTACTAAACTAAATGCCAAATTGCATGCAGATCATCATTTAATAAAACGCTTAAAGCCCATTAACAATTTGCCTTATTGTATCCATTTATTGAGATTTTTTTTTTCTTGACAACAAAGAAATTCTCAACGTTATCCTCGAAATTAAATATACGAGAGCTGTATACATAACCATTCACCATAAAAACATAGTCCATGCACGATAATATCTGAACCAATAGATTCTTTTGTTGGATCACTACATTCTGCATACAGACATGGGAGCAATCATTCTAAAATATAATATCTTATATAACAATTACAAGTTCTGACATCTTCATCATGCTGGTGAACCTAGACCAATCAGTTAGGATAAATTCAAATCAAGACAACCTCCTCCTTTGAGATCTTTTTTTCCAGTTTATATGAATAAAATTTGGATTTAGTGCTAAGAAGTCATCTATAGAAGTAATTTTCAAGTTTTAAGCTTCATGAGACCAACGAAGACTAACGCACGACACATAAGTCATATCATACATAACTAGTCAAATCCTAACAGAAACTTTTCAACAACTAGAGGCAAATTTAAAAGCGCACACAATTATTTATGCCAGCTAGCCTCCTAAATGTCATGCATTGAGCTCTTCACCAGTAGTGGATTTTTTCGCATGCAGATATATATCAATGATCCAAGGTCATAAATCATGATGTTCTAGAACAATGAAGAATGTATCATTCAGATTTTGATTTTCTACAGTTTATTTCTTGTTATTTAAAAGTTCTATGACCATGTTTTTATTATAAATAACATTTGAAAGACACTTCAAGTTCAACAGTGAGGACATCTCCATTTGAATGTTACTTATATTTGACAGTATCTCTAAAGGAATGCTTGGTAAGAGTGCAAATGAGAAAGTAAGAGTGAAAATAAGAAATTAAAAATGGAGAAGTGAAAAATCGACAAGGTATTTTAATAGATGCCCCCCTCATTTTCATGCCTTCATTTCTGTTCACCACCTCGACATCACTTTTACCAAGCACACCGTTAGCATATTTAGAGGAAGAAATAATTATATTAGAAAGAGTAAGTTAGCAATATGTTAGAATACTTTCGAAGAATTGAAGCCCAGATAATTAACCCAAATCAGGCTATACGGAGTGTAACATCTACCTGAAATCAATGGAATATTTTCCATTGAGAAATAAATATTAATGGTAAGAATAAAAGGAATTCACAAAAAAACCACAACCACACTTCCTTTCCACATAATGCTTCTCAGTAAACTTTGATTGGAAGGGACAAGTGCATAAGAAGACACACTGTATTATAAAGAAATACATATTATTCTTATTCCATATATTTTGGATATTTTTGTTTCTCTCACCTCATTTTTTCCCTCTTATCTCTCGCAAAGTCAATCCTTAAAATGTGCAAGGTTCTTTTAATAATGAAATAATCATATAGATAAAGGACATTTTGCGGCTCACAATATTAAAAAGCTTTGACTTTGGATGCCAATTATTATCTATAAATTATGTTATTGTGTCTATAGAATGTATAGTAAAGGGTATATATGAAACCATGTTTAATTAACATGGGTTAGCACAGATATCCTAAACTAATCGGTTTATGGGAAACTGATCAGAGTACTGGGGTGGCCATTCATGAGGAGGAGAGAGCATGCTGCATCAGAAGGTTACGGAAAGTTTAGAAATGTTAGCCTTTATTTTTGTTTTACTCGTTTTAGTTTTCTTTCATCAAGCAACACTCTTGTATTATGCCATATGCTGTACTCCTTAGATATAAAATGCAGTGTTCCCCTATATACGTATAGTCTCCTGCATGTGCATTAAATATGCGCACATTGATAAGCAATGTTTCCCGTTTTAAATTCAACGTCACATCTATGCAAAGTTAGATAATGGAATTGCAGTATCATCACATGGGAAGAGGGAGAGAGATCTTTCACCTTTTAAACTTGAATGCTCGTGCATGGTTGGACCGCCCATACCGAAATATGAAAGAAAGAAGTTCTCTTCCAGGGTTAGTCAAAATAAAGATCAAAACCGTGTTTCCAGTTCAATTTCAAACCAGCAAGCACACGGGTAAACAGGGAAAAAGCAGCTTCGAATTTCAAAACCAACCATAATAAACAAATTGTGATATTCATATAATTCAACATCAGAGAATAATAAAAAAAAAAAGATCCCCAAAAAAATAATGTAACTAAATAAATAAAAGAAGACACTCTACACTATACTAGAATATTAGAATCAGATGTCCATTATATCGTACAGAGAAAGAAACAAATAGCTTTAGCTAGTTTTCAAGGAGGAGGAGAAGAAGAATAATCTATTTTTGAACTAAGCATTCTGCACAAGAAAAACAAACATCCATCGTCTGTATTTTTTCTCTAGTTCTCTCCTGTCTTTTCTCTTCTCTCTCTCTCTCCTACCTCAATGGGTGTCAAATTTTCCCCTAGTCCACAACAAAATCATCAAATGATCCAAACACAATGTTGGTGAAAGAGAAGTATGTGAGGGAATATACTCAATCACCATAACTCTTTTTTTGTGTTTTTTTTTTTTTGCGTTGTTCAAGATCGTGGGTGAGGGAAGAATTGCGTACCACTACCAGCCATGAAGGTGTTAAGTGGAGCTGGATACAAGGAAGAAGGATCAACGAGTGCCCCAGTTGTTGCGGTGTTGGCGGCGGCAGCGGCGGCAATGAGGTTCAAGGGCTGAACTCCGGCAACACCGGCGGAGGAGCTCTCCCCGGTAATGTAATTATTATTACTGTCCGGACCTTGGTCATAGAGGATTCCTTTGAACACATGCCCTCCAATGTTCACAGCCGTTTGGTAAGCGTACTGGTCAACAGCGTCGTCCATGGAGCTCACCCGCACGCACCTGAACTCCGCAGGAGAGCTCACCACAGGAGGAAAATTTCCTTGCTCTAACCCTTTTTTGAGTTTTTTCAATAAAGTGGAGAAAACAAAAAGCCATTAGACATATATACATACGATCATTCGAGAGTTAACAGAATGAAAAATGCTCTTTTTATTGAAAAAATTGAAACTAATTCATTAAGCATACACATATATATTGAATAAAGAAAGTGGTGAAGGTGAGAATGGGAATGTGTGGGTGTGAGTGAGAGAGAATGAGCTAAGAAAGAGGAGAGTTAACACGAACACGCATTCAGACACACAGAAAGAGGAAAAACAGTTTCTTCCCTGTCAATCTATTTCGTCAGGGCTACTAAATAACAGTGTTTTTGGAAAAGGAAAAAGGGCAATAAAAAATTTAAAAAAAAAAAGAGAGAAAAGCTAATATGAATATGGTGGATTTTGCTTCACACGCAATCGATACGGTTTCCCTTGTTTGCAGGTATACTTCCAAAACTTTCTCATCAGTTACCTTCATATCTTTTCAGAGAATTTCCTGCACCAAGATTCTTTTCTTTTCCTTTCCTTTCCTTTTTTTTCCCCACTCTCAAGTCTCAACTTAAAACTCAAAGAGTCAATCACAAGAACTGTGAGTGCTTCTGATGGAAGCAGCATGTGAAACAACGACAAAACAACACAGAAACAACAAAACAACACAAAACAAAACCGAGTGAGATAGATGGATAGATAGATAGATAAAAAGAAAGCCATTAAGAACCTGAGGGCAAACGAGTGCAAGCGAGAGCAGAAGAAGAGGTTGGGTTATTATTAATATCTCTGGGCCTTTTGGAAATCTCTCTCTGCTGCTGCTGTTGTTGCTGTTGCTGTTGCTGTTCTTGCAAAGCTGCAAGGTGTTGCTGTCGCTCGCGGCGCTTAGAAGCGGGAACCCAGGTGCTTTTAACATGGGTTTGGCACTCGTAGCCGCGGCTCTTGCAGCAAGTTCTGCACCGCATGTGAGGGCAATCTTTCTTAGCTTGGTTCCCACAGTCCTGACAGCTTATCCCTCCGCTGCTGCTTCCGCCTCCGCCACCTTCCACGGCCGACCGCATCGCCATGAAGGCCGATCTCGACGACGAGTGATCATCGGAGCTCCGGCTGGGCCCCACACCTAACGAAGAGTAAAGATCTCGGTGAAGGATAGGACGCGCATGAGGGATAAGAAGCTGCTGTTCCGCGTGGTGCTGTTGCTGTTGTTGTTGTTGGTTCCATAGCTCGAAGCCTCGGTAGGAGGAAACGTCGTCGTTTTTGTTGTACCAGAATAGGGTCTCCGGAGGAGGAATTTCGGTGTTTGGGTTATGGTGTTCCGTGTCTTGGTTGCTGGTGCTACCTCTCCCTCCTCCTCCTCCTCCGCCTCCTCCTCCTAATGAGAACAAACCCGCCATTGTTGTGACGCCTCTAAACCTGACCCAGACCTCGATTGTGACCGAAAATCCATATTGAGAAGCAAGGAGCAAGCATGTAAAAAACAAAAAACAAAAAACAAAAAACAAGTAACGAAATAGAGAGAAAGTAGAAGAAGAACAAGATCAAAAGGACTAAAAATCCCAAATCCTTTGAAACTATTGGTTGAATTAATTATCTGGGTTTTGAGTTTTGAATATGATGTGAGGAAGAGAATTGGAAGTGAGACAAGAAGAAGAAGAACTAGAACAAGTTTTGAATTTTTTTTTTCTTTTGAAAAATTATAGTACTACTTTTCTTTGGTTTTTGTGTGCGTGTGTTCTCTCCACACAAACACAAACACAAACACGCACACACTTTCTCTATCTTTTTGTTTTTTGTTTTCTCAAAGAGCGTGTTCACTTTCCTTGGTCTCTCTCTCGTTACAGCGTAGCTGTTATGGTTGGGAAAGGGTAATTGAAGCTTCGTTGGTTAAGGACAGACGTCGAACAGTGTCGGGCAGCGTTAATCGCGCTTTCAATTCTTTGGTCTCTCTCCAGCTTCAGCGTTTATATATTTTTATGTATTAATAATAAACAGACAGCTACAGTACCACAGTTTTTTTACAGCTATGCCTTCACTGCAAACGCCGCCATGCTCTCTCTCTTTCTCTCTGGAACCCTCTGCTGCTGCTCCTTCAATTTAATTAGTCCCAACCCATATCTCTTTTTCTTTCTCTTTCTCTTTCTCTTTTCTCTCTGATTTTTCAGCAGAGTTTATGAGCTCTTTTTTTAGTTCTGAGCAGTTCGCCCTTTTGTGTCTGTTGCCTGTGTTTAAGTTCGCACAATGACAAAACCACTACACTACACAGTGAGTAAGTACTCTTTCTCTTTCTCTTTCTTTTTCTCTCTCTTCAACAAATTCTCTCTTGCAACTGCAATTCAATGGAAATGGATGCAATGTTGTTGATCTCATCTCCACCGCTAATAGAAATTCCCATGCTCGTCGAACGGTCCAGATTTGTACAACGTGTCAAAGGAACAGCTTTCTGCGTCCCTCGTCCTTTGCACCGGAAAACCCGCTGCTTTTCATGACACATTGCCCCTTTTGTGTTCATTAATTTATGTTTTTTACGTCCAATAAAATTCCACTGTCCCCCTTAATCCTTATCACTATTTACATTACTTATACAGTATATTTTTTTTATGAGTTTTATTAATAAGTGTTTTCAGATATTTGTTAAGTAAATTAAAATAAAAAATTTTAAATAAATCAAGATATTTAATATATTAAAAAAATTTAAAAAAATTATTTTTTATTTTATTTTTATTTAA
Source organism: Ormosia emarginata (assembly GCA_029884605.1). Classification (NCBI taxonomy): domain Eukaryota; kingdom Viridiplantae; phylum Streptophyta; class Magnoliopsida; order Fabales; family Fabaceae; genus Ormosia; species Ormosia emarginata. The sequence continues at coordinate 5,695,736 of JAQQTP010000064.1, forward strand.
ATTTATTTAATAAGTATAAAAAACTTATTAATGAAAAAATTTTAATATAATAAAAACTTATGACATCATATAAATTATTTAAATTTATTAGCATTACATGGTATTATTCATAAAAAAAATTATTATTACGAAATCTCAGCGTATAAATAACTTTGCAAAATAATTAATTTATGATTTAAAACAATTGATTATTTAATCGATTACTAATGTAAATAAATATTTTAAAATGAATATTGCAACATAAAAAAAAATAATTTCTGTCGAATAATAACTAGAATAGTTTTTTTTTATTCAACTAGAATAGTATTCTATTATTACTATGAGCTGTACCCCTAATCTATCTAGATTTAGCGTAAATATGAATAAGTTTTTGTAAAAGAAAATGAACAATTTTTTGTACCGAACAAAAAAGCTATGCACAATTTTTTTTTTATGTTTTAATTGGATGAGATTCAGAGCAATTATATAATCACGATTCGTATTTGTTTGTTTTTTTTAAGAGTACCCTCTTATTTAATAAGTAAAAGGTTAATTTTTAAAAAAATGGTTATTCGATTGATGAATATGCTTGTGGTGACTTTAATCCAAGAATATGTTTTCACAATTGCAATTAACAAATCAAATGGTGGGGTGATTAGTTTATTGAGGTAGAGAGATTTGGGCTGGTGAAAAAGAGGCAACTTGATCGAATTTCCATGAAAATAATCATGTGACCTACAACAAATTTGTGTTAATACAGGGGAACACTGCGCCTCCACATTGTCATCTGCCTTTTTTTAAAAAAAAGAATTCCCACAGAAATTCTCCATTTTCTGATACCCAACAATTTGAATAGTTGAAATAAATGGTTTTGCTTTCAAGTTTCAAACTTATTAATAATTGGGAATTTGTTAACAAAAGTTCTTAAAATACTTGTTAATAAATTAAAAATAAAAAATTAAATAAAAAATAAATTATTTAATATTTTAAAAATTTAAAAAGTAATTTTTTATCAAATAATTGGAAGTATTTAATAGAGAATATTAAATATTCCTTGACTAGATAGAACAATTTGGTTAAAATTCATCTTAAATCAATTATACATGCATAATTAAATTTAGTTTATCATAAAACAGTATAATTAAATTTAAAATTTAAATATTAATATAGAAACAAAATATGAAAGAAAATAGAAAGAACAAAAAAGACGAAACAGATGTTACAAAAAACAAAAAGAATGAGCTCGTAAAAAATAAAAGAATAAAAAAAGACAAATAGATGTCACCAAAAAAAAAAAAGAATGAGAGTGTGTAAGAAAAAGTTCGATTAAAAAAATTAATTTTAAATTAATTTTTTTAAGAATCAATTTTATCTCAAAATTAACTTAGATAAGAATTAATTTAAATATTTTTGGTAATTACCAAACAATTTATATATAATTTTTGGAAGTTTTTAAATACTCCTTTAATGAATGTGCAATAACTGTGGGAGAAGGGGAGGGATAAAATTAAAATTTAAAATAAAATAAAATGGGGTTAATTATTTGGAGGAAGACAATAGTGTAATTAGCCAATGGTTGGATTATATATATGAAAATGTATATTGTCAATCCTGTTCAACAATTTTTTTTATTTTTTCAAAATGTTCTTCATTAAATAAATAGTTAAATGCAACACATTTACTAACTCATAAAGTGACAATAGATAAATGAGAACAATAATACCCAAGGTGTTTAAACCAAGTGATAAACGACTTGTGACTATATAGATGAATGTGTGTTTAAATATAATTGAAGTCAGTATATTAAGAATTTGAGAGATTAGGCTTTTTTACCTTATAGATAAAAGAGTAAACTTTTTTTTCTTAAAAAATTCTTAGAATATAAATTTAATTCTCAAAAAATTATTGTTTTAATTTAGTTTTTAAATAATATTTTTTACATCAAAATAGTTTAAAAAATTATTGTGTAGTAGAATAAAATTAATGTCATTTGATAACTAAAATCATAATTTAAAGACTTAGTGTATATTTAGTTTGGATTATTTCCTAAACCAACAACTTTTGTAACTAAAAAACTTTTTTCAGTGTTTATGGTATGTTTGGATAAATCTATTTTAACTTTTACATGAGATTTAATGTATTATAACAATTTTTTTCATAAGCTTGAAACTTAAAACTTATGATTATAAATTATAAATTATAGATTATTTTAAAAGTTTTGATATGCAAATATTATTTTATCATTAATCAAATAACTTTTAAATCAAACTATAAATTTTTTATTAATTTAATGCATAAATGTAATTTTTTATATTATCCAAACGAAACAGATAATTTTAAAATTATTTTTTAATTAATATATCTAAACATAAAATTAATTTCATTATGATTGATTATACAAAAATCGATTATTAAAGTAATTAAAATTTTTACAACTAATTAATGATTGATATTGCTTATTTTTTTAAAATTGAATTTATGTTTTAAAAATCTTTTAACATCAAAAGTTGTTATGATACATTAATTAATATGATATTTAAGATGAATTGTTAAGTATTTATTAAATATTAATTTAATAAAAAAATTAAAATTTTAATACATATAACTAACAATCAATAAAATAATTGATCGGAAACATATCAAATAAAAAAAAAAAAGAGTTGGAGTAATGCCTTCTAAGAACCAAATTATAAATTTAATTTGAATGAAAAATAAATAAATGAACAAGATAAAGTTTTCTAACAGTATCCTAAGGACTCTCTAATCAATTAAAGAATAAGTAATAATTTTTAAAAAAAATTTGTATTTTAAAAACACTCATTAATAAATTTCAAAAAATAATAAAAGAAGAGAGAGTGATGAGATGATTATTATGGTTACAAAAAAGAGAAGGCGCCGGCCTGCAACACCGGCGCATGAGGCCTATCGCAGGGATTCCGAGCCGTACGGTTCATAGTAGCATGCAGCAGTGCCTGTGCCTTGCAGAGTGCACTCACCAAACCAAAATTAGTTACACTTACCCATTCCCATCACTGCCACCTCATCATCATTATATTATAATATCATTATATTATAATAAATAGTATTTATTAAATACTACTATCATCACTATCATCGTCATGGTATGCTAATTTTGATGATCACGTAAACTCAATCCCAGGCGTGATCTTCACGTGCGGTCTCATACATATTTCACTGATTTCAAAATTTAAGGAAAAAAAAAACCTCTCCTTTCGTTTATATTTATTTTTTTGAGTTTTATTTACATGTGTTTAAGAGTATCTATTAAAGAATAAAAATAATATTGTAACATCTTTTTTTAATTTATTTAAATAAATAATTATATTAATATAATTAATTTTTTGATTTATTTACATATTTATGTGTATAGTTATATTTTACGTGCTACTAAAAAATAACATAATGCATAAGTTAAGTTAAGAATATTCGCTTGAATAAATATCAAAAATCTAAATGTGTAAGAATAATAGTTAAAAATTTATAATTTGATTATAAATGAATAAATAAAATTATAATGAATTTTGGAGCTTAAATAAATTAATTTAGTAACTTTAGTGAATTTTAATGATTTTATCAACTTAAAAGTAGTATAGAAATTAGAATAAGAAGGATAAAATTATGAAAATAATTTTATACATTAGGAAATAAATTTGTATGATAATAGTGACCTTATAATTCCATTAGAAATTAATAAAATGCATGAGTAAATTAGAATAATTATATGGGATTAAAATTCTATTTAAATTAAAATAAAGTTAGGTAATCATTACTTTAAGACCAATAGATTTTCATGCAAAGGAATGATAGAAACTAGGATAAAATTTCATTGCCTTGATGTTAACCTTGATAATGAGTGGGTTTAGACTTGATTAGACTCAAATCAATAGGATTACATGTATATAAGTTACTTAAACACTAAGTTAACAACTTATTGATAAGAATTAGGACCTAATTGACAATAATCGGTCTAAACTAAATTCTACATGAATCCTAAGGATTTCTAAAACATAACTAGGATCTAAAAGTATAGGATTGAGAATTAAAATTTTTATAAGAACATTAGAGCTCACCTAAGCCACCTATGGCCTTCTAAAACTTAGGAACTGAGTTTCTTCCTTCCTTATTTCTCCATAACTGGCACCTAACCCCCCCCCCCCAAAGTACACACTCTCCACTTCATTTCTCTCTTCTCTCTCTCGACCAAGCACCATGGCAACCATGGGAGTGGATCTTCAGGCTCATGCATGAGCACCCAAACCACTTTGTCCTGACACACACCAGAAGGCAAAAGTGATCCTCATCACTTCTTCTATTTGCACTGATTGGATTTCTTGGTGGAGCACTTTCATCATTTTTTCTCCTCTAAAACTGTGAGCTTCGGCGACCAAGTAAGGGTCCCTTCACTCTTTGCTTCTTCCTTCTTTATTCTTGATTGAAGAATGATCATGCATGTGATGATTTTGTTCAAATTTGATGGAGAATGCATGGGGCTGATTTTGAGTTTGGAGAGTGAGGGGTAGAACTTAGTATTGTTCTTAATTTTGCTCTTGATTTTTTACTCCTTGTACTTGATTCAACTTGAATGATTAATTGCATGTATGATTTCAACTTGTTTCCTTGCCTTGGTCGAATCCCATGGTAGCGGGTTCATCGTGACTTTTCACCTTAATTATGTTTTGAGTTGTGCTCTTGGATTGTTCTATGCCTAATCCTACCTAGATGAATTGATTTGATTGTTGATTAAGTGAAACATGGAGATTGATCCTAGAAAGAGCCCCGAGTTCATGGTAGGAATTGCACCAAGCATGGCTTGAGTTGAAAGTGTGTTGATTGATGCTTAATCTTACTCAATTTGAATCAATTGGAGTGTTAGTTAATTAGTTGAAGGCAAAAATTGGAGTTGGAGTTGGTTGGTGTCTCGAGTTCTAGGGTGATTTTGCACCAATAGATAATTTTGTGATCAAGCTTGGTTAATGATATTTAATTTAGCTAAATCAAATTAATTTAGTGGCTAATTGAATCATTAGATGAAATTTGTGAGGTTATGAATTGGCTTGGTATCTCAGGTGATATGAATTCCTAAGGGGTTTAGCTAATTAAATTCAAGTATATACTAATTAAGTTAATTGGACCCTAATTACATTAAACTAGAGCTAATTAACTGGGTTGATACCTAATTAGGACATTAATTGAAGCATGACCGAGACCCTAGTTAAGGTCACAGGTTAAATTGGAATGATTAAAATCTAAATAATTGAGTATAGGTTGATTTGAAATAACTAAGTAGTTAACGACCTAGACTAAATAAGGATAATTGATTTATTATCTTAGTGAAATTTAATTTAGAAAAATTTAATGTGTTTAGTGATAATGACTGAAATACAAGGTAACCTTAAATTAGTAATTATGAGATTTTATCATACTTGTTGATGAGCGATTCAACAATAAAACATGAGATAGGAAATTGTTTGGAATTATGTATTGGGCTTGTTGAATTGTTGGTGAATAATAATTAATGTGTTGAGAATCTTCTGTTGAATGGTTGATTAGGTTGAGGGCCATTCTCTTTGAATTGTACTAATTTTTGTGATATATATATTGCTCATAATTGCTTGATATATTGAAATTTTGGAATTTATCCATAACTGTATAAAAGATGAGCATGCACAAACAAATTGATATGCTCTTTTTAAATGATTAAAGTTGAGCCAGAAAAGTAAAAATTGATATGGTAATATAAAATCCTTAAGTGCTTAAATTTAAAAGATATTGAAAATAGATGTGGATCCTCTCATGTTGTCAAAAAACAGAAGGGTGTCATGTTTGCCAAAATGGCATGTTTTGGAAAAAGGAAAATAAAAAGAAAAAAAGGAAAAATGGTGTTTTTGGCAAGGGAAAATAACTAACAAGAGACCATCCTATTTTTCTACAACATGAGAAGATCTTGATCTATTGGAAATGATCCTCGTACCTAAGGTGATCCTATGTGCTATTCACTTATGTTAAGTAACTACGGGCAAGTACTGTCATGTATAAGGTGAGCTCAGGCCTGATTAGCAGTCTATCACCAGGTGTAGATTCAGCATTAGACTCCCTACTTATCATGAGGAAATGGGTCCTAGGAATGAGCTTATAGACAAATAAATTAATTAATTAAGCATTGTAAGGTAATTAATGAGTCATGGCATTGCATTGCATTAATAAAAGAAAGCATGCATTGCATTAATTAAAGAAAGTATGCACTGCATTTGCATGACATTATGCATTTATGACAGTATTATGGATATTTTCGTTATTATCTATTAGTATTATGCTCTTGACTGACATCATTGTGAGTTCTCTGTAAATATTTATGTAAACCCTTATTACGATGATTATGCCTTTGAGTGGTATCTGTATGATTTTCTGTGTAATCTAGTTATTCTAATAATGAATTTGTAATTTAAATATATGTGGAGATTGATGAATAAAATGAACCTCTGCCTCAGGGATAATTAAACTATTTTGGCTTCTGCAGTTCTAATAATTTTCTGTAAACATTTACAAAAACTCCAAAGCAGCTGGAACTATCATGATAACACATGTTTGCTAGAATTAATAGGAATTCTTAAAATTCTCATCCTGTTTGTATTTCCATGGTATTCCAGTCCCTACTTCCACCTTAAATTGAAGATGTCATTGCTAACAATCTATTGGGAGCATATTTGTATAGACCGGCCCTGCCTGGCCAATCGGCCCAGAATACCCATGACCTGGGTGCTAGGTCGGTCCGTTCATCTTGTTTTACGAGTATTCTAACTGATCCGGTAAAACCCAAGAAAAACTGAAAAACCCAGCAACCCGACAAGTTAGCTAACGACCTAGACACATTATTTCCAAAAAAAAAAATGCTTTACTAAACATCAATGTTTTTTTTTTTCACAAAATGGAAAAACCTAAAGCACTGAGTCATAATGTGCAGCTGAGCTTTGGTCTCTTAGTTCAAGTTTCTTAACTTTCTTTTTTCTCTCTCCTTCGTTGTGCCACTGAGGGCTTGATAATTACGTATTTTATACATTAATAAACTCTTATTTTTAATCATTTACACTCTCCATGTACTTAACTGATTGAGTTTGGTCATGTTTTGTAAGTTTAGGTTCAAATTAGGCTTAATTGATTTTTTTCAGCATTATTGAGATTTTACATTGTTTCTTTATTTCGACCATATCTTGAGTTCTAGATATCTAGAAATTATGAATTTTATCTTGTAGAAAAGTTGAGAGAAAGTTCTACAACTTTGATAAAAGTTCAAAGTCTCAATCAGACATCTAGTGGAGCTAATTGGGCTTGGAAGTCAGAAAACGGGTTATGTCACTAGAACCCGAGTAGTGTACACTAATTAGGACATAACTTGGGTTGTAAGAGTTGCATTGAGCTGAGATTGGTGTCATTTGAAAGTTCAGACCTAAATCTATAACTTTTATGAAGAACACAAGAGCCATTTCAGATGGCTTGGAGGTCATATTGGGCTTGGAAGTCAAAACAGAGGAGTTGTAGCTGGGCCTGAGCAGTGTGTAGTGATTGAGCTGTAATTCGAGTTGTCGGATTCATTTTGGGCTGAAATTGGTGTCATTGGAAAGTTAAGATAAAACCCTTCAACTCATGAAGACCATTTTTCTAGAAAATGGCATTTTAACAGAGTTATAATTGTGTGAAGATAGTTAAATTAGTTGGTACAAGTGGAGAGACATGCATGATAATCATCCACTCACTCAATAATCATCCACCCACTGATTAATCATCTACTCACTCATTAATCATCCACCTACTCATTAATCATCCAATCACTCTTTAAATAACTCCATTGTTATTTTTCACTCATCCACCCATCATCTACCCACTCATTAAATAACTTCATTATCATTTTGTACTCTTCAAACTCTATAAAAGGGACCATTGGCTGATCATCTTAGGCATCTTGGCTTAGAGATCAAGATCATGCTATTGTGTTATTTGTTTTTCTTGTTGTAGTTTTCTTTTATTCTTAATTGAAGTTATGTTCATCTTTTTCTTCTTCTCTCTTTCTTTCTTCTTGTTCATAAATAATTAATTTTTATTTTACTTGGGTGAAAGGGTAAAACTTTTGGTAATAAATTAAAATTAGATTAATTTCTTTTTTGTACTTTAATGATGTATTATCAAGTGGTCATTATATGTGTTATATTTTGTTTTTAATCAATTTAGAAACCCTCCTTGTAAAGTGGAGATCTTGATTCATTATAGACAAAAGGTTGGCACAATGAATACTTGAGCTCATTTATAAGTGTTGGTGTTAGTAAATAATTAAAGGAACTGTAATATAACTACGTATATAATTCTAAATAGACTTTGACTATTTTATTTTCCGATTGAAACTTCCGTTGTACATGAATTTCAATTGAGTTATAAAAAAAATATTGTCCTTAATTTATTGCCAAAAGTGGATCTCCTAACCCAAGCAAGTTCTTTTTTTTTTAAATTGTGAACAAGTTTTATTATCTTTATTGTTGTGACAAACTCTTTCCTCACCTCAAAAAATTTTTCTTTATCAATTACCTGTGGATCGACCTCGAACTCCCAAGAAATTTATTACTTGAGACAACCTGTACTTGGGTTTGCATCTTTTAATTCGCATCAGGGCTATCGGCCAATATGCACTGCTCTCTCCTGTCACCCTCTCCATCACTTCATTTTTTATGTGACGATGTCACTGCTTTGCGCGATCTGATCTCTATTTTTGAACCATTCTGCGTCGATTGGAGCTAAGTTGTGCCGCCATCGGTTTGTTGTGTTTCTTCTCTTCATAAGGTAAGTTATGCACTGTTGTGTTGTCTGGTCTTTGTTTTATTTTAAATAACCATCTCAAATTACATCAATGTTATTCTGAATTAGATTGTAATATTAACTTATGAACCATTTAAGTATTTCATTTGAGTTGTGTTTTATTAAAAATATGAGTTATTTTATATATATATATATATATATATATATATATATATATATATATATATATATATATATATATATATATATATATATATTGTTCGGATATTTTGTTTTGACCGCTCGACCTGCGGTTGAACCGGTGACCTCACCTCTTGGCCGGTTTAGGTTATACAACTATGATTGGGAGCCTTCCGAGAGTTGGTGGGTGTATGACCTCGTGACCAACTCTTATAAAGTATACATGAACATGAGACTGTATATGAGTTATCCTCCAAGGGTTATCTTCTTCTTTTCGCACCTCTGACCTCGCTATTGGACCACTACAGTCTTTTTGTGATAAGCATACTTGTAAGATGTGAGTCTTTTTGTTTATTATAGTATATCACATATGTGCTTGGTTGTATATTCGATATATGTATGCCTATCAAGATATTTGTAGAGATGATTCTGACACTGATTCTAATACTGTATGATATAGATATAATGTACGAGGTACTGTTGCCGTTAGTTATGTTTTATGTTTTGATGATGATGTATGGGTTGAGGCCTAATTAGATGTTGATATTGTGTGGGTACTAATGCTTGCACCCTAACCTTTACATGCATTTATGATGAAAACAACTTTTATATTAGTTGAATGATTTATTAGAATTTCGTTTTCTGGTCCATCTATTAAAAATAAACCATTAGAGTTCTTCAAAGAGGACTCACGAGTTTTAAATGAAATTATTAATGGATTGGTAACTTAATAAATTGAATTTTTAGTTTAAAAGGCAATCGACCCTGCTCGTTCAAAAATGAGTAAGAGAATTCCTCATGAGGCTTGATAGTAACTATAGAAATAAATAAGATACGAGAATAACAATTGACAAAAAAGGGGGGTATATGCCTAGAATGGTCTAGAAAGTTATATATGACGAGCCTGAGCTTAGTTACTTCAGTATAGGTTCTGGGAATAGTGAAATAATTAGACTTAGGATGTTATAAATGTCTCGGGATTCATGTGTATGAAAATAATACTATTGAGAGGTATTTTCATTTAGGCGCCTAATTGTACCCTGATATATTAGTCTTTCACCTATCGAGTAGAGAATATTATAGGAAACCAAAAAAATAAAATAATATTTTACTTACTTTAATTATTTTTACAAATAATAAATAATCTTTAAATTTATAAGATATCAAATATTTATATATTTTATTAATAATTTTTAGATTAAATTAAAGTTTTAGTCCAGTATACTTTATATTTATTTTCAATTTAATCTTTATAGTTATTTTATTTTTAAATTAGTCCTCATATTTATAAAAGTTTTCAATATAATCCTCACCATTAACTTTTATTATAACACTATTAGTTGACTAATAAAGTAAGTATTTCTTCATCTAATAGAGGCTCTTTAGATGCTTATTTTCTCTATAAAACGTTAAATAAATGTTCTTTTATTTTATTAGGTGTTTATTTCTTTTAAATATGTACTCATTTATCCAATAGATACTTCTTCATTATAGTAGATGTTTATTTCTTTTTAGTAAGTATTTTTTTGTTCAATATATACTTTTTAAAATACTTTTTTTACTCTATAAAATGTCTAATAAAAATTAAATTAATTGTATTAGAATGAAAGTTAAAGTCATGAACTATTTTAAATTTGCTTCTAAGTTTAAGAACTAGTTTTAAAAAATAAATTATAAGGATTAATTTAAAAATAAAAATAAACTATATAAGGACCGAAACTTTAATTTAGCTTACTTTCTTAAAAATTTCTTTAACAATTCCTTGTTCTCTTTTATCAATGAATTCGCTTAAGTCAATACCTTAGAAACAAACGTAAACTACATAGAATTTGGAATCGAAAGCCTTAAAAATAATAGTTAAGAAATGAAAATAAAAATTATTAAGAAAATTAAAAGTAATTATTAACAAATTTAAAAATATTAATATTTTAAAATAATCAAAAAAATTAATGAATAATATTAAATACTTTTTAAACAATATTTTTAAGACACACTTGTTAACCATATCCATATTATATGAAAAATTATCGTATGATCTTATAACAGTAATGAAAACATATTTCAAGAAAATTTTTATTATTGATTTTAAAAATGTTTACATAAGTTTTAAAGAAATTAACTTAAATTAATGATATATATATCATTAATTTAAGTTAATTTCTTTAAAACTTATGTGAACATTTTTTTTAAAATTTTTCTTGAAATATGTTTTCATTACTGTTATATATAATATATATATATATAATTAATTAATTAATTAAAGTTAATTTCTTTAAAACTTATGTGAACATTTTTAAAATCAATAATAAAAATTTTCTTAAAATATGTTTTCATTACTGTTATATATATATATATATATATATATATATATATATATATATATATATATATATATATATATATATATATATAATGAGATAAATTTTTATTATGAGAGGATGAGAAAATAAATCTTGATCATACAACTATACATAGATAGTCAAAATTAAAAGTTACTTAAAGGTCATGTGACCACTTAAAAAAGTCATATAAATTTATATTTTAATCTTAACTATTCATATAAGATCTAATTGTCAAAATTTATTCTTCTCACCTCTTACAATAAACATTTTTTTTCATTAAATACACTCCCTATATATAGGACATGCATTTGTTATTATCACAAAACATACTAAAATTTCTCCACATCATATATACTCTAATTTACGTATATCTAAAATAGTAAAAAATACATTGCAATTAGGAATAGATCCAACTTTTTCGTTGATGATTCCATATCCCGAGGCTTATATATGGTTCCCAAAATAAATAAAATTTTAATTAAAATTGAAATATCTTACTCTGTTAAGCAAAAATTATAATAATAGTATAAAATTAAGTATCATATTTGAAAGGAAGTTTAAGACATCATGTGAGAAGTAAGAAGAGAGGATAACTGGAAGTTTGTTATCGAGTGAAGTTACTTACATATACTTATATACATATCTCTTTATATTTACATTATTTGTATTATTTAATTATAATTAATCTTACTTTATTTTGTATATACTTATATTTTAATTTTGTTATATACTCAACATATGAGGTGATGAGTTTCTTATACCCTATAAGTAACATTTTTGTAGTTAACTTATAATATAAATTGATATCGCCTAAATTCCCGTACACAATTACGAATATGTCTTATTTTAGAAAAAAAAAAAATCATTTATCCCTTCTTCCTATTGTTCGGTGGCGTTAGGAACAATCCCAAACAAACAGACTAGCCATAAAATTATAGGTAAGGGGTCTATATGGGATTTAATAATAGCTTTCTAATCATTTAACCTATATTTTTCAGATAAAATTAACTATTATATTTAAATTAGATAGGCTATTAGGGATGGTTCATCCATAACAACTGTATAATTTGAATTCGAATCTTGAGTTTAAGTTGATAATTTACTTTGATTTCGAAATGAGAAGAACACGCTCTCACTCTCAAACATTTTTTCCAAAAAAAAAAAAAAATCTAAATTATATAGATGCTTGATTTGATATGTTATTATTTTTAAATTTAATTTTAGAATACTTACTCTTTAAAATATGATAATCATAATAAAAGACATAATTATTTTAAAAAGTGATTATGCTGTTTATATTCCATTTTTTTATCTGACTGTTTATATTCCTGTCAACTCAAGTTTTTTGATGAAGTTATCATAGTCAGCAGAATATTAAATTTTTTAATATCACGATTATTCTTCTGTAATTTATTAAAAATATTATTTTAAAATAAATAATGCCTAATACTACGTTATTAATATTTAATTTTTATTTTATCATTCGAATAAATTTTTTTATTTTATACTTTTCCAAACAGTTGATAATAATTTTCAGGACAAACTTTTGCTACTAAATAATGTGTATGTGATCTGTCGATTATTTCTATATTTTGAGTGTCTTATGTTTGATCTAATTGGATTTCATATGTGTTTAATTGTTATTTTTTAGCTAAGTTTCTAGATATGAAGTTTAATCTGATCTTTATTGTGAAACTATACTTAAGTGTGTTTATAAACACTCATAATTACATTATATTTTTCAGAAGATCAATATTACCACTAGAAGCAAAGAAGAAAGAGTATATGTGAAGAATCAGGGCTAAATTTGAAGAAAGTAAATGACACTGCCCGTGTTACCAGACATGGCGAACCCCGGTCCTTCTCTGGTACCATAAGATTTGGTCCAACCCTGAGTTTGCCAAACACGACCCGTGTTATATGACACGAAGTAGGTCGTATACGTTTTTGTCATCACAAGGAGATCCAATTTTTGAGTGTTGACCAACAACAGGGCCCGTGTCCTCAGACACGGTGTAGGCCGTGTCCCTCTCTGACTCGCAATTATGTTGGACTTTGTGTTACCAGACCCTGACACAGGGTAGACCGTGTCATATGACACGGCCCGTGTCTTCGAATCAGGAAATCAGATACGAATTCTAATTAAGCGTCAAGTTTCCAAAGATATAAATAGAGTTGCTTGGGGTCCAAAAACAGGGATCTCTGGACAAGGAGTCGTCGAGGAACTGAAGAGAATACAAAGAACAAGCAAGGGGAAGATTCGATCAAAGGTTGGAGACTCGGGTTCGAACTATCAAAGATCAATCAACCTCAAACTTTGGAAACTAGTTTGGTCTTTAGTTTTCTTCTCTTCTTTTATTCTAGACGATGTTTTTCTTTAATTCTTTTTCTGACTTTGAAATTGCCATGTGCGGCTAATTTTTCTTATTTGGTTAAAGGAAGATGAAACCCAAGTTTTGATTATGTAAACCTTGCATATTTCTTTATATCAATTCAATTGAGTTTTTACTCATATGTTTCTGATCTTAATTCGGTATAAAGGTTTTTATACTTTTTACTATTTTTGAAAATGGTAAAATTAGGATTGCTATGCGCAGTTGCGGTGGTAAAACTAGTGAAACATATAATCCAAGTAATTCAATTCCAATGTGTGATTGGATCTCGGAGTGATTGGTTTTCTAATTCTTAATGCAATCATTAGGTAGGTGTAAGAGCGGTTGCTTTACAAATGACTAATGATCAGGATTTAATTTGAACAATTGCTGAATTAAGCAAAACTTAAGGAAAACAGAGGATTTATCTCACAATCATATAAAAGCATAATTGGTTATATTGGTATAAAGGGAATGTAAGTTAACATAATCATATAAATCTAGTGGTGGATTCCATCTCTTAACCATTGTCTTTTAAATTAGTAATTCAAATCGTGTTTACTGTTATTACTTTAAATTCAATTTCTGTTTTTAGTTTTAATAAACAAAACCTTTTTTTATTGTTTACTGTTTTTGAGAGTTTAAGTTAAGAATCAATTTATAATGTTAATTGAATTAGTTATCTGTGGATCGACCATTTCTTACTATAACTGGTTGCAATGTTTTTATATTTTAGTGGAACTTGGCAACTGAATTTTGTTCTAAATTTTAATCTCATTCCATAGCACACCAGCATGTATATGTAGAAGATAGTCCACACTCCATACTCACAAAAAAACAAACAAACATCATTATCATCTTCTCAACTTTTTAACAAATAGTAGTGCCATTTTTTCACAAAAGATGAAGATATATGAGTTTTATATATATATATAATGAAAAGAATTTTTATTATGAGAATGTGAGATAAGTGAATCTTGATCATACAATCATATATGAATGGTCAAGATTAAAAGTTATATAAAAGTCATGTGATCACTTATAAAAGGTATTTGAATCCTCTCAATTTTTTTATCTTTCAAGTAGTCAAACGGAGGAGAGCGATAGACACAAAGAAAGTTATTAATGGAACCCAGTTATAATGTGTAAAATTTCTTTTATAACCTTTGTGTCTATCTCTCTCCCCTACTTAACCACTTGTATTAGAGTGTAGTATAGAATTAGTTATGCTAAAGTTAGTTTTGCTGAGTTGTCAAGTTAGTTACAAAACAAAGTTAGTTATGTTGTGCTGTTAAGTTAGTTGCAAAACAAATTTGATTAATTGTATATAAGGATAAGTTTAGTGTAATTGTATAGTGTGTCAATATTCAGATTCATTCTCTTAATTTTCTCTCTGTTCTTGCTCTATTCTAAATTCTCCTTATGGTATTATGAGTTCTTCAATTGATCCTCACGCAAATGCGGCACCTCGATCAGCATCAAACACCAGTTAATCTCTTTTTCTCATCCAATCTCGATCAAATTGGATGATAAAAACTTTATGCTTTGGAAACAACAAGTTCTTGTAGCAATTCGTGGTCATAAACTACATCATTTTCTTAATAATGCATATAAAGCTCCTCCTTTGTTTGCAAATGATGAAGATGCACAATCTGGTACTCTTAGTTCTCTATTTCTTGATTGTGAAGCTCAAAATCAACTTCTCCTATTGTGGCTTTTATCATCTTTATTAGAATCGATGCTTACTAGATTTGTTAGCTGCATCAAGTCCTCTGAATTGTGGGAGCATATTCATCATTACTTCAGCTCTCAAAATCGAGCCAAAATACGCTAATATCATTCTGAATTGCAGAATACAAAGAAAGGATCTCGCTCAGTTGGTGAATACTTGCTAAGAATCAAAGCCTTAATTGATGCTTTGATGTCTACTAGTAATCCTATTTCACTTTCTGAGCATATTGAAATCATTTTAGATGGTTTTCTTGAGGAATATCATCCATTTGTTACTTAAGTTTCAAGTAGAATTGAGCCTTATTCACTTGCTGAGATTGAATCACTCTTACTTGTCCAAGAAGCTAGGTTAGAGAAACATGTGAAAGAATCAGTGCCTGATTCGTTTTCTGCAAATATTGCACATGTTAATCCTAATGGAACCTTACTGCAATCTCAGTCTTCTGTTGGATCTCAAAAAGATTCTTCTCAGACCTTTCCTTCCACACCACCACCTGGATTTGGTGGTCAATTTGGTCCTTCAAGTTCTCAGAATTTTGATTCTCAGTTTTATGGCTCTTATGCTTCTGATAATCGTGGTTCCTTTAGAGGAGGTAGATTTGGTGTTAATGGAAAGTCCAGGGGTCGTGGAGGTAGATTTGGTGTAAGGTCCTCAGTTGTTTGTCAAGTCTGTGGTAAACCAGGTCATGGTGCCTCAGTTTGTTATCATCGCTTCAACTATAATTTTCAACCATCAAATGCATCAAATCCACCAAATCCTCCACCACTGAATCCACTACCACATGCTCCATTACCCCATCCACTGCCACCTGTGGCGTCCCGTGGTCGATAAGGGCGGGGAGTGGATGCCGGTGCATGAGAAGCACGTACAAGGAGTGGCTCCTGGCAGGCTTCTAGGCGAAGGGCCCCATGAATGAACTGAATATGCATTGGAATGAGAGGGATTCAGAGACTGTGCAGGTATGGGACTGCATAGTTGAGGATAACTTAAAGGAATTGATTAGGCGTAGCCATATCAACAAGTTGCAACTTCTTTTCGGGAGCCTAGAACATAAGAACTTCATGGTTAAGCATGCTTGACCTGGAGCAATTGTGGGATAGGTGACCTCTTGGGAAATTTCTTAGGATGCGTGTAAGTGAGGACAAAATATGCTGAAAAGACCCGTGTTAGTTTGTGGAGACACTCATCAATCCTACAGGTAGTCCCGGGATATTACAGATGGTATCAGAGACGGGACCTCTCCTAGTACGGTGTGGTTCGAGGACGAACCAGGCGAAAACTGGTGGGCATGTGGTGTCCCGGGGCCGACGAGGGCAGGGAGTGGACGCCGGTGCATGAGAAGCACGTACAAGGAGCGGCTCCTAGCAGGCTTCTAAGCGAAGGGTCCCATGAATGAACTGAATACGCATCGGAATGAGAGGGATTCAGAGACTGTGCAAGTATGAGACTGTATAGTTGAGGATGACTTAAAGGAATTGATTAGGCGTAGCCATATCAACAAGTTGCAACTTCTTTTCGGGAGCCTAGAACATAAGAACTTCATGGTTAAGCGTGCTTGACCTGGAGCAATTCTGGGATGGGTGACCTCCTGATAAGTTTCCTAGGATACGTGTGAGTGAGGACAAAGCACGCTGAAAAGATCCGTGTTGGTTTGTGGAGACACTCATCAATCCTACAGGCACTCCCAAGATGTTACACCACCTCCTTAGTTTCCTTCTTTATCTTCACATGTTTTTTCATACTTTCCTCATTTCACTCATCCATCGGCAGTCCCGGGATGTTACACCACCTCCTTAGTTTCCTTCTTTATCTTCACATGTTTTTTCATACTTTCCTCATTTCACTCATCCATCATCATCTTCCTTGTTCTTCTATCCCAATTTTCCTTCTGTGTATCATACTGGTTCATCCAATCAACAACCACCTTCCATTATATTTCCTTACTCACCTTCATAGTTCCCATATGCTTCTTTCTCTTATCCTTATCCTGCTTTGCCTTCTTCGAATAATTCTCATTGTCAACCTTCACATCCTCGTCACTCTACTTCTCAGCACTCTGGTTTTCCTCGTGCTATGATTGCCACACTTGAAATTGTCTCTAGTTGTTCCTAGTTTCCTGACTCAGGTGCTACTACTCATGTTACTAATGAGTTCAGAATCTGCTGCATAAGGATGATTTCACTGGTACTGAGAAGCTTCTGATGGGCAATGTACAAGGTTTGTCCATATCTCAAGTTGGTTCTTCATTCCTTGCATCTCCTTTTAATGCATCAATTTCCTTTTCTTTGCATCAATTATTACATGTACCTAAAATTACTAGAAATTTACTCAGTGTAAGTATGTTTTCCAAGGACAATCATGTTTATTTGCAATTTCATCCTACTTACTGCTGTGTGAAATCGCAAGCCACCTATGAGGTCCTTCTGGAAGGCTCTCTTGGTGGTGATGGTCTGTACAGCTTCACAAGTTTTTCCTTCACTCATTTGTCAACTTATTCATCTCTCAAGTCAAATTATAATTCTGTTTCAGGTTGTAGTATTCAAAATAATGCTCTTAGGTCAAGGTGTGCTTGTAACTCTGTTGTTTGTAAACACTTGAGGCCTAATGAGCCATTTCAGTCATGTAATTCTGTCAATTTTTATAATTCTATTTTACCTACAGTAACAGTTGTTGTTTCTGATCATTGTAATTATAATATTGCTTCTTGTAATTCTACTAATGGTTCTTCCAATAGTGTTAATTCCTCTTTCATTGATAATAACTTTTATTCAGTTGATGATAAACCTGCTTTTGTTACTACTGAGGTTGATAATTCCTTTGCTTTAGTTTTTCTTGCTCACAAAACTAGTCCTAAGGTTGTTTCTGATATAACCGACTTAGATATCTGGCATTGTAGGCTTGGTCATCCCAATTCTCTTGTTCTAAAAAAGGTTTTACAAATGTCAAATATTTCAATCCCTCCAATTATTTCTTTTAATAATTTCTATGAAGCTTGTTGTTTTGGTAAAATGCACAAATTACCTTCCTTTCCCTCATCTACAGTCTATAGTCAGCCATTTGCTCTTGTTTTTAGTGATTTGTGGCGACCAGCCCCAATCACCTCTTCCACTAGTTTTTCTTATTATGTTTCTTTCATTAATGTGTTCTCAAGATTCACTTAGATTTTTCTGCTTAAAAAGAAGTCAAAAGCACTGCAAGCCTTTATTCAATTTCAAAAGATGGTTGAGGTTCAGTTTAATGCAAAAATAAAGTTAGTACAAACTGATTGGGGTGATGAGTATAGACTATTTTCTACTTATCTTTCTTCACAAGGTTTTCATCACAGGGTAATTTGTCCACATACTCATCATCAAAATGGTCTAGTTGAAAGAAAACATAGACATATTACTTAATTAGGTCTTACTCTTTTAGCCAAAGCACACTTACCTCTTAGGTTCTGGGATCATGCCTTTCTCACATCATTCTATCTCATCAATAGAATTCCATCTTCTGCCATTTCTTTTGTTGTTCCATTTACCAAGTTGTTTGAAACATATCCTAATTTTTATTTCTTAAGGGTGTTTGGATGTGCATGTTATCCATATCTTAGACCTTTTGATAAGCATAAGTTTGCATTCAAAACCTCTTAGTGTATTTTTCTTGGTTACTTACCATCTCATAAATGATATAAATGTTTAACTTCTGATGGTAGGATTATGGTCTCTAAAGATGTTGTATTTAATGAAAAGCATTTTTCATTTTCTACTATTGTCACTACCTCTCCTTCTACTACAGTATCTCTCCAACAGTTTTCCATCTCCTCTATTCCACTTGTTCTGTATTCTACTGTATTGCAGCATAGGTCTTCTAGATTTATTTCACCTTCTTCTTCAACAACTACTTCTCATCACATTTCTCCTTATAGTCAGCCTCCTGCATATACTGATCAGTCATCTCTACCACACTCTTTGTTTCATTCCAATTCTGAACCTGAGTCTGAGCATCACTCTCATACTAAATCAGCATCAGCATCAGCATCAGCACCTGTATCCTCATTACCTCACTTGCTTCCTACTCAATCCTGTCATCCAATGATCACTGGAGCAAAGTCTGGTATTTCAAGCCTAAGGCTTATCTGGTCCACACAGAAACTGAACCTACATCAGTTAAACAAGTTCTACAAAATCCAAAGTGGCTTAAAGCTATGGAGGAGGAATATAATGCATTAGTGATGAACAATACTTGGCAACTTGTTCCACTACCTTCATAGAGGCAAGCTATAGGTTGCAAGTGGGTTTACAAGATCAAAGAAAACCCTGATGGTTCATTACAGAAGTACAAAGCAAGACTTGTTGCCAAAGGTTTTCACCAGCAACCAAGTTTTGATTATACAGAAACGTTTTCACCAATTGTGAAGCCTGCAACTGTGAGATTAATTCTTACTTTGGCTCTTACAGCACACAGGCCAATACATCAAATTAACGTCAATAATGCATTCTTAAATGGCATGCTTCATGAAGAGGTGTACATGTCATAACCTTAGGGGTTTGAAATTGGTGATGGTAGCTTGGTCTACAAACTGATAAAGGCATTGTATGGACTTAAACAAGCCCCAAGAGCATGGTTTGAGAAACTTGGCTCCATTTTACAAAATCTTGGTTTTATTCCTAATAAATGTGATCCTTCCTTATTCGTTCAAACTACTGAGACTTCCTGTCTATATGTTTTGGTGTATATTGATGATATTATAATTACTGGAAATTTATAATCTAGTATCTAGACATTGATCTCTAATCTTAATATTGTATTTTCCTTGAAAGATCTTGGTCCACTTACTTACTTACTTGATATTGAGGTACTAAGGCTCAGTGATGGTTCTCTTCATCTTTCTCAGTAGAATTACATATGAGATATTCTTACCAAGGCTCAAATGTTAGAAGCAAAAGGAATTTCAAGACATATGCAATCTAGTTTGAAGCTTACTAAACATAGTGCAGATTACATGCAAGATGTTTCCCTTTATAGGTCTATAGTAGGTGCATTACAATATGCCACTATTACTAGACCAGAAATCTCATACAATGTAAATAAAGTATGTTAATTCATGAGCCAACCCTTGGAGGAGCATTGGAAAAGTGTCAAAAGAATACTAAGGTATCTCAACGATACTTTACACTGTGGACTTCATATCAGACCTGCAAAGAAACTAGTGTTGTATGGGTTTTGTGATGCAAATTGGGCAACAAACCCTGATGACAGACATTCAACTTCAAGGTCCTGCATCTACCTAGGTCCTACTCTCATTTAGTGGTAGTCTAGGAAACAATAAGTTGTTGCTAGAAGTAGCACAAAAGTTGAATATAGAGCATTAGCTCATACAACTACTAAGATCATTTGGCTTCAGTCCTTGTTGAAAGAACTTCAAGTTCCAATTTCAACTACACCAGTCGTGTATTGTGATAACCAAAGCACAGTTCTCTTGGCTCACAATTCTGTTTTGCATTCTCAAACAAAACATATGGAGCTGGATATATATTTTTTATCAGAGAAGGAGTTATTCAGAAGCAGCTTGATGTTCAACACATTCCTTCCATAGATCAAATTGTTGATGTGCTCACAAAACCTTTGGCTGCTAACAGGTTTCAACATATAAGATCTTTGCTCACAGTTAAGAATCATAAAACTCTTGCTTCACATCATCCCACTTGAGATTGAGGGGACAATGTCAGAACCCACTTGTAATTAAGGGGATAATATTATAGTGTAGTATAGAATTAGTTATGTTGAAGTTAGTTTTGTTGAGCTGTCAAGTTAGTTACAAAACAAAGTTAGTTATGCTGTGTTGTCAAGTTAGTTGCAAAACAAATGTGATCAATTGTATATAAGGACAAGTTTAGTGTAATTGTATAGTGTGTTAATATTCATATTCATTCTCTTAATTTTCTCTCAGTTTCTCAAATTTTCTCTATGGTTTCTTTTCTTTCATTTATGTTCTTGTTCTATTCTAAATTGTCTTTAACTTGAGAGGAAATTTTTTTTGAAAGGATCCAAATCCCTTATAAAAGTCACATGCATTTATGTTATAATCTTGATCATTCATGTAAAATCTAAAGGTAAAGATTCATACATCTCATCTCTTACAATAAACACTCTCTCACTAAATATATTCCCATATATATGAGGGCATATTAAGTGAGAGAAATTTTTATTGTGAGAATATGAGAAGAATGAATCTTGACTATACAACTATATATGAATGACCGAGATTAAAAATTACATAAAAGTCATGTGACCACTTAAAAAAGTCACATGCATTTATGTTTAAATTTTGACAATTTGATAATCACATATTTTATACATCAATAAATTCTCATTTTTAATCATTTACACTCTCCATGTACTTAATTGATTGAGCTTGGTCATAATTTGTAAGTTTGGGTTCAAATTAAGCTTAATTGATATTTTTCTACATTGTTGAGATTTTACATTGTTTCTATATTTCGGCCATATGTTGAGTTCTAGATGTCTAGAAATTATGAATTTTACCTTGTAGAAAAGCTGAGAGAAAGCTCTACAACTTTGATAAGAGCTCAAAGTCTCAATCAGACATATAGTGAAGCTAATTGGGCCCGGAAGTCAGAAAACGAGTTCTGTCAGTAGAACCCGAGTAGTGTGTACTAATCAGGACATAACTTGGGCTATATAAGTTGCATTGAGCTAAAACCGGTGTCATTTGAAAGTTAAGAACCAAATCTACAACTTTCATGAAGAACACAAGAGTCAGTTCGGATGTCTTGGAGGTCATATTGGGCTTGTAATTCAGAACAGAGAAGCTAAAATTAGGCCTGAGTAGTTGTAATAATTGGGTCATATCTTGGGTTGTAGGAGGCCAAATTAGATGGTAGGGGTGTCAAAATGGGACAAGCACGGTGGGTCGGCCCGAATAGCCCGACAAAATGGACGGGCTGGGTTAGCAAAATGCTAGCTCGAAACTTACATGGCCCAAATGGGCTGAACCCGAATAGGCCGGGTCAGTCCGCTCTTTAAACACTACATAAGGGTAAATGGGCTGGGCTGGGCTGACAAAATATCAGCCCGAAATTTATATGGCCCGAATGGACCGGTCCGAAAATGGCCTGAGCTCGAATTGGCTGGCCCGAATGGACTGGGCCGGCCCGTTTTGACACCCATATTGGATGGTTCAAGCAGGCATTTGATAGCCAAGATAAAGACCTACAACTTTCATGAAGGTCACTTTCCGAGAATCTGTCGGCAAGCACGAGTTTGACGCCAAATTATTTTATGTAAGTGAAGACAAGCATTTTTTGCAATCTTCCACCTACTCCTTAATCATCCACCCACCCCTTAATTATCCACTCACTCATTGTCCCACTCATTGCCATCTTTTGCTTGTGATGCTCTATAAAAGGTTACCTTGGTTGCCTATTAGGGTAATCTTAGTTTTAGATCAAGATCATGTTATTATGTTATTTACTTGTTGTAATTTTCTTTTGTTGTAAATAAAAGTTATGATTATCTTCTTCTTCTTCTTCTTTCTTTCTTTCTTCTTGCTCATAGGTAACTAATTTTCATCTTGCTTGGGTGAAGGGGTGAAGCTTTTGGTAATAAAATACTATTAAATTAATTTCTTTCTTGTGCTTAAATAATATATTATCAAGTGATCATTATATGTGTTGTATTTTATTTCCAATCAATTTAGAAATCCTCCTTATAAAGTGAAGTTCTTGATTCATTATAGACAAGTGGTTTGGCACAATGAATGTTTGAACCCATTTACAAGTGTTGGTAAATAATTAAAGGAACCATAATATAACTATGTATATAATTCTAAATAGATTTTGAATATTTTATTTTTCGATTGGAACTTCTGTTGTGCGTGGATTTCAATTGAGTTATAAAAAGAATTAATCTTGTCCTTAATTTATTATCAAAAGTGGATCTCCTAACCCAAGCAGGTTCTTTAATTTAATTATGAACAAATTTTATTATTTTTATTATTGTGACAAAGTCTTTCTTTACCTTAAATAATTTTTCTTCATCAATTCCCTGTGGATCGACCTCAAACTCCTAAGAAATTTATAACTTAAGACAACCTATATTTGAATTTGCATCATTTAATCCGCATCACAATTCATCATTAGAAAATCTCACAATTAACAAAAAAAGGAATAGATTTGGTGCTTCTAACATGGAAAAATAAAATATTTACAAAAATATAACCTACGTGGCATGTGTTTTCTCGGCTTTTTCTTCACGAATGATCACTATTTGGAAAATTGATGATCGCTATAATAAATTAATAAATAATTTTAATTAATTATATTATTAATCTAGTACATCCAATGTAAGAATTTTTTTAATAGAGTTTTTACTTCCCGATCAACACACAATTCAAGACTCAAAAGGGGCGGGGGTGGGATCCTTCACTAACATCATTATGAATTGTGTCTCCACCTGTATCGCCCAAGTTCTTTTGAATGGGAACTTTCAGAAACCTATATTGTCTTCCAAGTGGAATTGGACCCCTTTTTCCGTAATTATATTTTTGTTCTCTCCTTGGTTGGTTGTATCTAAGTTTATCTGCGCTCTTCAATCATGCGAACTTTAGCCTTGCCCAGCTGCCCCCGATCGAGCATTTGTGACAATATTGAAAGAGAATGCATTCATTTGGAGCTCCATTAATGAATAATGATGATAGGAGAATTCATTAGTCGCATGGGACCAGTTTTGCCTCACTTTAAAGCATGAGGATTTGGGCATCTGACAGATGAAAAACACCTTCATGATGAAGCTTGATGAGGCTTGATAATATATATATATATATATATATATATATATATGTATTTTATATATATATATATATATCTATTTTTATCTAAACATATTTAGTTAGAAAAATTTTTATTGTGAAAAGAGGATGAAAGGAAAAATCTTGTTATCTATCATATATATATGGTGCATATTTAATTAGAAAATTTTTACTTAAAGATCATGTAAAGAATTGATTATTTAAAAAATGGTCATATTAAAAGTTATTAAAGGTTTACTACTTAAAAAAATCACATGCATTTATGTTTTAATCTTGATCATTTATATAAAATCCAATTGTTAATATTTACTCCTATCATTTTTTATAATAATCACTCTTCTCACCAGAATAAAATATTTTATATATATATAAAAGAGATGAAGAGACTCTTTATTGGTTCGTACCTTCAATTCTAAAGGACTGTTTAACCTATGGAAGGGTACCCTAACAATGGCGGGGATGTTGCGTTAGCTAGGATGAGGCCCAAGCTGGCGTGGCCACAAGCCTTGCGATAAATAAAACAACAAATAAATGTATAACTTATCATTAAATGTAAATAATGTGAATGACTTTTACACGCGTAGTAGCTGAAACTTATTGATTTGCATAATCTAAATAATTATTACGAGGAAAATGGTAGATATAAAATCATTCATCAGTGTTTAGCTAATAGTTTAAATTTTTAAGAAATATGCTATTAGATCCTTTATGACAAGAGTGAGACTATATATATATTGTACACGTTTCAAACTTAATATAATAAAATGTAGGAATTTGGAACACGCTAAAACTCGTGTCAACTAGCAATGATTAGTCTTTAGTCCTTATACAATAGTATAGGAACACTTCGTCGTCTTAAAAAAATACTTTATTGATTAAATGTTTATTAGAAAGAAATATTTCTATATTGGTTTAAGTAATTATAGAGTGAAGTATATTTTGAGGACCTCATTTTTTATTCTCCAATTGAGGATCTCACCTTTTTTTTTTTAACTAATCAATGACTTTAAATAATTTCCGGTCACCAAAAAAAGCTTACATTAAAATTACATCACTAATATATATATTTTTAATTATATGTCATCAAGTGTTTTGGCGCTAAAATTAAATTTTTCCCTCCATAATCATCTCTTTTAATTTAATCAATAAAACAGATATAAAAAAAAAACCTTAGTAAAAAGAATAAAAAGTGATAAAAAAATGATAAAAAAAAATTCTAAAACTGGAGTTTCAAGTCTCGAAAAAAATATGAAAAAACCATCAGTACAATGAGTAAATCTTTATACAAACCTCTTCTAATCTTACTTTAGTATTTTATTTTTTTTTGTATTTGTCATTTTTGCTGCTTTTGCCTTTACTAATTTTTTTCCTGTCTTTTATGCTTTTTTTTTGTGCCTTTATGCTTTTCTTATAATCCATTGAAAACACTAACTAATGGATTAAAGTAGCTCTATTCACTGCATCTTTTCACTTGGTATTTGGCTTATACACAATTCTACAATAACAGAGACACACACGTATCCGACCAATATTGATAAAATACATTCTATGTATTTGATATTATGCCAATGAGCTTGAATATGCCATAGTTATGGTACTCTCAGTTTTTGTTACACTATTATTATTATTATTATTATTATTATTATTATTATTATTATTATTATTATTATTATTATTATTATTATTATTAAAGATGGTTTTAATGGTTGGATATTTGAGTTTGCATTTTTCAGAATTCATATTCACCGGTTTTTCTAGATCTTTGGCATGCAGAGTGGACATAATATTGTAGGATGCTTCTGATTAAATAAATTGGTTTTCAACAAAAAGAAAAAGAAAAAGTGACTAAATAATTGGCATTCGATTTTTTTTGGTGAAATGAATCTTTTTTTTTTTTTTACGGAAAAGAGATGCTGCAAATTTATTCAACAAGAACAAAGTGGGTCTAGTAAAGCTAAATTACAAATAATTTGTAAAATGATTTAATTTTTATTCAAATTATAAAATTACTAAAATAATACAAAATTTATTTGCATTGAAAAAATATTTGTTCATATTTAACACACATGACCACTCATAAGCCTAGTTGGCATTTTCCAACGCCAACTAAACACCAGAAATTGAATTGATCATCTTGAAGTCATTGATTGGAACATTTACAAGTTAAGACTCTTAAATCAACTTGAACCTAAAGTTGAGGTCCTTACACTATATTTTTCTTAGTAATTATAATACCTTGTATTTAAAATTGTACACAATAGCTATGTGAAGTGGTGGAAACCGCCTAAGACAGATGGTTACTCATTGTTGCAACACTTCCTTGATGCATTAGAGTGGGGGGTTGAGTACCTAAAAGACACTCCAACACATAAGTAAGAATGGGTATAAGGAGGTAGAGAGTGGGGGAGAAGATCCTTACCCTAGAGGTTGCCTTTTCTATTTATATAGGACAGTGTCTTAGGGAGCAAGTAAGATATGATGGTAGTTTAGTCCTTCCAAGTGCCTCACAAATATCTTGAGAGAAGCTT